>VXBP01006545.1:0-263804 GCA_013400115.1 Rhinopomastus cyanomelas | reverse complement strand
AAAGTCAAGACAACCCCTAGAAGTATAGACAGAGGGGTACAGAAGTGCAGANTTGAAGAAGCTTTTTTTGTTGCCTTTGACCTCTCTTGCAAGGTTTAATTCCAAGGAGGCCTTGGCTTTTCTAGTTGCATCCCTGCATTCCCTCACCAGAGCCTTATAATCACCCCAAGTGGCCACCCCCTCCTTCCATGACCTATAGGTTTGCTTCTTCCTCTTCAGTTTGCCTAGTAGTCCCCTGGTTAACCACACTGGTTTTTTGGCTCCCTTCCTTGACTTATTCCTTGTTGGGATACTCATTTCTTGTGCTGCAAGAAAGCAGTCTTTGAATTATCTGCCTAATCTACACCTTGTAAGCTCTTTAAAGCCTGTTTTGTGTTCATATATCATCTAACACATTCAGAGCCTTCTTGGCGATAAGGGATCCTTGGTGCTGGGAACAGAAATAATAACAATCTTTGCTAAGAAGACCTTGGGGGCACTGAAAAGAGCTTAAAACATCACAGAGTGTGGCACAGCCATCCTCTTTGCTGATGGTGAGATACCACTTGAAATGCCACTGTGCCAGAAGAAGAGCTCTGTGGTCCTTTCCAGTGTTTGCGTGACATTTGCCGGTGGTACCGGGATGTGATGGCTGTCTCTGTGTCACTGCATTAGTTTGTGTGAGCAGCAGAGGCTTACACAACGACAGAGGTTGCAAGGCTCTGCTAATAAGCACTCCTAGATAGCAGAATCTCCAGCTACCTAGTTTCTCCTATCAGCAAAGCCTTTGTCTACATCAGCCACAGAATGTTGGCTCCTTGAAACTCAGGGATACAGTGGCTGATTTTGGCATGGTCGAGTTTTCTTGTTCAAGCTTACTGGCTGGCAGTGCCCAGAGAGGCTGCTGGCAGGGGAGCACTTTTTAGAAGCGCAGTGCTCACTTGTAAGGGGATGTACTGGTTGTGATAAACTTAGTGGTTTCTGCTCTGAACCATAGAGGTAAAAGCAGCAAACAACACTTTCCTCCTGCTCGTATTGCCAAACAGTGGGTAAAATCCCCTTCCAGACAATGGGAGGGTGATGTGCATCAGGAGTTTGTGTTCCTAATAGGAATAAAACAGCTTTCTTGGTCTTGTCTGTGCTAGAATGATATCAGTGTGTCAGAGCAGTGAGAAAGCCCGTGGGGGACATACAGTGAATTGCAAGTAGTTGCGTCACTGAGAGAGAAATTACTGCTTTGGGGGGTTCTGGGCTGCCACGCTTTACTTAATGACTGTGGCAGGATTAATGGATGCAAATGGGCTTTTACAGGAAAAAAGTTTGCAGGAAATCGCCCTTGAAGCTGCCTTCCCTTGAGTGCTTGCAGTCCTCTGCCATGTGCTTTGCACCGTTACAAGAAAATGAGCCCAAAATATTCTCAGAGCAGGGCAGATTGTTCCCTAAATGGTGCCATGTACATCCACACCCCTTGCTGGAATTCACCGGGTATAAAGAAGCATCCTGAAACCAGGCTTTGCCAATAGCTGTACTGAGCCCTGGGACCTCTGCAGAGACCAAGATACTCCCTGGATATGTTCCTGTGCAACTGGGTCTAGGTGATCCTGCTCTGGCAGGGGGATTGGACTAGATGATCTTTCGAGGTCCCTTCCAATCCTTAACATTCTGTGATGCTGTGACACACCTCTGAGATACACGCAGCATCTCGCCTGCTGTGGCCCACAGCTGGCAGCACAGGGAAGGCACTGGGACATCACACCGTCAGGATTATGCAGCTGTCGTGTATTTCTTTGTGCATCCTCTGAACCAGCTTTTCCATCCCTGTTCAGTTGATGATGGTTTCATGTCTTCCTTAATCTGAACTGTGCCTGGGTAGACGTGTGTTGTGCCTAGAGGATTAGCAGCGCTTTGAGACCTGAATATCCAGCTCAGAAATACTGTTCAAAGTGAATGCCGTTTGCAAATGAGTAAATGTTGTGTTAACACTCATTCAGAAGCAGTTTGAGTTGGACAGTGTTGGATGGATAGACAAGGATTTAGGAAATATGCTCTGTTCCCAGTTCTGCCCTTGGCTTATGAGGCATCCTTGGGCAGCTCCTGTTCCTCCTGTGCTTTGCCCCACAAGTCTCTGCTCTGCTTTCATTTTCTCTGCTCTTCTGCCCTGTGCATTGAGATTTTTCTCTCCTCTTGGATGTTTGTGCCATTCATAACGGGATTGCCACAGAACAGGCATTCAGGGGCTGCGCTTGAATTTCACACTAAGAACCCAGTAGGCTCAAAGCAAACAAAATACAATATATTCCAGCAAAAAATGGCTGAGGTGGGAGGAGAGAAGTCGATATAAAAGCCACAGTAAATCTGGGCAAACTGTGGTCACGGAGCCTTACAACACTTGCTTTGGGTGATCTACGGTCACCATGGTGGTCTGACGATCTGGAACTATGTGGTTTGAAGGGAACCAGTTGGTGGTGGGAGGATTTATTGCTGTTCTGCAGGAAGCAGGAATTCAGTATGCCATGGCTCGCTGTCGTTTTGCTTTAGTGTAACCCTTTTAAAGTTACATATTACTGCTTCTGTAAAGCCTTTATTAAAGGGTTTTTCAGAAACAATAGGGGGAAAAAAAAACCAGATTTCTAGATTTCTCCAACATTAAATCAAGGCAAATGTGTCATTACATCCACTGAAAAGACATCTTTCATGGGCACTTGCTCCACTGTAAATATACTGTGTAAGCCTTCTGATTTTTTTAAAATCCCTAATAAGCCTCTACAGAGGAGCAGAAGATTAGTCCAGACAGACTAACCCATATTCACTAGGGAGAATTGCTTCCCACGCTGTGAATTCTTTGTAGTTTGAAAAGGGATGAATCTCTCTATTTGTTATTAGCGCATTGTTCTTACAGTGCAAATGCTCATCCTCTGATAGTGCGAAATGTAGAAGCACAGTAACGTGTCCAAGTCAAGCACACTGGCTGCAAGAAGAGCTTAAGGACCAATTTTACTGCATAGGCCTGCATCATGTTGTGTTATTCAGCTGGGGTAGTGTTGGCCCTTCGGCGGGAACATCAAGAGGTAAGAATTGATATTGGGTGATTAACTGGAAATACTGTCCTTCCAGCTGTGCGCCAATCCTACTTCCTGCTTAGGGAACCTGTACAGCCCCCTGTGCTGCCTCTTAGATGGATTTAAACTGGCAAGCCCCAGCCTCTTGAGCTACCTTTGTACTCTTATAAGGCAAAGCATTGACCAGTATCTCCCAGTCCTGCTCCAGACCAAATGATTTTGCTATTCCTTTTGCTGAATCTGTCCCACCACGGAATGCCTGGATGTTGCAAGCAAATGCCTGTGTACTGCTGATGTCCCCAAGGGACTCCGGCAGGCGGTACCCGAAATAGCTGCGTTTCAGGGGTGGATGAAATGCCAGCCAGCATGCACACATGGAGCAGGTGTGAAGGATGGGGGATGTGCACTGGAGCCTGATGGTGGTTGTTGCTCCCCAGGAAGGAGACAGGTGGACTCCTGGGGGAGCTGTCAGGACTGTGAGGTAGGGATCTGTTCCTTCATGCTTGAGAGATGGAAATTAATTGTTTATAAATAAATTGCTCTGATTTCACAGTAGAAATCTGTCTAACTTAACAAGAGAAAATGATGCTAGAAATATAAAAAATGGGACGATCAGAATGGCTGCCATCCCTAGCTTCTGTTCTGGCTCCTACTTTTGCCTCCTCACTCCCTCCTTCACACGTGTGCTGGTTTCCTTGGAGACACTGCTGCTTGATTTCCCTCAAACAATGACACTGTTTGACATTAACCTTTCAAACGGACATTTCCACCCTAATGTGACAATATGGGTGCAGTTTTTGGAGACAGACACTTGTCAGGAGGCACCCGAATCCAGCGCCTCATCAGTCATCCCAGGCTGTGGACGGGTCAGTCTCTTCCCAGATCTGCAGCAGATGCTCTGTGTGGGCAATGAAACTGTGCCCTAATTTCTCCATCTGTTAATGGCAGCAATAATTGTTACGTAACTGGGGTGTTGGTTTGATTTAATTAATATTTATGAAGGAACATGAAATCCTTTCACGGGTGGTGCTATGAGGATATTGTTAATTATGAATGATTATATATTTGTATCTCTTCCTAGCACATAGGAGGCTCAGACATGCTGTTTAAGTACTCACATTTCACACTTCTTCAGTGAGAAGCCCACAGTCCAGCTTGTAATTACCTTAAAGATATATCAGTTCAACTGCTGGGACTGATATATCTTGACTCTTGAACAAAGAATAGTCTTAGCATCCACCTTTATTTGTATTAATAATATTGCCTAAATCATAGAATCATAGAATCATAAGGATTGGATCCTTATGATCGAAAGATCATCTAGTCCAATCCCCCTGCCACAGCAGGATCACCTAGACCAAGTCACACAGGAACACAGCCAGGCGGGTTTTAAACATCTCCAGTGAAGGAGACTCCACAACCTCCCTGGGCAGCCTGTTCCAGTGCTCTGTCACCCTCACCTGGAAGAAGTTCTTTCTCATATTATGTGGAACCTCCTATGTTCCAGCTTACAAACATTGCCCCTTGTCCTATCACTAGACGACATTGAGAAGAGCCTGGCTCCATCCTCCTGACACCCACCCTTCAAATATTTATAGACATTAATGAGGTCATCCCTCAGATCATCAATGCTTCTGTATAACTTCATTAGTTAATATATCTCATGTTCTTTTTTCAGCCAAACCGTTTCCTTTAAATAAAATACATGTACAAATTCAGTTCAATTCTACATCTAAGTCTTCCAAGAAAGGGGAGCAGAAGCATGAACCAGGCATGTCTTTGTGCCTTCTTACAATACCACAACTGAGCCCCAAAAGTTCTGTTACAGGCCAACAGATCAGAATGAGGAAGTGGATGAGGTCTTCTACAGGCAGCTGACAGCAGCCTCACAGCTACAGGCCCTGGTTTTCATGGGGGATTTTAACTACCCTGATATTTGCTGGAAATCCTACTCAGCCAGCCATCCACAGTCCAGGAGGTTCTTCCAGTGCATTGGTGACAACTTCCTAATGCAAATGGTGGATGAGCCCACTAAGAGAGGAGAGCTGCTGGATCTTGTACTCACCAACAAGAAGGGTCTGGCTGAAGAAGTGAAGGTTGAGGGCAGCCTTGGTTGCAGTGACCATGAGATGGTGGGGTTCAGGATCTCCTGTGGTAGGAACAAAATAACTAGCAGAGTCACAACCCTGGACTTCAGGAGGGCCAACTTCGGCCTTCTCAAGCAATTGTTGGGGTAAATCCCATGGGACAGGGTACTGGCAGGTAAAAGGATCCAAGATAGCTGGTTAACATTCAAAGATCTCTTCTTTGAAGCCGAACATAAGTGCATTCCAACAGGTAGGAAGTCACGGAATGGAGCCTGAAGACCTGTCTGGTTAAACAGGGAGCTGCTGGGCAAACTCAAGAGGAAGAAAAAAGTCTATAGGCCATGGAAGGAGGGGATAGCCAATTAGGATGATTACAAAGCCCTAATCAGTGGATGTAGGGATGCAACTAGGAAAGCCAAGGCCTCCTTGGAATTAAACCTTGCAAGGGAGATCAAGTGCTTCTTCAAATACATTGCAAGTAAAACTAAACCTAGAAGCAATGTAGCCCCCCCTGCTGAATGAGGTGGGTGCCCTGAAGACAGAGGATACAGAGAAAGCAGAGATACTGAACCTTTGCCTCTGTCTATACTTCTGGGGACTGTCCTGATATCAAGCCTCAGACTGCTGAGGCCCCAGAGGAAGTTGAGACATGGCAGAAGTTTACCCTGGTTGATGAGGACTGGATTAGGGATAACATGAGCAAACTGGATGTGCACAAATCCATGGGCCCGGATGGGATGCACCAGTGTGTGCTAAGGGAGATGGCGGAAGTCATTGCTAAGCCACTTTCCATCATCTTTGCTAAGTCATGGGGATCAGGAGAGGTGCCTGGGGACTGGAGGACAGCAAATATCACTCCAATCTTCAAAAACAGTAAGAAGAAGGAACCAAGTAACTACAGACCAGTCAGCCTCACCTCCACCCCAGGAAAGATGATGGAACAATTTATCCTGGATACTGTCAGTAGGCACATCAAGCACAAGAGGGTCATTAGGGACAGTCAGCATGGCTTCACCAAAGGGAAAGTCATGCTTGACCAACCCGATAGCCTTTTATGAGGGCATAATAGGTGGATAGATGATGGCAGAGCAGTGGATATGATCTATCTCGACTTGAGTAAGGCATTTGACACAGTCTCCCACAGCATCCTCTCAGCCAGACTGAAGCAGTGTGGTCTGGACGATTGGGTAGTGAGATGGATGGTGACCTGGCTGCAGGATAGAAGCCAGAGAGTAGTGGGCAATGGGACAGAGTGTAGCTGGAGGCCTGTATCTAGTGGAGTCCCTCAGGCATCGGTACTGGGACCAATCTATTCATTAATAACTTGGATGAGGAATCAAGAGCACTGTCAGCAAGTTTGCTGACGACACAAAGCTGGGACTAGTGGCCAACAGCCCAGCAGACTGTGCTGCCATCCAGTGGGACCTGGACAGGCTGGAAAGCTGGGCAGAGAGAAATTTAATGAAGTATAAGAAGGGCAAGTGTAGAGTCTTGAATATGGGAAACAACAACCCTAGGAACCAGTATAGGTTGGGGACTGACCTGTTGGAGAGCAGTGTAGGAGAAAGGGACCTGGGCGTCCTGGTGGACAGTAGGATAACCATGAGCCAGCGAAGTGCCCTTGTGGCCAAGAAGGCCTACAGCATCCTGGGGTGGATCAGAAGAGGGATGGTTAGCAGATCAAGAGAGGTTCTCCTCCCACGCTACCCTGCACTGCCGAGACCGCATCTGGAATACTGAGTCCAGTTCTGGGCCCCTCAGTTCAAGAAGGACATGGAACTACTGGAGAGAGTTCAGCATAGAGCCACAAAGATGATGAAGGGAGTGGAGCACCTCCCTTATAAGGAAAGGCTGAGGGAGCTGGGTCTCTTTAGCTTAGAAAAAAGGAGAGTGCCGGGTGGCCTCATTAATGTTTATAAATATGTGAAGGGTGGGCATCAGGAAGATGGAGCCAGGCTCTCCTAAACATCATTTAATGATAGGACAAGGTTCAATGGGTGTGAGCTGGAACATAGGAGGTTCCACATCAATATGAGAAGGAACTTCGTCAAGGTGAGGGTGATAGAGCACTGGAAAGGGCTGTGACTTGATCTAGGTGATCCTGCTGTGGCAGGGGGATTGGACTGGATGGATGGTCTTTCGAGGTCCTTTCCAGTTCCTGATGTTCTGTGATTCTGTGCTTAGTACAGCTGGTTTCTCTCCAATTCTCTGCATGTTCTTGTCTCTCAGGAGCATGATAAGCATGCGCTTGACATGTCACATAGTTTCCTCAAAAAGTGGAAATCTAATTGTTTTCTTCCCAAAAGAAGGAAAATTACATCAGCCTTGTCTTGCTAAAGGACACACATTCACCTGTCCTGAGCCTGAGGGACACGTCCCTTAGCAGAAAGGCTCTGTCTGAACTGCAGCTGGTTTCTGGCTGGGAGCAGCGCAGGGATACGGTCTGTTATCCACAGGGCTGGCGGCGATGTTTCCATTGAATCATTTGTCATCAACCACCAACAGCTCTGCAATTTCCAGCCCTGCAGGCAAAGCACAAAGGTTACAGCAGCCGATAAGGTGTGAACTCAGGGACACAGAAGGGAAAGAAAAGCTTTTTGCTGAGACAGGAACAGTGTTTTATCACTTTTCAGGGCCTTAGTTTTCGTTCGGGTCTCACTGGAAGCAGAGTGGTTTAGTAACGGGTGGGTGGTTCTATCACTAGCAAAACCTGCACTGCAGACAGGATTATACCTGGAGAATGTAACTTGACAACGAGCCTTTCTTTGCTTGCTGAAACTACATGTACGGACTTGGCAAATAGCCTCCCTAATTAATTGAAGCTCTATTTACAGTCGATGAAGAGCCACAGCTTGTAGGGACAGGCCATCAAGTTTTTTCCAGCGCAGACAAGACTGTCTGAAGCTGCATTTTTATTTATATACATCTGCAGAATTGAAAATCAGGGCAGCGCTTGCAAAGCCAAGAGCTTAGTCCCTGGGGTATTGAATAGAAGGCAAATCTTTGACATCAGGAGGCTCTGTGTTTGTTTTGGGAAGGAGAGTTGGCAGGGATCCCTCTGAACATCTGAGGAAAGGGCTGGCTGGAAAGAATTACATCGTGACGCAGACAGGGGAAAGCCAGGACATTCAAAGCCAGGACAAACTCCTACCTTAACTCCTTCTGGCATGGAAAAAGTAATTGTGAAGTGTTAACACCACATCCTTGGGACACGCAGTTATGAAATATACTGGTGTTTAAGAGCTCCTTGGGAGGATGGAGGTTTTTACCCATTTGTTCTGGTAGAGGTTAAAGAATGGCTTGAACAAGTGGTAGCTTTGAGTTGTGACTGGAGGAGAAGACACAGATCATCAACGTCAAGCCTGTGCATTTTTGCAAGTGTCTTGGCAGGATTCTTGGGCCTGGGAGGGCACCTGCTGCTCTGTTGTTGTCACCTCTGTAGAACTGCAGGAACAGAGGAGCCCTTTCCTTTCCCTCAAGCTTACTTTGTCTTGCCAGCTTTGTGAAGAGGTAGATCCCTCCTCTTGAGATAGTGTGTTCTCAGCATTACCAAAGTCCATTGCTTCTTGGGGTGACACTTAAACTGCCATTAGGAGGATGCAAGATATTGTCATGGGCTGGCTACTTGGAAACAGCTTTGCAGATGGACTCACTGCAGAGTGCAAATACTTTGCCTGCTTCATCTGCTTAAGGTGAATCATGACTTTATTTTGCTCTGTTAGTGCAGGGTGATTGAGGATCTACAGCCTGGTGCAGAACATTCAAGAGCAGCAAGGTTTGCAGCAAGAGGGCAAAGAAAGGTTCTAGCCCCAGGGCAGCTGGATGGTGCCTCTTAAAGCCTCCCCCAAAGGTTACTGAAGCTGGGCAGAGCTTCAAAGACAGATCATGCTGTAGGGCTGCCGTTTCCTGTTTTGTTTAGCAGCTGCTTGGGAGCAGACGGGTTGTGACCGTGGGTTCTCTGCTCTGTCTCTTATGGGAAGTTCACAGGGTAACCTGGAGTAACAGATGGTAGAGGAGCCAGATCATTTCCAAGTTTTCAGAGCAGAAGCCAAGGCATACTTACCAGATGAAAGGGATGAAGGAAAAATGGCTTAAGGTCAGACTGTGCCCTCAACACACAAGGGTGAAGCACCTCTTTGTTTCTACACTTACCAAAGTCTTTGTCCTACCTGGGTTGGACCAAGTCCAACTTTTTGCCATGACTTGCTTTCCAGGCAGGTATAGAGCAGCACTTACTCTGCACTCATCTTCAGGTACTTCTCATCAGGTGCAGATGGGTGGAGCAAATGCTGGGTCTCAGCAGCCATCTGTATGTGCTCAGAGGCTGGGTCCCTCAGGATGAGCAGCCAGACCTCACTGGCATGGCAGCAAGGGCCAGGCAGGTGGTGTGCAGGACGTGTGCAGTATGTGTGGTGCCAGCAGCATGGCTCTGAGTTGTAAGCAGCAGAGATGCTGCAGGCGTGGGACAGCTTCCTGAAGTGCAGGGCTTGAAAGCGTCCTCTTGGGTCAGAAGCATTTTACATCTCTCTACGCTGCCAGATTAGCTCTGCTCTACAGGGCACCAGCTTTTCTGTCTTAATGGATAAACCTCTGTCAGCCAGATCACATCTGTCTCAAACTTGCAGAATAACCCGCCAGAAGGCAACGAGGGCTCAGATAAGCTCTGAGTTCAAAGGGACACTTTGAGCTTAAAACTCACTGTGTGCCTGGTTGTGACTTTAACCTGGGGTTAGAAGAGCAAGTGCCCAAGGTGACTGGAGCAGGGCAAGGCTGCTGCTTTAGAGAAATAGGTCTGTAGGTACAGCCCTGGCTGTGAGCACAGTGCTGGCTCCTGCAAGGGGCATGTGGCAAACTCAGAAAATGTTTTAATGTTTTACCATGGATTTTAAAAATTGAAACAACCAAAATGCATGTCTCCTAATTTAAGATACTGTAGAAAGAAAAGCAGCTGTATCAGCTGTGGTTGTTACACCCATATTGAGGTGTAATGCATGCACCCACCTACACAGGCACAGACATGTGTCTTTGTGCACATAATTACAGGTTGTTGTACAAAGATTGCAGGTGCTTCTATTTTAACCCTGTGTTACAGTATGTTGGATTCAATACACAAGTCATGCCAGCTTGACTCTCATTCTCCACCTCTACCTCAGATCACCCATTTCCCCTTCTCCAGAAGCTCATGAGTCACAGCAATTGATTTAACAATCAACTGCTCAAAGCGACTACTGTCCTAAGCATCATCTTTCCAAAAAAGCACGTCCTGGGGTACAGGTTGAGCCCACCGTGTGCACTTCGTGCGTCCCCACAGATCATTGGTCTTTCCATGTTCTAGTTTCCAGATTTACAGGGGCCATGTTCTGCGGCTTGGGACTCAGGGCTGCCCTCTCCTCTTCCTTTCCCTGCTGCAGGCAGGAGGTTACTCAAGGTATCTGAATAGGATTTCAGTTGAAATACCCAGGGGTGACACGAGTGCAAGTGCAGTGCAGGAGAGAAGGTCCGGATTTGCATGGGTACAGCCACTACCGATATCTGGCTGCCATGCCTCAGAGCCTCTGTCAGGAACCAGGCTGTGGGATGTGCTGCCTGTTTCTGCCACCACCTCTGCTTTCAGCAGCTCTCTGGCTGTCAGTTTTCATGTTCCCTTTGTTGCTCTACATATAGCAACATGACCACTAATTGCTTCAGCTAATTAACTGTTAAAAGACTGTCTCAGTCCTCGGACCCAAACCATGAGGAAAGCCTTCCTGTGAAGCAAAGGTGAGTGCAGTTATGAGCACCCTAACGCTTTGTCATTGGGGTGTGCACCTGGGAGACAGTGCTTCACTTGGTTCTCCTCTTCAGGCCCTCAGGCAATGGCTTTTGTTAGCCACCGGGTGAGATGTGCTGCAGTGGGCAGGCAGCATTTTCCAAGTGCAGAGAGATGAAGGAAATCAAGTCTTTGTTTTAATCTGAAGTAAAAAATTTGTCTAAACAGCCTGTCTTCCTTTGACGTCTGCCTATGAAATACAAACTACAGAGGCTCTGGTCTGACCACTAGCAGACTGATTGCTTGTGTTATTTAAGGCTTGGGGCAACAACAGGAACAGCTTCTATGCTTCTTTTGAAGACGTTGGTATCCAGCACAGCACCTCATACTCTGAGTAGCTTTGCACCCTCAGACATAGGGTCCTATGGCTATAATCCCCCCCAGATCTCCGGTGCAGAGGGGATGTGTCACTACACTGACAGAGCAGTGCTGCCTGCTCCTTTCCCAGCTAGGACCAGCTGCTGGTAACAAGACCCTTGTTTTTGCTGACCAGAGATCTCATTTCTGGCAGACCTCTACAATGACCTGTGCATCACAGAAAGCAGATTTGCGCACAAGCTATAAATCATCAGGTCTTTTCTTTCACTAACTTTTGCATAGGAGGTTTTTCCAGTCCTACTTTCTTTTGACAATGCAGTAATTTATCGTTTGACAGCAGCTTAATGAAAACCCTGCTGCTGCTCTCACCGGAATTTGAGGATCAACATTACAGAGAAGTCCTTCCTTGACCTTTCCCTCTTGGCCACTCCTGGAAATTGGAGTGTCTTCATCTTAATGAGTTCAGAGGATTGGGGAGTTGCAAGAAAAGAAATCAGCCTCAAAAATACCTACTGTGCTCCTGTGAATGTGTCCGGGCATGTTTTAGATATAGAGCTCTCCTACCTGAACAGGCTTGTGCTCTCCTCATGCTTTGACTCCAGCTGGGGCTGTTTCTTGGCTGCAGCATATGGCTGGTGATGCAAGGCTGGGGTTACTTGGTGTGAGGTGAGATGGAACATACAGCCCAATGTTCAGCTGCTATCAGTCACCCCATTATTTTCTCCCTATCGCTTCTGCAGCCAAATCTAGATGCCTAGGTGTATGTACACACTTCCATAGACACACACATGTGTCTGCGGTGAAGAAACATCTGTGCAGGGCTCCCAGGAGCTGTGTCTACACTGACCAGTCACACCAGCAAATTGGAAGAAAAAGTACTAAATGGAAATGACAGTAAGAACAGAATGAGGTCAGGAGGTGCTGATTTCAGGGCTTTCCTCTTTCCCAAGGATACACAAAGGGGCTACTGGAGCTCCTTGATTTCCCCTCTCTGGGTCTATTCCTTGTCCAGGGGGACTCCGAACTGTGCCCGCATCCAGGGGTGAGATGTGGGTGATGTGGAGACAGAACACTGGCAGTGCTGCTGGGCTGCAGTACTCATGCTGCCTGGGACAGGACTTCTGCTCCAGGGCCAGGTGACTGCTGCTTTTCTAGGAGTGATGGTTTGTAAATAAGTAGCTGCTGGCTGCAGGAGTTTGTAAAGGAAAACATATGATTTATCAGCAGTTGAAAAAGCTCAGCTGAGTGTTCAGGTTTTTATCAAAACGTTCCAAAACTGGCCAGGCATTCTGCTGCTTTTCAGGGTGTTGAAAATTCACCTTCGATTATCTTCTCTGTTGGTGAGACGATGTCTTCCAGAACTAATGTTTATAGGGTCAGTCAGATTTCAAGCCCAAGTTCATGCCTATGGAAACACTCCTCCTGTATTTTTTATCTGATTAGATATCCAGTCTGCTTTCACAGCCAAGAGAGAGGGATGGGCATCTCCAGAGGAAATTCAGATCTTAGTTGGATTTTATGTCTTCTGAGAGAAAGCTGAAGATGATGAGACACTTGCTTTGCATGCTTACAGTCAGTGGGAAGAACACAGGTTTGATCTTTGCTAGTTTGGGTTTCTGGTTCTGGAGGTGGTGTGGGCAAAGCTGTAGAGAAGGTCCACTGCAGTTCCTGTCTTAGAAAACGTTAGCTATGAGAACTGTCCGTTAGGATTTGCATGGGGTTGGATGTTGTGTAAATAACAGCCTTTTGTGGCAACGCACACACTGCCTTGCACACATATTTGTTCAGCAGCAAGACAGAAAGATTGGAAGGGAGCCATGTTTGCAAAGGGCTGTAAGGGCAAACACTTCCTTCTCAGCACATAGCGGACGTGTGTGGAGTCAGAGTGTGACCCTTTGCGGGGAGCCCAACCTCCCAAAGCTGCAAACCCAGTAGCAGATGACTGGGATGCAGTTCCACACAGGCTGATCAGTCCTTCTTGGGTGCTAAGATCAAAGTGGTTGCGAGCAGATCTGGTGACTTCAGGATGCTGTTCTCTATCCCTCAAACACCAGCTGACTGAAACAGAGACTCTGAACTGCTTGTTTTGTGTTTTTACATTTCAGGGTCTGGGCTGTACAGCTGATCAGCCAGAAGGAAGGTCTGGAGAGCAGCCTTGGCTGCACTGGAATCACAGCTCTTGAGACCAGCTGAGGATCTGCCCTTGGAGCTGAGCACAAGGGCTGGGTCATTCCTGTCATGCCATGCTCCGTGTTGAGTGCAGGGCTGCTTTCAGGGGCAGGCACGTTCATCACCCGCAGCAAAGTTTAATGGAGAACTGACCTTTTAGGCAGCTTTTTATTGCAGAGAGGGGAGAGGGTTTATCTGAATTGGATTTGTAAGGGCTGTTGTACAAATATTTGTTCTGTGCTCCTTAGCAGCAACGGGATGAGTATGAAAAACATTCCTGTTTAAGGTCCCACTCATTTGTTATAGAATACTTGATCCAATGTTGGTTTTGTTATAGACCTCCAGCTCATTTTGTTGATTGTATAATGTGTAGCTCAGCCCCCCACTCCAGAGCACTGAACAGAGCGATGCTGTGACTGTGCAAATCCTCCCACACAGGGAAGAGCTTTGGTCTTGGTAGTGGCTGTGAAAAGAGTGTCTTTGGGATGCTCAGTCACTGGTGCAATTCCATCTGTATCTAGTTATCACCTGCACCCCACGAACGCAGGATCTAGCCACACACATCCCAGCAGCAGCACCACAGCCAGAGCAGGCGGCTATTTACCCAGTAGGACTCAGCTGCTCCAGGCATTTCTCCTCTGCAGTCACTGCATCAGAACATCCTGTTCTTATTAAAGAAAAAAAATGATAAATTCTAAAGACAATCTGCAAAATACTTTTGCCATGTGGGTTCAGGGCACAAGCTAGATTAGGACTGCGCTGCAAATGCCCCAGGATCAAATCAAGACCTCAGTTTATAAAAACCCTCGCTTCCCAGCTCAGAGTAAACCAGTAAAGAGAAAATGAAATACTGAGCAGCAGCTCCAAGAGTGAACACCGGCTACTCCTGCAGGAAAAGTACCGTTTGATTATAGCACGAAGCATTGTGCCATGTTAGCCATGTACAGAAAGACTAGGCCAGAGCTGGTTAATTCTGGTGTTCTCGAATATTAAGGTGTTTGGGTTTGTAGCTTTAGTACCAGTCTTTTGTGCTGCAGGTGGAGAGATTTTTGTACATAAAATCATTTCTTTTCCAGCCACCCTTGTGGTGGAGCACAGGTCCCCACTGCACCTGTAGGAAAACTGTAATAGAGACAACAGTTTGAACGAACCAAAGCCATTTAGCTTTGATGTCCTTTAGTCATGTCATATCAGCCTTAAATCACCCTTGTAATTTGGTAGGAATGGTTTGGAAGTTTAAGCACAGGAACGTTCCTGGCAGTTGTTTTAAGCAAGTTCCCCGTTAATGCCCACTTCACTGGAGCCAGCACATGTTTAATTGCAGGGATGTCTGTACAATGGCATAAAATCTCAAATTAAAAAGGAACTATCTTTTAATGTGAATAATCTGGAGATTTAGAAGTCTCAGTCACCTCGAAATAGCAACACAGTGGTGACTAAGAGAAGCACCAATGTCCATCACCCTACACAGCCTCTAGTTTAATAATCACTTACTTTACGTCCCACACTGCAGGCTTGGTGTAACCCTTAGTGCAATGGATTCATGAAACTGCCCAAAACTGGAAAGCAAGAGGAGAGAGACAGGCTCCTCCAGAGTGTCACCTGCTGAGGGGCATCTCTCTTTGAAGGAGTTTTTTAAATGGGCAATATTAGTTCAGATGCACCTGGTATAGCCCTACTGCCAGAACCCAGGGATTTGGATTTCCCCTGGAAAACTGAAAAAATAGTGCCATTAGAAAAGGAATTCAAACTTTTGTCATTTTCACTGAAACCTCCCCAGAAGTTTTCCCAGTGCTGAGGGAACTAATAGCTTTGGGGTCTTCTTCACAATTTTAAAAGCTGGTGTTCAAGTAAAATTTTGTTACAAGACTCTAGTAAAATGACAAGGAATTGGTAGCAGTTCTGAAACCAACATTTCTGTTTCTTTTAGATGTGGGGCTGATGACATGAGTCACATACAGTTGCTTACAGCAGTGTGGGCACTGCTGCCCACAAGGAGCCAGCCCAGGGCACAGGCAGATGCCACCACAGTCATTAGGTGAGCGACACATAGTGCCAGCCACTAGAGGGGTGAGCAACCATGTGCCCTCCTCACCCTCACCCTGTAATTTATAACACTGATCCTGCTCAAACCAAGCAGAAAGGAGGAGAGTGCTGTGAGCTCAGCCAGGAGGAATGGTCCAAGCACAGCGCAGGAATTCCTGGGCTTTGATCTGCTAGTGCTGTGTCCTGGCCACGGATGAAGCTACTGAGGAAACAGGTTTTGAAAGCGTGGCCTTCCTCCAAGGCTCTGGGTTCCGCTCCCAGAAATCTGGTCTTGCCATTTTGCATCCAAGAGCTACAGATAAGAAGGTGGGAATGTGGAGCAGAACAAGGTAAGCCCTGCTGAGGATTCTCTTTGGATGGCCAGCAGCACCTCAGAAGTGACAGCCTCAGGGAAGGAGCAGTTTCTGAAAAGCTCCACTCTGCACACTCAGCCACAGTATCACAGTATCATAGTACATCAGAGATTGGAAAGGACCTTGAAAGATCATCTAGTCTTGTTTCAGCTCTTCATCAGGGATGTTGCCTGTTTATGTCTTGATTTTGTTAAACTAACTTACTTCTCTGAAATATTGCTACTGAGCATCAAGACCCAGGAATCTAGAGAACAGGAATTTCCTATCTGAGAGTCCAACCATGAAAAATTGCTTGAGGGCTTCCTCTGGACATCTCTTTACCCACTCACTGTCCAACTGGCTCCTAAACACCTCCCCATTATTGGAGTTTTTTCCCATCAAGACTTCCAGCAGTTCAGTGACAGGTCAGTCTCATCACTGGAAGTCCAATCACTCAGTTACATCACTGGAGTGCTGTACACATTCATCCATCAATACAGAAAGGGAACTCAGGTCAGAGCCTGACTGAAAACTTATCCCTTCCACCAGAGACAACACAATTTATAACTGTCTTGAAGGTGCAAGTGAAAATTACCTGAGGAAGCCTCACAAAGATTGCCAACAGCAGTAATATTTGTTTTCCAACCACCGTTTGCTAGCCCAGTAGACAATTTTGTGCTGGAATCAAATCTCTTGATGCCTCTGTCTCTTGCAAGACCTCTAACCTCTCAGCAACTTGGCCTGTCCACCAGTAATTAACTGGTACATACCAAGAGTTTCCTGTCATCCAGGAGTGATGTTGTGAAACAGAATCCCTTCTCTTTGTAACGAACCACAGCCAGAAGAAAGAGCATTTGGATTTTTGTCCTTGAGTGCCATAAGTTATTTCTGCAGAAACACTAACACACACCAGCCTGCCAACACACTGGCAGAACTGCGGGTTAGATGGCGACACAGCCCTTGTCCCTGCCAGCCCCTCTGCTGCCTCTTTCCAAGGCTAACAAGTGCTGTTTAGGTTGGGAGGTAGAGACAGTGTGTCTGATGTTTGTTGAGCTCTAGTAAACTCATTTGGCTGCTGAGTTATATTTGGAAAGCATTTGTAAGCAATAGAAAAAGATGGATACATATTTTATTAAGTCTATTTACGAAGCCTAGAAGACCTGGAGATAACATTGTGCATTCGAGTATGGAACTTTTCTCCCTTCTCAAACGTATTTAAGGAGAAAAAAATCCCCCAAAACTAAGAAGCTCTCAGCAAGATGCTTTGTGAGAAAGCCTTGTGCNATTCTATGATTCTATGATTGCTGGCAGGAAGGGCGAAGTGAGTTCTCTGGCTGTCTGGCTCCTGGGCCATGAGGCTGAGCCCCCTTGCACACCAGTGTTTCATGACCCACACAGGGCAGTCAGGCAACTCTTCAATTTAAGCAATTTTTGTTCATCTTGATCTTCATATCCTACGTTTTTTGTATTCTCCTAATATTTTTTAAACTATTTAGAGAACTAGGTACCATTTTAAGCTAATATACAATCATTAAAAAAAATAAGACGATAAACTTTAAAATCTCGGAATCAAAGAGCATACAATCAGAGCAAAATTTCAACCATTGAAGCACTGACAAGAAATCAATTTGCTTTCTTTTGCTGAATATATTTACTGTCTCTAAACAGGCCAAATGGGATGTGGAAATAATTTCCTTTCAGATGACAAATAATGGGCTAAATTCCACCCCCTCTGCTCGCTTTAGATTTGACCCAGAGCTGATAGGAAACAATGAAAGTCTTTCCGTTGACTTAAATGGATTTTATGTCAGACCCATTAAGTAACAACTTATTTCACTTCATTGATTGTGATGTCAAAAATGAGGGACTAAGAGTGATTGTGGATGGCAGACACGTTCACAGAGCAAAAACCTAGTGGTGGAAGAATAAAGGAGGGTAAAAAAAATTGCATCTTAATGTTATAAGCATTGATTTGGTCTGTTTGCCTCTAGAAAGGGATTTAGACCTGGAACTGGTCTAGTCTGGTTTTGGAACAAATTGGTGAATATTTTTCATGTACTTTTGGAAATGCAAAAATGTGTGGATATATAAAATACTAGGAGCAAAGACAAACAATTTGCTCTGTATGGGTAAAACCGTGCTAAAATAGTCACAGAGTCACAGAGTCTTCAAAAGCCTCCACTTTTGGGGGCTTCACCTGGCTGCAAAACCCAACATCTATGAGAAATTAGTGTTGGATTTTTTCCCCAAGAATGGGGTGCAGGTGATGCTGATGCTTTTGTTTTTAGGTCCCCACCAGTGCATCTTGGAGGATCAGGTAGGAGACTTGGTCTCCTGGGACCTACTGATACTGAAAAGATATAATATTCTAACACATTTAGAGTCATTCTTCATTCTCCATTGCAGACTTCCCACAGGCAGGGAGGTCACAATGCAGAACATCATGACTCTATTATCCTTTCACTTGAGAAAGAAAACTGTGACTTTCTTTGGGTCTTTCCAGTACAGTCCAAACTGAACCTGAAGACAACAGCAGAGGCTTAGCTCCTGCAGGTTGCCCTGATCTGGCCTTTTGTGTAACATTCTCTTTGTGAGAGAATTTTACCTTTACACTGCCTTTCAGCAACTCCTATTGGCCTGTTGGTTTCAATGACCTGCTGAATTCTGCTGGAGGAACTGATAGATATTCCAAGGGCTGCAGGCCACTCGACTTTAAGAGCAGGTTAAAATCCCTGATCATCTTTTTTTGTGGCGCAGTTTCTAAAGCCCCTGACATTTATAATTTCTAAAGAAGCCTTGAATAGTGTTACCTTTATGACTAAGGCTTCCCAAAGGAAACACTACAGAGTCCATATCTGAAAGCCAGGTATTTCTGTATTTTCTGAAGCAAAAGTTCTCTGCAGTGATTAACAGGGTTGATTCATTGGATGACTCAGAATTCATGCAGCTGGTCCAAGGCCAGTACTGAGACTGACAAATGCTGCTTCTGCCTCCTCCTTCTCTAAAGATGTGATCTTGTCTCAGTCACAAAGGACAGCTCTTGTCCTTGTGTCAAGCACCTCATCTAAGGAGAAGATGGGATGTGTGACAAGAGACAGGGAGGAATTTGATTTTTCACTCCAGCAGAAGGTTCCCTTTGTAACAAATAAACCAGGATCATCCTGCTAGAAAAAGCCGCTGATCAAAATACCTGGTGAATCCTGATCACATGAAGTTTCCTAATCAAAACCAGAAAACAAGTATCAGTGTTTTTGAAAGTCTCAACAGCCACTATTTTAGAGGACGTGCTTTTAGGATTTAGTGTGCTGTGGGATCTTGGCAACTTTTGCAGACCCTTTCTTATTTTCCTTTGTTCGAAAAGACAGACAGACAGCAAGTCTGATCTGCATTGGATTTGGGATTTTAAAGTCAATGTGATTTTGTTTAGTCCTGGAAATGCAACACAAGGCAGGATTTTATTTGATACACAGACCAAGTGACTTTGAAACAATGATTCCCCATTATTTTCCTAAAGATGCAATTAAATTTCATCAGCCATGCAGATAACCAAAATATAATTTCATGTCTGTCCCTAATTTAGGTGCTTAATTCTCATTGATTTAAAGTCCCTGAATCAGTGAACAACCAAGACAAATATTCTTTAAACGTCCAGAGCTTACATTTTCTGTGATATATTTAGATTTTATTTTTATTAGAAAATTCCAGACTCACACCAAATTTTAAAATGTTAAGAATTCAGCCACTGCTTTCAAAGGGCCTCAATGGTTCAGTTTGTAGATTATTTAACTAGTCAAATACTTCTAAAACATCACTCTCTTCTGGGAGTTTATAGCTCCACTACTCATTTTTCATTAATAGCTGTCGTAATAAAGCCTTGAAATACTTCTGTATCATTCCCCAAGGTAACTGCTTATTGTCCCCAAAAGATCTTGTGGGACTGTGGTCATGAAGAAGACACTTTTCTCAGAAATACTGACAAAAGAGAAATCTTCAGCAGAGTTTGAAATGTCATCATCCAGCCTAATGCAATCTAATACAAGGCACATCCCTCTCAAATCACTTGTTTTACTTGCAGCGAGTCTTCTGTGTTGTATCACCAGGTAATGCCGTAATCCCATTTCCAGGACTCAGGGACATGGAATCATAGAATCATTACGGATTGGAAGGGATCTCAAAAGATCATCTAGTCCAATACACCTGCAACAGCAAGATCACCTAAACCAAGTCGCACAGGAAAACATCCAGGCGGGTCTTGAACATCTCCAGTGTAAATGTTTCTGTGTCAACATTTCCGCTGTAAGTGCTGCATACACCAAGGGGTCAGCCCATCCTTCTTAGATACCTGTGTCACCTGGGAAAAGCTGCCCAGGCCAGAACTAATTCCATTAGTGTTTGGAAAGCTATTTATAAGCCTGTCTTCAGTGGAATGACCTTATTAATTAGGTTGGGGGAAGGCTGAGGTGCTCATGTCACAAGACCACTGACATGCATTTCCATAAGAGATGCTTCTCCTTTGCGCTATGCTTAAAAAAGACTGTTAGAGCAGAAATCTGGGTCAGTTGGCAGCAAGAACAAAAAAAACCCCTGAGCTACATTCATGCTATTGGCAGGACCCTGGTCCTGATTCAGACCCAGAGCATAACTTTTTACATGGTTGCTCTGCTGCCACATGTCCTTGGACATGCTACGAAAGCCCGGGCTCTTCTCTGAAGGGTTCCGGGCTGATTTGCCCACTTGATCTGTACTGCAGATACGTGTTTGAGGACGTGCTAAGTGGGCACACAATCTCAAACTCTCCCCGCAGTGCTCTGGAACGCCCCACAGTCACAAGGAAGCATGAGCTTGTGCCCGAAGTGGAGCACACAGTGCTTGATGTTGGCTTCATCTGAGACCTATAGCTCAGTCCTAGTCTAGTAAGTCCTAGTCTTACAGTCCCCAGTACTGCAAAACTGGTTTATTAGAAACTGGAAGAAAGACGATTTCCTTCCAAAACTGCTGGAAGTTATGTCTTACCAGCCAAGATCTTTTTTAGAATGTCTTTCTACCATACCCATGCATGTGTGTAAGGCTGGCACTTGGCTACACGGTTACTTCAGAATTTGCTCTCTAAATCTAAAGAAGGGGAAGAGCTTTACATCTAAAGCTCCTAACACAAATCTTAGTGAAGCTACCACCTTCCTCCATCATCACCATTATCACGTACACCCCTCAGAGAGGGAGGCTAGATGTTTGTACTCTGTTATGAAGTCAAATGACAACAGAAGGGTATTTTGCTCCACCCTTATTTACCAGAAATGCCTGATTTACTCTCTCAGGTAGACTGGGAGTGGAGAGGAGTTTCACCTGTCAAACTCGTTCCCCTTACCTCATTAGAGGCCCCAGCAGCTCAGCTGGCCTCCCTGATGCATTAAATTGGCTGAGAGCATCCCGAGGTGCAGTGTGCTGCCCAGCTGCTTCCAGTCAGCCTGTCACCACTGGCAACTCCAGAAAGTAAGTACCCGAGAACACTAGCAGTGTCTTGTCACTAATACATCTGTTCTGGCAGCCAGGAAGCTGCTTGTGAGTGCTTGCTTCTCTCTTATCTGTTTAACAAATCAGCAGACTAGTCATGCAGGCTTATGGCAAGAACTTGCCTGTGCCAAACGGCTACAAGAAACTCGGCTTTTGTGTGAGTTGTTTAGTTCCATTAATATAATCTCCCGACAGAATATTCATCCTCTGCTGACATCTCTTACAGCGCTTAAATTGCCATCTTGGGTGGGGAAAAGGAGACTTTCAGCAAGTCCTGCCCATTCGTTTGACAGATTTGTGCAATCCAAGGCAACTTTTGCAAAGCAGTGAAGCTACGGCCCCCACTTTTGTGTCCCCGTTTGCATAATCCTGCAAAAGCATTTGATGTCTGATTCATGAATTACACATCTGTGTGTCTTGACTTAACACTCATAAATGGTCCAGGAGTACAAACTCGTCCATCTCTAGTCAGTGAAGGACCAGCAGGGTGTCTGCACGGGTGCAATTAGACCTAGAAATATTAAGGGCAAAGCACATAGCTCAGGTACTCATTGACTTCACTGCTGAGAATGTCAAGAATTGCAATTAGTAAGACTGGCTATGCAAACACATTCTAGTAGGTGTCAAACAGGTGTCTATTAAGTATTAAGCCTTGTTCATTTTATAAATCCCTCACAACCCTGATCAAAACTAAATTCTATTTCCCCAGTGAAGGAATAATGGGTTACATTTCTTATTGACAAGCCCTTGTTAATTTTCAGTGCGTTGCTGCTCTGGCAGAGGGGGTTCCACTTAGATGATCTTTCAAGGTCCCTTCCAACCCATAGCATTCTGTGATTCTGAGTGATTCTGCAGTTATTCCAAGTGCCCTGCCTGGTAGTGCCCCACAGCAGGGATGCATTCCATGAGGAAAGTTCTTCCATCATCTGGCATGCCTGACTCACCTGTTAGAAGGCATTTCTGGCTGAGCTCACTGACATTATTTCTAGTCTTAATCAAATGGACACCGTGTATTTGAAGGGCTTTTTCATTTTATATATTGTAAATAATATTAATCAGACTAATAAGGTTTTTGCTTCCCTAATTTTCTATGCTTAATGCCAATTTTTAGGATTTGGATTTAATGGTTGCTTGGTCAATAATGAGGAGGGGGGTTGTTTTCATTTTCTGAAGGCACTCTGATTCATGACATCACAAAAGGCAATTACAGAGATGAGTTCAACAAGAGTCACTGGCACTAAAAACATACTATTGGTCAGAACTGCTTTAACAATAACGATGCTGAGTAGTGTATTGGTTTCCTTAAAGAGACACAGACGCTGAGGGAAAATCTTCTGGTCTCATCACTGCTGTCATGATGGCTGGTGGTCTTATTAACCCAGTTCCACTTGGTCAGGTTTCATGACTTGAATACTTGTTTTGATTCATAATCAGTTTGAAACTGATTTTGAACTTATCTTGAATCTGTAAATCTCTGATGCAATGAGAAGCTACATCGTGTTGATTTTAAAGACCTCACAATTCATGAGATCTCTGACCGCAGAACAAAGGTGGGAAAACCAGCTCTAAAAACTGTGAGGATAAAAGCTCTCTGTGACACATTTGCCAGCAGAAAGGTTGAGAGAGTGAGGGAAGACAGAGACAAGATGCAACACCCCTGTGGGCACCTTTGAAGGATTCAGCAGATTAGTTTTACAGGAGTCAGTCAAGTTTTTAATCAGAACCACAAAGGAGCCAGACTTCCAGAAATGGTTTTTATGTCACCAGTTCCTGAACATTTTGACAACCTGACAGAGCAGATTAGCAGGGCAGTTGTAGAGGAATGAAGGGATGAATGTAGAGGATGTGGGACTGAGCAGGAAGGTAGCTGTGCCACCACAAGTTCTACCTCCTGATAAAGCCACACTATTGTGATACTACTGATGCTTCAGCTGCTCAAAGGCAGCCATGCATGCATGGCTGGGTTCTTCAGTGATGTCCTCAAACTTCGCTCCTTTTGGATTAACCGATAACAGAAGCAATATGAAACTTTATTAGCACTGTTAAATCAGATGACAGATTGTACCAGCTTATTAACAGTGATAGCTCACTGAGATTAATGGATGTATTTCTCAGGGAACTTGCTTGGCTCTGCATTTCAGGAGTTCACCTTTCCAGCAACAAGCTCTACCCTCCCCTCTGAGCAAAGCTAAGCAGCCAGCTCCATAGTGGTCTTCTGGCCCAGCTCCAGCCATCCTCACAGCAATTCCTTAGTGCCATTTGTACCACAAGAGTTTATTCCATCCTGAACCTAGAGAAAGCAGGGAGCGAGGGTTGCTGTGGTAGTTTCCAAAGCTGCTGCTACCACTTGTTTGCTCAAAAGAGGGACTCAGGGACATGAAAGGTCAGAATTAACCTGTCGGCCAGCCAAGTCATGATGCTCACACACTTCCTTCTGCTGCCTGTGGCAGAGGTGGTTACCTGAGAGAAGTGATACACTCGGCTGGGGAGGTGTTAGGCAAACCACGGCAGCAGCCAGCAGATCCCATCTGTTTCAGTGCTGCCGTAAGATTTTAATGCCGGATATAGTTTATTTGTCTAAACCGTCGGTTTGCTTTGCTATGCCTGTACTAATCGCTTTCATTGAGGGCTGGACCTGTTAAAAATCCCAGTGTAAACAAGATCTTAGATTAGGAGACAGAAGCTTTGAATATAATGGGGTATTGCCCTGATTTATACTGTACATGGCAACACCATGTTAACCTTTGGAAAGACAAGTGACGTGGTGTCTTCATTTAGTAAAATAACCTTTGGTGGGACAAGTTTGGTTCGAGTAGATAAGAGTCTGGCTTATAGCTGAGGGAACTGAGGCATGGCCCGTTAGGTTATCACAGGCTGTCAAGCCTCTGTAACTGTGATTTAGGGCTGAGTAGATGAGGCTTGGCCTTGTGGCATGAGGCTTGTGCTGGGCTATCCTAGGCAACCCTAGGAGTCAGGGCCTGTATCCAGAGGCCAGCGCCTCGGTCAAGCCCAAACCCACAAGGAAGGGTTCCTTCGGCTTCTGCAGTTTAAAACTCAGTCACGTTCAATCCGCCAAATCCCACCTCTCAGCCCAGCCGGAGGGATGCGCTCAGTCCATCGATGGCAACGGACCCGCCATCCCTGTCACTGTCAAACCGCGGCCGCTTCGCCTCACCGGAGGCTGCGGAAGAAGAGCGGCAGCTCCGGGCAGCCCCCGGTGCCCCGCGCTGCTTCCCGCGTTGTTGTTTTCCAGCCCGAGCCCGACCCCGCTAAGGCGGCTCAGCCTAGGTCGCCCGCGATCCCCCAGCCAGGCCGCGCTGCGCTCCCCGCCCCGGGCCCATCTCCCAGGGCAGCGCCGGACCGGCCCCCGCCCGCCATTGCTCACGGCCGAGGGGTGCCGAAGCCGCCCCACCACCCTCCCGCCATTGCCGCCGAGGGCGGGCCGAGCCGCTGTGGGCGGGCTGGGGCGGGAGCAGCGCGGGCCGGGCGGGCTGAGCGGAGCGCAGGGGCCGGTTAAAGCGGCCGCCCGTTCAGGCGCCCCGCTCCGACCCACAGGCCGACGGCGGCTGTGAGACCAATGAGGGCCCGGACCCCGGCCCTCGCCGCCTCCGGAGCCGCCCGCAGCCTCCCGGCTCGACCCGCCGCCCGGCTCCATGCGACGGCTCCAGGAAAGGTTCAGGAGGTGAGGCCACCCCTCCCCACTGGGAGCCCCTAAGGGATGGGGATCACCCCCGAGGAAGACACCTGAGGGATGCGGCCCGCGGGTTCCCCCCGCTTCCCTCACAGCCGGGCGGGCGCGACGGATCTCGGGGCCATGTGAAGGCTGGGGGGTGGGGATCCGGTTTCTCCCGTCCTCCCAGCCCCATGCCGCTGCTGAGGCGCCGGTAGGGACCCGGGACCTGCGGCATCGTCGGTACCAGGGCGCGGAGTGTGGCTGTAGGGGCTCTGAGGGGCTTCCATCAGTGTATTGTCGTTCTTCCCCTCCTAAATGGGTGAAGGGTCACGGATCCGGCCGTGTGTCTGTCAGCCCCGGCCGTGCGTTTGTCAGCCCGACCTGTGGCTTCCCTGGGCAGGCGCCGCGGCCCGTGGCCGGTTCCCTTTGTTCGGGCGCCCGTCAGGGCGGAGGGAAGATGGTGCTCGCGTTCACGGGGCTCTGCTGGGTGATGGTGTGATCGATGTTCTTGGGTAAACACGTGTATCCATGGGTTCAGGTACTTCATTGCTCAAAGTCCACACACAAGGCTGATAACTGTTGCGTGATGGTCCATCTCCCAGGTAAGACCAGTCTCTGTGATGCCTTCCCGCAGCAGGTACTTTGCTGTCCTACTCTCTTTAACCGACTGGCTTAAGAAACCAAAGCCAACGTGTTACAAGGGAAATAAAGCTGGAAAATGTGATTGTGCTCAGATCTGATTTCTGCACTAGCCCACACCTTGGCTATTGTGCTGGCTGACACTTTGACCCTGAGCTCAGATGTGCTGCAGCACCCGGTGCCACTTCTGTTCACTCCCCATTATTCACTTCAGATTTTGCCTTTTGTACTGGTCAGAAGGTAGAGGAGTCTTTGAGGAGGTCAGACTGATGCACAGACACTTTTTTCCATGACCAGACCCACATACGATGCCACAGTTGTGAATGGAGGCTCAGAGTGATGTAGATTTCATTTGTCATTTAATTTTATCACGCTGTAAGTACATGAAGCTTTACATAGCATGTGAGTTCACTCGTGTTTCCCAGTAAGTGGTTTGCTTCTGTACCGATTCTGATTATTTTTCTGAGTTGTTCAGTGATGGAGATTATGTCAAGAGTTAAAAGCTACAACTAGGTATTTTCTGATCTGGGAGGGAAAATGCCTAGTCCAGACGAATATGACTCTATATTGAACAGAAAGGACTCTGAAAGAGGAAATACCTTCTAATTTGGTCAAAGAAATTAAGCTTCTTGTAAAGCTACTGAAATTTATCTTACAAATCTTAACAAAGTGGTCATGAGAATGCAGCACTGATCTGTTTTGACTTGCTTGTGAGGTTTTCGGTTTCCCTCTTGAAAACAAGGAGCCTAGACAAAAGAAAAATTCTTCAGTGTCTAAATGTGTAACCCCATCTGGTGTCTGCTACTGCTGCTGTGGATTTCTCTCCACCTTGTCGCAATTTCTCACAGGCTGTTGTTTGTGGCTTATTAGGTCTAAATATCCTCTCCCGCTGCTGGAAAGTACAAGTAAAAAAAGATATAGGAAAGGATAATGTGCTTTTAAGCTGGTAAAAGGAAGTATGAGGCCTTTTGAGCTGAATAAAGGAAATGTACTTCCTGAAAAGACTAAAAAATCCAGATCTTGGAGGCTATTATCAGTGCTTGCTGTTTTTACTGACATTTTGCTTCATGTTTCAAAGAGTAATTCATTCAGCAGATGGGAATGCAGACTGAGGCAAGATCTGAAAAGTGCTTTAATCTTCTTCAGTTTGGGGTTGCAGCTTGGCATGCCAGACAAATGCCAACTGATCTGGGATTTTATCACTAATTTCTTCAAGCAGGGTTTGCGTGCAAAGACAAAGCATTAACCCTCAGACTTTCTTCCTGCTTTCTCTCCCAAGTACTGATGTCTCTTAATTCTGGAATCACCATGAAATATCTGCTCCCTGGAAAGGAGCAGGAGGTTGAGACCAGGAGACTCTCACAAAGAGTGGATCAGCTCAGATGTTTAATATTTTAAATATCTGAAGTGTTTCAAGATCCAAGTACAGGTAGTGTAAGGGGAGGTGTGTGAGTTTCTTCCCTCTTAGTTTAAATGGTCACATCTTTCTCAATACCCTTTTCCACATCTACTGGGAATGTGCTCATCAAAGAAGGGTGTTTGCGTGTTGTGAAATTATGAAACTTGGACTTCCTTGGCCTTGAATGCATTTAAATTGTGGAAATGAGCTCATAATTCAAAAGGCTGCTGCTAGTTGCAAGGAGCTATTAGTCTGTACATCTCCAAAATGTCACATTGTGATATTGAGAGAGTTAATATTTTATATGGATGTATTTTTTATGGACTGTCACTGTCTTAAATGGAGATGTATTTATGTATTCTTGTGAGACAATGCTGCCTACCCCCTGGCTGAATGACTTGGGTTTAACTAGAGTTCCTGTTAGGGAAAACATTAGAGATTTGCTAGAGAATCAAACTGCTTCACTTAAAGATGTTTCCTGTAAACTGCAGTCCAGTTTGGTGGGACCAGTCCTGCATTTGATAAGAACCTTAATGGCTGTGTTACAGAGAACCTGTACCTAGGACCATAGAGCATCTGAATGCTGTGTATTGAGTTTCCCCTTCTAGGAAGGTGAGATTCTGTTCCTCACAATAATGTTCTTCAGAAAAGACCTGTAGATAGGATGAGAAACAATGTCCCTGTGTTGCTGTGTTCATGTGACAGGAAACAAAAAGCATCTGTTGTTGGTTGTAGGGGGTGTAATTATTCATTTGTCTTTAACAGAACAGTTTTTGCCTTTAGACTGAAGAAGTCTGCAGCTGAATTGTGCTTTGATACTGCCATGTATGTACAGGTACTGTATATAACTAGAGGAGTATACAAGTTGCTGTTTTGAACAGTATGTGTCTCAATAATTTGTCCTGGGTTTGTGGACTGCTCAGTGCACTATCACAGAGTGGCTATCTCATTCGTTTTTTCAGATTCGTTTCTTAGGGCCATTAAACATGAACTGCCAAACTGGAAATGAAACAGACTCCAATGAAGTGCTAGTGGGAATTATTGCTCTACTCAGCCTCTTTTTCAATGATCCTTCCTCTAACGTTGTTCCTGATAACGTTTATAAATAGCGTAATAAAATGAGGTAACTGAAGCTTTGCTTTACTGGAAACGTTATCTGAGGAAATGGGCTCCAGCATTTGGTGCCTGGGATGTGCAGCCTGTTGCAGTGGGACCCTTTCAGCGAGGAGAGGTGCAGATACAGTACACAGAGAGCAAAGCAAAATACTTAGTTTTGCAAGATCCTTTCCTTCGAGGCAGAGGTAAAGTCTAACTCTTCCTTTCCTGCCAAAGCACAGTGGCATTGGTGTTTGTATAAACATATAGGTGAAGGGGATGGGTCAAGTGTTGTTGACAGTGTTTTGCTGACAGTGTTTTGCTACCAGAACTCTGCGGGAGGAAGTGCAAGTTTTCAGCTAATGTGGGAGTTCAGTAAAGCTTTCTGTTCCCCAGCTGTATTATGAACTAGTTGTATAGGTGACTGAAATGAAACAATCAGAACTGCAGTATATATTTTTTTAAAAACCAGAAGTTTGAAAATTTTTTGAAGCGTGAAGTTCTCTGAAACCTGATGCTTCTCTGTTTTGCCAGCCTGAAGTTGCCATGTGGATGAACAAACATTTGCATCTTTCCTGTGCGGGCACAAACAAAGGGGAAAAACCCCAATCCTTTGTGTAGATAACAAAGAAGGGACAGCTTTTTTAATGTCTTTGTTTTCTGGTTTAAATTAGTGAGGATAAGAGGAACAAATAATTGGTGTACTGCACTGAAGTATTTATTCATAATTCTGTCTAAAATCTAACATTACCCCAGGCTCTGTTATGACAACTTCAGAAGGGTCCAGTATCTTTTCTACTGAAGTAGATTAAAAGGAAAAAAAGCAACAAAGTAATCCTTCTATTATGGGATAATAGAAGATCCCATTAGCAAGCTGCCCTCAATTATTTATATGTTTTTAGATTATAATTGTGTTTTACATAGAGCAAGAGAAATTTTAAAGCTAATACCCAGTGCTTTGGGGGTTGTTTTGGTTTGGGTTTTTTCACTTGTGAGTCTTCCAAGGTACCGCCACGGCCTTTGGTGCAATGTCATAATATTCTAGATGTAGCCAGTGAAAGGTTTCCCATGACTTTGGGTTTATGGAAGTGAGCAAGGGCAGTCTAATCCTCATCACTCACTGAGCCAACAGATGCTTTTATTTTCAAATGTTTTCCTAACTTGGAAGCAGAATTGAGTA
The DNA here is from genome assembly GCA_013400115.1 of Rhinopomastus cyanomelas. Lineage (NCBI taxonomy): Eukaryota > Metazoa > Chordata > Aves > Bucerotiformes > Rhinopomastidae > Rhinopomastus > Rhinopomastus cyanomelas. Next base: position 234,508 of record VXBP01006545.1, on the reverse strand, counting down.
AACTGAATGTTCCATCTGTAGAGGATGTGGAGCAGCTGTTGAAGACCTGTATGTACTGGACAACAAAAAAAAATCTTCCAAACATTCTGAAGCCTGCAGTGTCATTGTCCTTGGAGATGAGAGCAAGGTATCATTAGTCACTGGCAAAAGAATTGCCATTTTTTAACAATATATTTACTCCCATGGAATTACTCATTTGCTTCAGGAGGATGGAGCCAGTCTCTTCTCAGTGCTGTCTAATGATAGGACAAGGGGCAATGGGTGTGAGCTGGAACATAGGAGGCTCCACATAAATATGAGAAGGAACTTCTTCATGATGTGGGTGACAGAGCATTGGAAGGGGCTGCCCAGGGGGATTGTGGACTCTCCTTCTCTGGAGACGTTTAAAACCTGCCTGGATATGTTCCTGTGGCAGGGGTGTTGGACTAGATGATCTTTCGAGGTCCCTTCCAGTCCGTAATGTTCTTTGTTTCTGTGAAAGCTGCTCTCAGTTCTGACCATACAGACGCAGTCTGTATTTGTTATGATGCTGCTCCTGCCTTGTGGGATGCCTCACTAATTGTTGGCACATAGTTTTAGATTGTTCTGGGGTGAACTGGAATTTATTAGTGAAAGAGAATCCCTTCTGTATGGTGGTTGGCCGTGCTGGAACAACATAGCTGTAGCTGAAGTGCTAAAGAGCTTTGACTTGCTGTCTGGTTGCAGATAAATGTGTGCTGTCTTTTAGAGGCTGCTCTACAGAGAGTTCAGTTTCACAGAAACAGCTCAAGTGTTTGGTTTTTAAAAACGTTTGTATTAGCAAGCTCTTCCAAAACTTCCTCAGGTTTCGTCACAGTTGGTTTGACTTGCATAGGCTATGTTTCGTGTGATTGTTAGGTAATGTTTGAAAATACTTTGGGGGGAAAAAGGTGGAACATCTTTGGCAAGCCTCTAGAGATTTTTCCCCTTCAGAGTTAACCATTAGAGTCATCCCTGTGCAGCTTGGGTCTTCATTACAGACAGAATTAGCCTCAAATTAAAATCTGATCTGTCCAGCACTTTCAACACAAACATTACTTGCTATAGGAATTGAAAAGGCAGTGTCCAAGTTGGTTTATTCCAAGGTATTCTGGAACTGGAATATTGCTGATTGCTGATGTTTCAAAAACGTCTTTTAAGAACAGCCCTTGGCAACTGTGATGAAGTCTGTATTTCAAGAGTAATCTGAGTCCATATTGTGTAACTTAAATAGGCAATAGTTCATTCTTCGTCTAACCAAGACGTCAGAAGAGGGCTGATCGGACTTCTGCCTGCAAAGCCTTGACTGAAGACCATTCATAGTGACAGACAGTCACAGAAGTTTATTTAACAAATGTTTCTATTAAGAGAATTTATGTGGGGAAACTTACAACTTAAAAAGCAACTACTTTAGTACCTTTCCTAAAATATCCTAAAATACCTCTTAATTATTCAACAGGTTCATGAACCACCCAGCTCCAGCAAACAGCCGCTACAAACCCACTTGCTATGAACATGCTGCTAACTGTTACACACACGCAGTAAGTACATTTCCTTTGCTCAGGTTTCTAAAACTAGATCTTTCAGTATCTTTTTGTGGGTTTGGGCAGCTGAATGGTACCTTTGCCCAAATGCATTCCCAGCTAGTCTAGGGAGAGTTGTCTTCTCCTCTATTCTTCTCTGGTGATACCATACCCGGAGTTCTGTGTCGATTTTTGGGGCTCTGCAATTCAAGAGAGACAGGGATCTACAAGAGCATCCAACAGAGAGCTACAAGAATAATGCAGGTACATGAACACTTCTCCTGTGAGGAGTGGCTGAGAGAACTGGGGCTGTTTAGTCCGGAGAAGAGAAGGCTGAGAAGGGATCTTATTTATGTCTGTATGTATGTGAGGGATAGGGGTCAAGAGGAAGGGACCAATCTCTTTCAGGAGTGTCCAGTAATAGGACAAGGAATAATGGGAATAAGCTAGAATATAGGAAGTCCTGCTTCAAGATGAGTAGAAACTTGTTTACCGTGAGGGTGATGGCACATTGGCCCAGTCTTCTCAGAGAATTTGTGGGGTCTCCCACTCTGGAGACTTTCAAAGCCTGAATGCAGGCCTGTCCTAGGTGATCCTGCTGTGGAAGCAGGAGCTGCACTAGATGATCTCTAGAAGTCCCTTCCAACCCCTAGCATTCTGTGATTCACAACCCCTCTGGATTTGTTCCATAAGCTTCACCTGTGACAATCCAGAAATGTCACATTAATTAGACGGCTGGTAATCTAATCCTGGAGCTCCATCAGATTCCTTTTCACCTAAGTAAGTTACTTGTCTTTTAACTAGATGGTTTTCCTCTGTCCTAGGCAATCAAGTCCGTATAGGCCTCTAGTAGTTAGCCTTGCAAGGCAGATTTCCCACATAATACAGTGTGTATGCTGCAAGTGTGAGATTGATTATTCATGTTAGACGAGGACATGTAAGACTGTCATGTGGGTATTAGCTAGAATTGCTGGAAAGGCTCAGTTTTGATGCTTAAAGCTGTGAATTGATTCTTGGAGAAATCTGCTGGTTTGGAAGCAGCACTGAAATGCTGACAGCCCTGCTAAAATCCTGGTCTGCCCTTATTTTCATAAGGGGCATACAAGACGTGAATATACTGCACACAAAAGGAACGCACTCCCCATTTTTGTTGTTTTGAGAATTGGGAAGTTTTATTTGCTGTCTGGCACTTTGAAAAGAACTTAAAAATGTGTTAGCTGCTTTTTTAAGATAGCATTTGCCCTTTTACAAAAGCAGCTTGTGCTTCTCCTCAATCCCTTGTTTAACTCCAAATATCTGAAGTATGTTTGACTTTGTCCTCAGTCTCTTATCTCCAGTGTGTCTGAGTGAGCTACAGATATGAATGCTGAAGGTAGCTCAGGAGGCTCTTCAGCTCTAGAGAGAGCTCTGCTCTTAAGGATACTTGGTTGAAATTGTATAAATAACCAACACATAGCTCTGTGTTGCTGTTGAAAACAGAATCCCCTTGGTTTACATGCAGAAGAGCATGTACATGCAATTAAAGGTTAGTGTGTGTTTAAGCCAAAGGTCTCACATACAGCATTATGTAAATATATGCTTATTTGTCTAGAGAATGAAGCAACATTCAGTTAGTTAGCACAACTGTGTAGTTTATCTCATAATCCTTGTTCAAATCTTGTTTACTCTGGCCAAAGCATTAGATTTCAAAATATCTGGCAGAAGTTGCTGTGCTAAGGAGCAATTCTAGCCTTCATGTAGTTGAAAAACAGGCAGATCTTACTGCTGCCTGTCAGCAGGAGGTTACAGCCAAGATGTTGTGTCAGTAATTTCTGGTATGCTGCAGATTGCTGGTGGATCTGTCTCATTACTTTCTGAACCTTTGAGCTACATAGTAAAACCTACCATGAACTGTTGACATCTTGGTGATACACAGTATTAACAGCCCTTTGGAAGAAAATTAAGTGCTGTATGAAAAAGGGGATTGTTACTGCTTCAATAAAATCACTTGTAATTCTAATCAAAATTCAGAGCCTTGAAATAGAAATCTAATCTGGGAATCTCTGTGGATTATACAGGAGTTGGGGAGGTGCTGGTGTCTCCTCTGTGTTACAGACTGGCTCACTGGTTAAGTGGTAGAGTCCTTGCCACTAAATAACTGGTCGAATTTTCAATTAGACATTGATGTAATTTCTACAAAACAGTTGAGCAATGATTTTTCTTTTTTTTTTTTTTTCCCAGAGCTTTATTCTTAATTCTAAAAGTAGTCAACTTGTATTTTATGACTGGGGCTGTGCTCCTCAGGAGGTATCACATCTGTTTTTCACTGAGAATCATACAGCAGTCAGGTTAGACAGCTACTTAAAGAAAAAACAACGCAAAGGACAAAGCAAGGGCAAGTGGGGACATAGAATCCCATGCATAGGTTTTTGTTACTCAAAAGGCAGCTTTGAGTAGCACAGTAAAGTATCTTCAAATTTCAAAGTAGTAAGGCTATTTAAAGTGCCTTTTTTAGCTTTAAATGAAGCGGCCACTTGTTTTTAGTCACTAGAAGACAGGAAGGGCATCTAAGCAGTTGACTACAGAGACAGAAGAGACTGCTCCCTGTTTAGAATAACAGGAAGGAAATGGTGTATGAAAGAAGCAGTTGTAAAAATGAGTTGTATGGTAAGCTGAAGCTAAGGGTAGAGACCTCTCCTGAAGCTTTCCAGTGTCTGTGCAGTTTATCAGACTAAAGATAGATTCAAACCTCAGGATTTAGATAGTTTGCTTTATACTGCTCTCAAAGTTTCTGCAACTGCCTTCAAAAGAGCTGCTATTCTGCAAGTAAGTTGTAGTCTCTATTCCAGTCTTGGTTTGTGCAGTGCATGGAAAAAAGTATGAATATTTCAAAAATGAGGCTAGGAGCATTTAACAGCCATCTGTGTGTGGAAAAAGGGGTCATCGAGATTTCAGAAGGGCCCTTCCGGTGAAAATGCCTCCATTCTACGTGGCTGGTATTAGCAGATTCTTTGTTCTCTGTCTATTGCCCAGCCCAAGTTCCCACTCCACAGTGCTTGTCTCCTTGAGAACAGAAGATGGATGAGCAGGGAGCTGTTGCACTGGCTACACTCTGGGGCAGCCACTTGAGATAGACATGGTCCTTCACAGCTCACTCACATGTGATTTTGGCTGCTCTGTTGATCTTCTCATTGTCTTCCTTTCCAAAGAGGAAGCATAGGGACCATCTTTATGCTGTTAATGCTTCTCTTTCAGTGACAGGCATTGTGAGAGGAACACCATGCTCTGCTACAGTGGCTTGTGCATCAGAGGTTATTGTTGCTGACTGTGTGACGTGCATAGCCTCATGTGCAAAGAACATGACTTAATTTGGCATGAATGGTTCATAAAGCAACACTTAACAGATTTTTAAACCTCTCTACAGTAATGATTGTCTACAAAGTACAGAAAAAATCCAGATAAGCCACTGAGCAGCATACCAGTATCCTAAGCAACTCCACATAGATGGCAGATCCCAGATCCTTCGCTTCAGTAAGCTGAGTGTGTCATTTCCCTGCAATATGTCTGATCTGGGTTACTGCTTACCCTTCCAGCATCTGTCTTTGTGCTTTAAGGCTTTTTGCAGTGGCTGCTTATTTGTGACGGTGCAGGCTGTAGTAGTCGGTTTCCCAAAATACATCACTCAGAAACAGACTTGGGCACAAACTCTGAAGATTCCTGCCAATAGCTGTAAATAAATACATTTTAATCCTTTGTCTTCCTCGTGGTTGCAAAGGGGCTTGTAACTTCATTGCTGTAAACTGACAGGGCACAATCACACTTGTGCTGTTAGTTCTGTGTCTTTGGCTACTCTTTTGGTGAATGCCCCCTTTTTTAAAGGACTGATGGATTTCTTCCCCATTCTGAAGATTAAAATGCAGTTCTTGCACTAGAGATTTTTTCAAGTGAGCATGGGAAAATCTGCCTGGTTTGGTTGACTGAAGGTTTATATTTCTTTTGTAGGATGGATGTTGGCTACAGTGAATTCCACTGTGTCATAAGGTATCTGTTATGGCCTTAGTATCTAAAGAACTTTTATCCAGTTGGCTGGAACAGCAGGGTATAATTTCTGGATTTTGTCTTCAGTCTGGCTATTTTTGGTCAGAATAGGAGTAATAAAACATCTCTTGTTTAGTCTGTCTGTTCCCATGATGTGCATCAGGCATAGGGGGAAAAGTGCTTCCAAGTACAATACTTAGAAAAAAACAGTAAATCATTTTCATGGATGTGTAGAGCTGTTCCCTGTGAGAAGCAGAGTCAGAGTTCTGCAGAGCTGCACCAAGGCAGGGAAGAGTAATTCAGGTCTTCACCCAGGCACTCATTTGTAGCTGTGTTCTTCATTCTGAAGGTGCAAAGGAGGTGATAAGAAAATGTCCTATTCATGTTAACCCTCTAACTCTGTGCATACAGAGTACAGTAATTACTGGAAGAGGTGGTTGGCACCAAGCTCTGTGGGCCCTTTGAGTATTGCACATCGTAGGTACACTTGAGAAATACTTATTTTAGTAGACTAGTGAAAAGTGGGGTTAGCTGTGCAAGGAAGGCACATTGCTCTAAATCTAGTTGCAGAAAGGATTTTCCTTCCTATGAAATGGTTTCAGTCAGAGCCCCAGACGGAATCTCTGAGCAGCTCATGCCCAGGCATTTAGTAGGGAATTGGCAGAGATACGCTATTTTACCTGGTGCTTATGTTTGTGGTACTTGTGGCACATAATCACTCTGAAACCTTTTAGATCTCTGTCAAGTTCAGATTTTTTCTAGAAATTGGGAGGGAGACTGATGAATGTGGATACAGCATGACTGCACAGCTTAAGGAAACATGGCTGAGAACTATTTCTGGAGCTGAGCATCTTCCTGTCTCCTGCAAAACCTAAAAGAAACAACTGCCACATCTCATCAGTTCCTTGCTGTCTCAAGGGCTTGAGCCGAGCTCTTAAGTTTGTGCCGTACATGGAGAGCAGGGGTGACTAATCTCCTGAGGAGTGAAACACTTCAACCTTTCCTGAGTTTGGGGGCCATCCAGGATATGTATATGGAAATTTATGGTTGGTGATAAATGAGAAGCCAGACTGGCAGGCTATTTTTGGCCTTAAAGCGCATGAGGTCACTTCCATAGTCTTATTACAGGTCTCAAAAGTGTTTTCACCTCTGGTCCAAGTGCTGTGGATGTAGGAATGCCATACTTTCCCTTTGTGTGGCTCTGCAGCTTGCCTTAAATGTACTGAACTTTGCAAAAAAGGAAGAAATTCTAGTAGTAGTGACGCTGCAGTTGATCAACTTCAGAAGCCAGAAGTAAAAACCACTTTGTTGATCTATTTATTTATTTATTTATTTTAACGCTCAGGGTTAAGCAGCCACTTTTCAGTTTCATTCAGCCTTCACTACACCTCCTGCACGGCAGCTGTGGTCCAAGCCTCCATTTCTCCGAGTCCTAAGCAGACAGAGGACAGATGCTACAGGCTAGGCCAGAGCTTTGCACCTGACGCTATCAAACCTGTAATGCAAAGCAGAGTTGCCTGATTTGTTTAGACATTAGCTGTTCCTAGCTTTCTTGTGTGCAACTCTGGGGCTAAGCTACGAAGAGTTTGACTTACGAAGCTTCTTTATTTTTACAGTGAACAAATGAACATCGTAAGACTCACTGTAGGGCCTGGAGAGAACTTGTGCAGAGTCTTTAACTTAGAAGGCTAACAAGTGTCTGCCTTTGGATATTTGAAAGGAGGCAGGTAGAAATGGCTAAGCTAGTAAGTTCTTTTCTTTAAATACTTGTTGGACATGGTTGTAGGGTTGGTTTTTTGAGGGCTTTGTCCTTTTTTGCCCTAGTGTTTTGGTGGGTTTTTCCTGAGTGAGACTGGTACCCAATGTAATTTATCCTGAGAGGAATTGTGGTTTTAGCTGTTTATTAAGCCTGCAACTCGCTTTTTAGATACTTTATGAGGGCATGCAAATTCCACTTCATGTTCTAGCAGTGATTGTTTTGGAAAATCTGAATTAGAGCTGCTTGCGAGGGAGGTGGTGAGGAAAACAGACTTGGATCCACTGCATTGAAAGAGATTGTATGTAAAGAGCCTCGTCATAAAAGTTTGCAGCTAACTTATTTATGATATCTAAAGCCCAAGTTCCACAAAGCCTTTGCTTGATTCTCTTAGCTGCGTACTTCTAAGTGCTTTATTTTTTTCATTTGGGATTTAAGTTTATTTTGGTCTGTTGTGTCCTCTCCCTCTACACACCAGAGGTGCTCTAGATCCAAGCCTGGAGTAAGGTCAAAACTGCTGTAGAATGTAGCAGAATGTCAAAATCAAAACACTACAAAGACTGAGCAGATTGCTTTGTTTGTCTGATTTTGTGTCACAGCCAGAGCAGCTGGTGACCGAGTCTGATAAATACCATGTGAGGAGAAATTGGTCACCACTGGTGATAATCTTCATGTCTGAGACATTGCTGAAGTCTTGATGCTGGTGATACAGCTGAAGGGAAACCTTGCTCTGGGTAGGAGTGTTGTCTGGTGTCACCCAGGCTCTTGGATTGTACACAGCAGTTTTATCTCCTGTGGTTTCTGTGCTGTGGGGTGGAACCACACTGAGGAGAGACCTAACAACGGGGCCTTTTGTTTTCTTAGTTCCTCATTGTTCCTGCAATTGTGGGTAGTGCCCTTCTCCACCGGCTCTCCGATGATCGCTGGGAAAAGATAACAGCATGGATGTACGGCATGGGGCTCTGTGCGCTCTTCATCGTCTCCACAGTGTTTCACATCGTTTCTTGGAAAAAGAGTCACCTAAGGTACTGTCGGAGCTCTCGTAGAAGATGTTTTATTTTCATGCTTTCTGATGTTTTCCTGTTGTGTCCCTCTGTCAGAAACATTTTACAGAAGGCTGGAGGGCTACCTTCTACTGAATCATGAAAAAACACCCTTGATTCCATTCAAATAGTGAGTCAAGCTCATTTACAAACGGACTTTAACATCAGCTGTCTTTTCACAAGGAAAAGATGTGTTTTGTCTAGGCCCTGGTTGGATGGGGAAAACACAATCTGAGTGCATGGGGGGTTGTAGTCTCATGGCAGCAATGAGAACATGGCCTGGGACGTACTCCAATACTTTGAGGGGCTGGGTTTGCCAAAGAAATTATGATATGCAATAAACAGCTGACTAGCAGAGAACCTTCTTGGGAGCAAGGCAGCAATTGCAAACCTAATAGGTGCTTATGTTTATTTTATCCTTTATTTTTACAGTCCCATTATGACTGCTGTAGAATTCTGGGCTGTAAAGTTGGTTTAGCTAGTAGTCATTGAATAGTAACAGTTGCTAGATCAGGCAGAGTCAATGTGACAGCTTTCTGCGTCTTTGCCAGAGTGTGGGATGCAGAGGTTGTGGAACTGATGGTATTTTCCCCAAAGTAATTCCAGAGATTTCAGGAAGCTGAGATGACACAAGAATCTGTGTCATCTTTCCAAAATCTGTCTCAAGGACTTGTTCTGTCTCTCACTAGGACAATGGAGCACTGCTTTCACATGTGTGACAGAATGATGATCTATGTCTTCATTGCAGCATCATACGCGCCATGGTAAGAAATCTGAAGCACATCCTCAGGATTAAAAGCTTTTTCCAGTGTAAACAGTTGAGCTTTGCCAAAATCTCTAGGCATCTTCTTAACTGTGATTGACTGCACCCTGCATTGTGAAGTGCCTAGGATTTCCTGAGCAGAAAGTGACATTAGAGCGCAGCGGGAAGAGCTTTATTTGTATTTATATCACTACTCCTGTGTCAGTATGGCCCATTCATTCCTCACTTTCATCTCTTGAAATATTTGTATGTCCAGGTTAAACTTGCGTGAGCTTGGACCTCTGGCATCTCATATGCGTTGGTTCATCTGGCTGATGGCTGCTGGAGGAACTGTTTATGTGTTTCTCTACCATGAAAAGTAAGAATGATTCTTTGCATTTAACTTTGACATTCAAAGGTGGGGGGCTTTCTTCCTTCCAGAATGTTTCTGTCCAGCTTTCACACATTGAAATAAGAGTTTTGAAGCAGTGGAAATGTGATGAGAGTGATGCAAACTTACGTCTCTTCAGGAGATACTGGTCACCCTGTCATGGCATGTCTCTAGGATTTGATTGCCTTCTCTTAAAGGGGTGAAAGGGAGGTATCCACTCCTAAAACTAACTTTTGTAATGAGAAAGCAGGGATGAGAGCAGGTAAGGTAAGAAGGCAGGTGAAACGACAGATTTCTTGTATCTCATTTGTACAGCAGTGTGCACAGATTATTCTGCAGCATCATGCTGTGTGTCTGCACCAATGTACATTGATTCCTGCTGATTCTTGGGTTGGTTTTGAGAAGTGAGTCCTTGAGTTTCAGATCTGAGTTCTTGAAGCTGCTTTCAATACTTTTCCTGAGGAAGCATGAACCACCTCTCTTGTTCTACAGCTGAGCTACTGGGGCTCTCATCAAATAAGGAAATACAAGTTGTTTCAGTGTTTTATTCTTACTAGCAGTTAATGCAAATGACTGTCTAGGCAGAATGTGGAGGAGGTATTGCCTGCAACTCTCCATGGCAGAGATAAATACTTGGATAAATACTTGCATAAAACTTGGTTATCTTTTCCTGTGCAGAACAAACTTCTCAAATAGTTTAGTGGACTCGTGGTAACATAAAGTGTAAGGTGTTTTCTTTACTGTTGAAGACATTTTCACCCTGTTGTACCCCTTCTGAAATGACTCAATTACTTCCTTTTTAGGTACAAGATTGTTGAACTCTTTTTCTATTTAGCGATGGGATTTTCTCCTGCTCTGGTAGTGACATCCATGGTAAGGAATGTGACTGTCAACACTGCAAACACCCAGGCTTTCCCTTTATAACTAGCTTCAGGTCAGTGCCTACAGCAGCTGCTGCCCTGAGCAGCTCTTCTGAAAGCACATTAGTTTTAGCCCACCATAACTGTAGATGTTCTCTGCAGAAGTGCCAAATATAGTCAGTTATGTTTTGAGTTTTTGGTTTACATTTCAATCAAATGTCACCTTTATTTATTGAATCTCTGCCAAGGGCTCTAGATGAAAGAAGCTTGGCTTCTACCCTTCATATCTGAGAGGGTGTTTTTGCACAGCAATTCAATTACTTCCATTTTGGTAAAGGCATGAAGTACCCTGGCCTGTCAAGGAATGTTCCTAGATATCACTATTTATGAATTTAATAGTGCCTGCTTAACACTTACGGATTGGGAAGGCAGTGTTTTCTTGTAAAAGGCTTCTGATAACACCTTGTCCATTCCTTAGTGTCTCTAAGAACTCTGGAAAATCTCATTAGTGGATGCTGTGCTCTGGACCAAGAATGGGGAAGTAAAGACTCCTGCCCCTTCCATAATTACACAGGGGCAAGGAAGCTCAGAGTTGGTCTCTTACTAGAGACTTCTTTTTAAGCAGAGGACAGTGGAAAAGTCAAAAAGTACTTGGACTGTGTCAGTCTGCGCCGTAACCAGAATACTTCACCTCTCAGCAGCTGGCATTGGTTTGGTTTAAAAGGTTCTCTGGTCCATCAGTAACACACAGACAAGCACTGTGGGTGCCTGTGCACAGCAGTGAGGTTTCCTTTCTCTCCATGTTTGTCTGCTTCACTAAATAGCGTGAAGCGGAACATAGTCTTAATTATGCTACCGCTCTGCTACTTCTAGAGTGCTGTTGAGGCACGCTCACTGTGCTTAACCCAGAAAGAAACACACAGCAGTACAATAGACGCCTCTATTTGTTGTGAAGGACAGCTGTATGTATTCCACAAAATGCAGTGTAAATGTAGTTCAGGTTTTCACTTGCCCAGCTGTCGATCCCGAGATGCTCAGAGCTCAGGAAGAGCTTTATTTCTTCCTTCTCTGTGGCGAAAGCCCTTTGTGTTTTGAGCATGAAATACCCTTTCCATCCTTTCCACCCCATCCCTAATCTTTCCCTGTTCACTAACAGAGCAACACCGATGGACTTCAGGAGGTTGCCTGGGGAGGTCTGATCTATTGCCTGGGCGTGGTGTTCTTCAAGAGTGACGGAGTCATCCCCTTTGCCCACGCCATCTGGCACGTGTTCGTGGCCACCGCAGCGGCCGTTCATTACTATGCCATTTGGAAGTACCTTTACAGAAGCCCTGCAGACATAATTCGTCACGTGTGAGATAAGACAGATAACAAAATGGTCTGCACACGGCCTCTGTAACAGTATTATTTGACTTAAGGGGAAATTGGAAGATTGCACAGCAAACCTGCACTGACGTTGGTAGTTCTCTGAACACAGTTACTGTGAACTGGTGTCTCTGTGTCCTGCAATTGCCCAGCATCTGGCAAGTGGTGTTGATACCCAGGGTACTGCACCGCAGTACCAAGAGTCCATTCCATGAGAGTAGAACTGGCTACCTGATGTTTACAAAGAAATTTTGTATTCTAGGTTAATTTTACAGTTTTTAATGAAGTGAGCTTTTCTAAATTAGCGATTCAAAGGGTGAAGTCAGTGCACTAGCGAAAAGGTAACTCTGGGTCTGAAACTGGTTTCTATCACCTTTCCACAAGTCATTTGCTGAACTTAATCACAGACAAATAACCGACTTTTACCACCCATGTCCTTGGTATAATGTGACTTTTATAGAAACTTTTCATGGGTTTTGTAAACTTTACAGAACATTTATTGAACTGAAAACACACAACTGTCATCTATGCAGTTACTCGTGTTGCAAGATCTTGCAAGAACAGGTGACATTCCACACCCGGTCCTGCAGGCGGACACTGTACCTCTGCCAGCCGCTGTGTGTCCGGTGTCATTGTCATAACCACTTTGAACTAGAACCTAAACGTGATTCTGCTGAGTTGTGACCTAACAGCATTCTGCCCATCTGTAGCACCGCTTGAACAGCACCCTAGGTTGGTTGTAACTGCGATGGGAATGAAGTGCTTTGAAAGAAACAGTTACTGTGGTTTTCTCCTCATGGTTCCCAGTTCCCCTCCCGGCTGCCCAGCCGGGTTGAGCTCGGATGATGTGGTGAGGAAGGTGGTCAGCTGGTCCCCCCCATCCAAAGCAGAGGGTCACTAGTTTCTCCGGAATCGGTTCACACTCACTGGTGCTGCAATATTAAGGCTTGGATTCTCAAACGGATTTAAATTAGCCAGCAGAACCAGTCCCCAGCACTTTCTGTTGGGGTTGTTCTGCTGGGAACTCCTGGTCAGAGCAGCAGGTATTAAACAGTTGCTGACCACTACAGTCATGGTTACTGGTTCTTCACAGCCCATCAGGGAGGAGGTCAAAGAACTCGCTGTGGTGTCAGTTGTTGGTCTGAGATGAAGAGTCGAACTGATGTGTAAGTGTGTTGCCATCTGCACAGGGAAGCCAAGTGTAGTAGGGAGTCCCAGTGGTAGAACAGGTGCATTAACTGACCAGATGTAGTTGGGTCATCATAACACTGTCCTGCAAGTGTGTCCTGCCCCACTCGATGATGAATGTCTTATATTAAGATCAACTTGATCCTTTTTCTAACTTGCTCAGTTTCTCATGTCAGTATTTAAAAACAAAACCAAAACGTGTTGCCTTTTTCAGATGATGCTCTGGATCTTGCCTGTCTGCAACCAGTGAGCAGCAGGAGAGGGATGTTTTCCAAGGTAGCACCTAGATTTGCGTATTTTAGAAAAAAACGTTTGTATCTGGGATTTGAGAGGGACAAACATTAGCTCCAGGCACTGAAGAGCTGCTGTATGGTGTTAGCAGGCGACCAGGAAACGACACCAATACAGCAGCCAGTTCACTGCCCCAGAAAGAGCAAGAACATGTGGGCAGGTGACTCCTGCTGCAGCAGTCTCACACATCTGGATGCCTCTGTTTTTTAACATTGTGTCTGTTTGAAGATCTTCCACCTGCCGTGGTTGGTATGTTTTGTTTAAGTGCAGTAGTTCTGCTCAAACCACTAAAACACACGTTTTCCGTAGTGAAAAGTGAAGCTGTTGCTTGCAGATGTCTGTTTTTAATTTGAAGTTAATTTTTCATGGTATTGCTTTTTTTTGGAGTGTTTGAGATGGTTTTTAAAAACTTCCAATTCGCCAAAAATCTTTCAAATGACTGTATCCTAGTCGATCTGATCTTGAATGTACCAGACTAACAATAAACATTTTGTGCAATTTGGAAGCTCTTGGTGTTCTGCGTGGTGGTGGTTGGTGTTTGGGGGTTTTTGTCCAACATGCGGGAGGGGAGGCTTGGCACAGGAGATGCAGGATGCAACCCAGTGAGCCACCTTGTTCAGACAACTCTTTAAAATACAATCTGTAGGAAGAATTAGTCCAAATTACTCCATTTGTATGGAAAAAAGTATTTTATGTCTTAAGTTTAGTCAATATTGAGAACTTGCTGCTTTCGCTTGGCCGTTCGGGGTCGCTTCTCGTACCTTGTGCCAGCAGTTGGGTTGTTTTATCTGTACCACACCCAAAGCCACAACTTTGCTCCATGAGTGCATAGAGCAGAGAAGCTGAGCTAGAACAGCCTTGATGTCTGGAGAACCAGTGCCTCAATTAGCCACTGCCCAGCTGCAGTGATCCAGACTGAATCCTCCCAGCAGCAACAACAGTGCTTTTCCCAGGAATGGTTAAGATGAGGTTTCTTTGTCTCCCTGCAGCAAATGGGTTTTAAAGTGCTTGCTTCTGCCTGTCTGTGCCTCAGGCTTTTACAAGTGCAGTGACTACACAGAGTCCACACAAGGCCGTGCTCACTTGTGGTTTAGTTCTGCAGATGGACCTTTCCAGAGGATGTCGGTGCGACAGGTACTTTAAGCACTGGGTATTTCCAGCCTCTTCATATTTGGGTCTTGTTTTTCTAATACATTGTTGTCTGCAGCTGAAAAATAACTGTTACCTACAGGGATTCATTTAAGGAGTGAGTCTAGAGTGCACTTCTCTGTGGGTTTTCTTTGTTCAACAGCAACAAGGAATCCACCAAGAAACATTACGTTTTCTTTCACAAAAGCAGCCTTCTCTTACGATTTTGTCTTCCCCACATCTCTCTTAATTACTGGTGGTTATGGTAAGAGCCTCTACTCCCATCTTCCAGTTCTAGTTAAGCAATAAAGTCCTTTCAAAGGAGACTTCAGCGGTGAAACGTGGGTTTTGCAACTGTCACTGTTTCTATTGATTGTGGAGTAACAACGGGATACTTCAGACCCTCGACTTGTGGCTTTCTAAGGTTGGTAAGAGTTGCCCGACTCGCAGCTCACTGTTAGCAGACAGACAAGATGGGTCCACTGCTGTGGGTTTACAGTTCTGTTCTAGTGAATCATTTTTTGCCTGACTCACAGTGTGAAGCCTATATCACATACACGGTGTCCTGGTTGCTCCATGGACCAGCAGCTGCACAGTGCTGATGGTGCCCTGCGTGGACAGACGCTCTTCTGAGGCTCAGGGCTCTCGCTGTGGCAGATCACAGTATCACAGTAACGGTAAGGTTGGAAAAGACCTTAAAGATCATCCAGTCCAACCTAAATCCAAATAAACCCAGTAAACCTAACATCTGACATCTAGATCATGCCACTCAGCACCTCATCCAGATTGCACTGCAGTTTCTTACATGATTTTCAAAGCTGGTCACCGAGCTCTTCCATGCTGACACATGAATTGTATAAATCACATGGGTGTTGTTGCATCAGGAGCTGCGTTTCTCTGAGGTCTGGGGGTGTGTGTATCCGGGGCTGGACTGCACAGGTTAAAGACAAGCTTTTCATTGGGGTTTTTCTATTAAACCCCTTCATGACCCTGGTGAGGGCACAGCCAGAACCTTTTCATGTTTGGAAAGCTCTTGGCATGACTTACACAATTCCTGATTTAGGTCTGGTGTGTTCAGCCGCATGATTTCTCGGGAGGTTAAGGCCATCGTGTTCACATCATGTGCTTGACTAAGTCTTTTCCCCGTGCTTTGCTATTTTTAACAGAATGCAGGATGTTTGTCTCTGCTCACTAATTGCATTCACTAACAATAGGTGTCATAAGATTAAAGCTAAAAATAGGGAACAAAAGAGTGACCAGGATGAGGAGGCTGGCTCTTGCCTGGGCACTTTCAGCCTTCCCCAGCCACTGAGTGGGTGCCTTGCCCATGGCATGCAGAGCATTCAGCAGCAGCTGGAGGCTGCTCACTGTCATTCTGCTGCTTGGAAGTGTTTAGGTCATTATCTGAGTAAATTCACAGTCTGGAAAGGGAATGGACAGGAGACACCCAAAATGTTCACTAGTGGCTATCTGGAAGGGTTTGGATGCTAATTCAGTGGTACAGCAGTGCTGGGAGACCGGTGCTGCCCAGTGGTGGCACCAGCAGCAGCAGTGGTAACGCTGTGCCTGGGACTGAACACCTCTGGGCTGCTCAGAGCCAGGTTTTGGAAGTGCTTTGCAGCCTTTGGAAACCACACAGAGAAGTTTGAGGAGAAGAAACACCTTGCAAGTGTCTGCATCAAGTACAACTTGAACTAACGGAGCAGTTTAGTCCTACAGGTCTAACGTGCAGGGACAGCAATGGTTTCTTTTAAAGGATTTTCAAATTGCTGGCTGGGCAGGGTTTTGTAGGGGCTGACACGTTGTTACTGAGCTGGGTGTCTCTTTTCTAGCTTGTTTTCACACCAGGCAGTCTTCTTCTGTTGGGGGTGAACGTGGCTGTGAGCAGGAAGCAGGGCATCATTGGTTCCTTTCCTAGAACCAGGGCGCTGGTTGCTGGGGATAAGCTGGGGAACCCAAATCCTCTTGCAAAAGGCTGGCAGTGAAGCCATCACCAGTTTTATAACAGAAGTTACGTCACTGACTAATGAGACTCCTGTGCTCCCAGAAGGATGTTCTCAGATGTCTTTGTTGCTTAGCAGCATGAGCCCCGTGGGGTGGATTTGTGTGCCCAAATCCTTTTGGTGCCTTTGAAAATCTCTCATAAGTTTTCACATTGGTGAAAAGCCATTAGCAGAGGTCTCCTAGCTTTACCTCCAGCAGACTCCAGTCTTCTCCAGTCTCCTCACTTTCTGGTGCGTTGTGTTGGCTTCCAGAGCTGTAGAAGGGCAGGGACTGGCTCTGGGGACGTGGTCAGGTGCTGCCCAGCCTCAACTCCCAGAGGAGGTTCACAGCAGACAGCAGGATGTCTGGATGAAGGGGATGTTGAAACACTGAACCCCAAACCACACCACTGACTGAATTGGGGAACCCATGGGCTTCAAACAGCAACAGTTCAGTAGCATCACAAATGCTTGGACATCAGTGCTGGGAGAACTCAACCATTTCCTCAAGTAAAAAAACAGGCACTGGGGCAGCTGAGGATTAGTTTAGGAAGGGACTATTTTTCTGTGTCTTTATATACAAACTTGTTTGACTGAATGGGAATGGCTTTTGTCTTGAAGCTGATGGTGTTGCTGAGCAGCTTAATCAGCCTTCTGCTAAATCACTGAAAATAAAGCTTGAAGGGACTGAGATATTTTTAGCCCAGCCTCTGCCTGCAGGCAGGACGAACTCTGCCTGTCATTCCTGACGTGTTCATCCAACGTGTTCTCAAAAGCCTCTAACAATGGGGATTTCACAATCCTCCCAGGCAGTTTATTTCAGTGTTTCACCCTCTGCCCTTTTAGACTTTTTTCTGCTGTCTGAGCAGTATTTGCTGTGGTTTAAGCCCGTTACTTCTTGTCCTCTCTGCAGTGGGCTCAGAGAAGAGCCCTTACAAGCAGCTGGATCTCTCATGCCTTCCCTTGCTTTTTTCACTCTCTTCAATGTCTTCACAGCCACCTGGTGCAACAGAGCCAGTGGGTGTTCAGAGCGGCTTCAGACAATTTTTCCCAGCTGATAACATGGCAAAGAAGTGAGAAATCGGTGACAGTGAAGAGAATGAAGAGAGCTGGAAGCAGGAGCTGTAAATCCTATGTTGCAGGGGAAAGGGACACTAAGGGGCAGGTAATACCTCAGAAACCAGTGAAGAGCCAAGAGACCAAACTGGAGAGGAAATCTCTGTCCTGCACTTTGGTGGGGGGGTCTGTGCCCACCAGGGTCCTGCTCCAGGCAGAGGCTCCTCTCCTTGCTCTCTAGAGCAGCCCTGGAGGGCTGCTTTTCCTTCTTAGCATTTTTGTTCTGGTTGTGGAGGTGTGAGTGGGAAGATCTGTTGGGTGGTGGTGGTTCTATTTTTGAATTATTCCATTGCCTTCACTTCCTGGGCTTTTTTTTTCCAATCACTTTACAGCTGCCTCTCACATATCCCCATAGCTGCACTTGCTCCCTGCAGAGCTCCCAGCAGCAGCCACAGAAGATCCCCAGCATCCCAGCTGGGGTGTGCTGGGGGTCCCACCAAACCCTCACTTGCTGCCATCCAGCCACATAGTACTCAGCAGGCAGCAAACAGCATCCTACTGGAGCCCAGGGCTGTTGATGTGAGCAGAGCTGAGTCTCAGCCCCATGACTCAGGGCAGGGGAGACACCAGCCCTTGCCCTCGGCTGGCACAGGGTGACACTGGCCAGCATAGGGGAGGGGCTGGCGGGGAGCACGGTCTTTGTCCATCATTTCTGCATTGCGAGGAGCAGATCTGACCTTTCACCACAGAGCCATGCGGTGGGACGCTGGAAACAAGCAGTGCCCAAGAGCCTGGACTGACCCACCGGGGTCTGGGTCCAACTCTTTCCTCACTGAACCTTCTGACACGCAACAGCATCCTCTGGCTCTACCTGGCAAAGCTGCTGTTTATTTGCAGCTGAGGTAGCTGCAGGGCCATGCAGGCTCGAGGGTTTTTGCCTTTGCCCTCCCATTTTGCAGCCCCTGCTGCTGGCTCTTACAGCCTCATCCTGATGGGCAGGGCAGGGGGCACACAGTGGGGTGGGCAAGAAGGTCTGTGAGACTGGGACAAATCAAAAGCTCCTTTCCCTGCATGGGCGTCACTGACTCTCCTGCCCAGCCACCACGAGATGTCCCACCTCACCTGCTCCAATGCCACTGGGACCTCACAGCCACAGTACTGGGCACCCAGCTCATCAACAGGGTCTGGGGCTGAGCAGGTGAACGTCTTTTCCTGGCAGCAATGGATATCTCTTACTGAAATTTGCAGAGGCAGAAACTGTGACTGAGATACAGGTGAGAGAAATGAGGTCGCTGGTCCATGGTCTTTGTGAGAAGAAACCACGTCTGGCCCCTTTCACCAGTCCCAATGACACAGGGCTGTTGGTTAAGCTGAAAGTGGGGCTGGTTCTCGCGTTTTTCAATTAAAATTCGATCTTCTGAAATGCAAATTGCTTGAGCTGCATCTTCTCAAGGCCAGTTCTATTTTATACTTCCCGATGGCAGCTCGAGCACCTCGGGCAGATGCAGCCTCTGCTTCCCCCCGCCCCCATTCCAGCCGCACAAGTGCCTTGGGGTCACAGCGGCCGTGTCTCACACTGGGCTGCTCTAGGAGAGCCTCGCGTGGGCAGGGTCGGTGTGTGGCAAAGCCGAGGTGCCGATGGGGTGGTGCTGCGGTTGTCCTCTGAACGCTGGTCACAACCTGGTCGGTGGTCTGGGCGAGTCCGCGTCTGAGCGGCTCTACGGGGTCTGCGAAGGGAGAGCTGCACAGAGAGGAGTTCGCGGATTGTAACGGAGGCAAGAACAGCCGGTGGATTCAGCTGATCCAGCGCTCGGAAGCCGCTCACGGCTCTTGCGTGACCCCTGGTGTCGGTGCTGCCGAAGGAGCCCGGCCGGGGTTGCCCGTGGCCAGCGATGGCAGCAGAACCGCAGCCCCGCCTGCACCCGCAGTCCTGGTGTCCCCAGCCCTCTCCTCCGCATTTATACTCGGGGATGAGGCATGGCAAGAGGCACTGCCAGCGCCCCAGGAAGGGCACTGTGAGGCTCGGGCAGTCACAAGTCCCTTTTCTTACTTTAAGCCCCACTTAAAGGCTTCATCTTCTCACTGGTCACCTTGCTGTGGTTGTGCGCTGGGGACACCTGGTTTATTTTGCTTCTGGATGAGCTTCACGGAGGGTTTAAAGTGGCTTAGAGATTCTTAAATTCCTACAGGTTTCATGGAATTCAAGGCTTGAGTAAAACAAACTGAGAAGAGAAACCTAAAGCACCAGCAGGGTAACCTGGGCTGCTCAGGAGCTGCTGGCTGAGCCAGACTGTGTCTGACGCAGAGGCCGAGCGGGGAACAGGCAGCACTGGGCACTCACTGGGTGCAGATCCCCGCGGATAGGACTCCTCTTGTGGGCAGCAGGTGGGATGTGACACCTCAGCTGGCCTGGAGCCCCGAGCCGTCGCCTGCAGCACTGGAAATGTGTGACAGCCCAGTGTGCAACGAATAGCGTGTGACTGTGTGTGTGCGCGCACAGCCAATGCACAGACACAGACACACGTGTCTATATGTGGGTCTGTGTCTCCAGGCACAAAACTCCTCTTTCCTCTCCCGTGTGCACGCACACTCGTGTGCACATCCAGCACCCCCACCCGTGTTTCTGAACGATTGAAGCACAGGCTGCACTGCTGTCCTGGGTTGGAATGAGGGCCTTGATCACTCTCTGGGTTGGTGCCTGCGACCTAAGCACACCGACCAGCTTTCGAGGAGAATTCCACAGGCAATGAAACAGACTTGTCAAAAAGAAGGAATTTAATGAACCAAGAAGAAGAAAGGAAAAGGCCCAATATGAAAAATAAACAAACAGAAGCTGTGTCACCCAGCCATCACACGCATCCGGGGGAAAACAGGAGACAACTAACGTATTGGTCTTTGACGTCAGCTCGGAGCCCGGAGGAAAAAGACACCAGAGGGGGATGCAACCACCCCCTCTATCCCTCACAAGTCACACAACGTGGTCTATGGATGCCAGGCTCCTTGGCTGTCCCAGACCAGTGAACTCCTCGCAGCATGGTATGGCTGGCACCCCAGAGCTTCCTAGGTTGGTGATAACTTCTACAAGTAGCTGGATATTCAAATGCTGGTTTTTTACACCTGATTAATGGTGTTACTGAAGCTACAGGGAAATAAAATGGTTTAGAAACCACCTGGACATATTCCTGTGCAAATTGGTGTAGGTGATCCTGCTCCAGCAGGGGGTTTAGACTAGATAATCTTTCAAGGTCCCTTCCAATCCCTAATGTTCTGTGATTCTCTGTGAATAGACACAGAGACAGTGAGAGTAAGAGAGGGTCAGTTAGGATGAGTCCCCTTATATCTAGGGCTGCCAGAGCCCCAGCACCCTACTGCATGAATGACAGTTGGCTGTGGCACTCGCTGGGTGCCAGTACTTGCTGCCGCTCACTTTGCGCTCCCTGAGGTCTCTCACAGGGTGGGTGTAAACGCAGCCCTTTTATGCCTGTTTGCATCACCCTGTGTGTCTCCCTGCGTGGCTGGACAGATGCAGAGAGCAGGAGGGAAGAGCAGACACCTGCGAGGGCACATACCTGTGTGTGGATCCGTGATCTGGCACGTGCACAGTGTTATAACGAACACAGTTTGAGCATGATGTTCACCCTCTGTGTGTAAACAACAGGCCCTTATCTCAGTGAGCTCCCTACCTGCACAGGGACACAAGTCCACAAGCAGACACACACACACACACACTTCAGTGACTGGTTTGTGTGAAGTGTTAGCGGTCACCATACCCCTTCTCTCGCTGTGTGCTGTACACAGGCCCTACAGCTACAAGCACGGCACGTACCTGTGCCGTGTATCCTACACAAAACATTCGACACAATTAAATGAAAATTTAGTTTATCTAATTAAAAGAAACTCCTCTCAATGTGCAGCCCTTCTGTGAGGGTTTGTTCTACTGGCCGTGCACTGCATCGACGTGCAGTCACAGCTCATGACAGCCGGACAGCACAGCGTGCGTGCTGTGTAAATGATGGAACACAGCTTACATGGTACCACTGATATAAAATCAATTTATTAGAGCAGTACATATAGTTAGATTTTCTGTGGGCAGCTTGGGCGCCGTCTGTACCCTCAGTGAGCTGGCACCTGTGCCGGCGGTTGGACACAGCCTGGCTGGAGGCCGTGGGCACTCACTGACCAGCGGTAGTGGGAGAGTGAAAGAAAAATAAACCCCTTAAGCCCTGAGTGCTGGCCCTGACAGACCCAAGCAAGCAGCCAGGTGAGAGAAGAAAAATTTAAAAGTTTATTAAACATTAAGAATAACAGACAAAAAAAAATAATAAAGATTTGGGCTGAACAGCATAAACAGCACTCAGGATCCATTTCATGTCATTTGATCTTATTTGCTAAACCTGTATTTAAACAGATGCTGTCCTGTGGTGTTGCCAGAGATACAATGGTTGATCACTTGTAAGTCTGAATGAACACACTTTGTTTTCTTTTTCACATAATACAAAATAAAGTCGACAAAATAAAAATAAACGGCACAATCTCTATTGTAACTCACATGCAAAAATAGCTTTAAAGCGATTACTGGGGTCGTTACAAACCCACAGAGGCAAGACATTCAGACGCGAGGGGTCCCTCGGCACTCCCGCACTCACGACGGCACACGGCGATGCGCGAAGACCCGCTCAGGCGCCCTCCCCTTGCTTTGAATCTCTTGCTTTTGTGGATTCAAGTCACAACTGCATTTCCATGGTGCTGGGCTGGCGGCTCCAGCACCACTCAGAAAAATAGCAATCCTCCCCCTGCTTCCTCTGCCATGGGCTTTCCCCCGGAGAGCCCCAAGGTGCTTGTGTTCACAAATACATCTCAAATCCGACCGGGTTTTCAGAGGACATTCTTTTTTAAAAAGAAAAAAAAAAATCACTTCTAAGTTTCAGCAAAAACGAACAAAAAAAGAAGACCAGCATTTCACCAATGCTTGTGGTTTCATAGAGGTCAGGCTATTAGTTACTCTGCAAATATATATATATACTTCTATTTTATAAAATTACAATTTCAGATACCTAACAAGCTCCTTCTCGAGCAACAAAGTCATCAGCGGTGTGATGAGCCCAGCTAAGTGTCCAACTGAAAATCAGCTACACTTTCATTCACTGATCTCTGTCATTTTGGAGACAGCCCCGTCAGAAAACCTGACTTACTCAGTGATTCAGCCCACACACGTGGCCTTCTTGCTTCTTCATCCTCTCTCTTTTTTTAAGGATGAGCTCTCCAGAGGTGCCAGGGTACCAAACTCGCACAGTAAGGGGTGGAGCGGCCAAGTCCCACAGGCAACTCTGGAAGTCCTCAGCCCAGAGACAAGGATGCCAGCCTGGCCAAACAGCTCTTCCCGCTTGCTCCAGCACATTTCCAATTCCCCTGAGAGCCATGCACTTGCCCCACTGCCCTCCCGCTCAGCAGGATGGGGTGAGGAGGCATCTGAGTCACTTTGGGGCTGCTGGGAACCTCTGTGCTACTCTGTGGCCACGATTCAATAAACCTGTGATACCCAGCCTACAAAAACTACCACTTCTCGCCCCTTCCCTGCCTAAAAAACCACAAGAATTACCTGCATTTTTTTTTTTCCAAGCTGCCTTTTCAGTTTCAAAGAAGCTTATGCGTCCCTAGCTCCACACGTCCCAGCTGACCTCAGGCACACCGCTCCTGCTGTTCAAGCGTTACCCCAACAATCACCACCGTGAGGGCGAACACAAGCTGTTCAATTTGCCACGGTGCTGCTGAAAGCGCCTCCAGAGCAGCGGGTGGCTGAGCCCTGCCGCCAACACGCTTCTTCCAAAGGGAAAAATCAAGTGATGTCACAGCGGCCGTAGCGGATACAGCGGCTTGAGCCAACCGCTGTCACTCTCGTTTCTCTACCTCATGCATCCAGTGGCTTGTACTGACCTTCACTGCGCTTTTAAACTCTGCTGCAGCACATGGAAATTCAATTTTCTGAATAAATGGTCCACAGGCAAGTGCTGCGCGTCAAGGGACGCTGGCAAGTCGGGGACGTCTAAGGGAAAACACTGGGAAAACGCCATTGCCGCGAGGGAAGCGATAACGCTGCACTGAATTGCTGAGTCCTCTGTAACAAGCTCCTGAAGCGTGATTGATGATTTAATGGAATGAACAACCTCTGTGGTTTTTATTGGAAAATAATATCAAAACACTTAGAAAACTGTGAGCAAGACATGTAGCACCATATTCTCCTCACACGTGAATAACCGTAGCAGTGGCACAGCTGATTACACGGACAGAGCGATTCCTAACGAAAATGTCAGCTGGAAACAGATTGTAGCAGCAGCCAGCAGCAGATCAGAAATTACTGTGAGGTTTGGATTTTGCATTAGATTTCGTTTTCCTGCCTTTACAAAATGTTGTGTTGTCCAACCAAGCGCTGAGTGAAATCCGCGTTGTGCCTTGTCCCTACTAAGCAGTTTCTTGTTGTGTTTCTGAAGGAAAAAAATAATCAATCTCTTTGTCAGTAACATGGAATACCCTGGAAAGCCACATTCCTGCCACAAAACCTGCATGGAAAGCACAGAACAGGCCGCTGGGCCAGCGGTAGGCTTCAAATACTAAAGATTTGTTTTTTAAAAAACCCCTAAACCAACCATCAACCCCCCAGGCATTTCCTTTCTGTACAGTAATGGAGAATATATATATCTTTGCTCTGTATCTGAAACATGGAATAGCTTCTCTTTTTGCTATATATATCTCTTTCAAAATACATTGTCAGTATTTGTACTTGAAAAATACTGTACAAAACGAACGTACTATAATTATTCTGTATAAACTTTATACATTTTACAATATCTATCCTTTTGGTCTAGAGTAAACACTTGGATTGATTGGGTTAACCACAGTATATGACAACACCATCCCCTTCTGAAATTCACCAGTGTCTCTTACATTCATTTCTCAGAAGTCCACTTTGCATCCGAACGTAACATGTTCAAAGCAGATAGAGAGCTCAAAACTATAAAGTTCAGAACCATCAGTTCAGGTCACAGTCAGAACAACGACCACTAGGAAAAATGGGGTCCGCAAACCAGTGACTTCTTCTAACTGAATAAAAGTGATTTTTAAAACAGCAAGATATAATCCACAGGAAAAATATTACAAAACATGGGGGAAACGACTGAATTTAGGTCTTCATGTAATTTGTAATCACAAACTGGAACTCGAAGAACTGCATAACTAACTGAGAACAGAAAAGCCCCTCTGATTTTGACATCAGACCCGATTCGATACGATTAGTTGAACTAATTCTCCTGCGTCTTACACATGCGCTCCCTCCGGCGGGGACACGGTTAGCATGCTCACGGTAACGTGTCTGCGGAACTTCTCGTTAAAGACATCGAAACCCTGTTGGGTAGGGAAACCATCCTACGTCCACTAGGAACATCTGGGCAGCATGCGCTAGCGTACACCAGGATTATTGCTTCAGGTACACAGGCAGTGCCGAGACACACTCTGTGGTCTAGTGAGAGACTCCTACCTACCTACCTGGGGTCTGTGGAAAGGAAAGGAACCTTAACAGCTACAGAGAAGCCATCGTGGGATCTATGGTGAGTACAGATAACTTAGGCTAACAGCACTTTAAATCTGAAGACAAGTATCACCAAAACTTAAAAATACAACGAAAGCGATCTATAAATTAATATTTCTGCAGTGTAGTACTAAATCATTATTTGTGCACTTGATTAGCGTGTTAACTCTTCGGATTAGACATACTGAAACAACACCTTGTTACTCTCGAAAGAAACAAAACAGCTGAGATCTACTTTTTTTTCTTTTTTCTTTTTTTTTTCCTTTTTTTTTTTTTCATAATTTATACTGGGAATCTTTCCAAGTAAATCAGGAGGATGGAACCGGTGACACTAATGTGAAAACCCTACTCTGAAGCAGCACTGAAAAAAAAAAAATTAAAATAAAATAAAAAGCTTCCTACGGCGGTTCTCAACAGTCCAGGTAAAAATGTGGCACCCTTTGAAGAGGGCTTCAAAATAATGGGAAGTGCTGAGATGCGTGCGCACCCACACCCTGCACCCACAGCCACGCGTGGGCGCACAGCCACGCGGCCACACATGCGCGCACACACACACAGCCACAGCCACGCGCACATGCGAACAGACGACAACGTCAGTCAGTTTTGTTTCTGCTTCTGGTAAAGTGCTGAAGACAGAAAGGTTGGTTTGGGTGTGGTGCTGTCGGACAGGAAACACATTGTCCATCTAAGTCAAATGCCAACCCGCAATGGGAAAAAAAAAAGAAAAAAGAAAAAAACCCACTCCCCTCCCCTCCTTGGATTTACAGGGGGCCGTGTCGAGCTTCGTACTTTGCCAGGACGTTCTTGCATTTGCCCAGCTCTTTCCGTAGGTCGGCCACCTCCTGGCGCAGAGCTGAGTTCTCCTTCTCCAGGAATGAGGCGCGGATGGCGATCTGGTTCTCCTTCAGCCGACGGGCATCCCGCGAGCGCTTGGCTGCCATATTGTTCTTTCTACGCCTTGCCCAGTATTTGTCATCCTGCTCATTAAACACAGAAAGAAGCACACAAGATATTAGATTTCAGTAAAGTGAGCAGCCACCAGGATGTGCCCTCAGCCACAGCCTCCGGATGGGGATGACTTCACTCTGCATTTTGTCTGCCTGGCCCAGCAAGCCCCGACAGTGCCAGGCGCTGCTGGGACACAAGTGACACATTTCCATGGCGTAATCCATCCAGGGAGCGCAGATGCCTGCCCATGTTTCTGTCAAAATGTTTATGCTAACCCCCTCATCCTCTTGACTGTGACTTCCTCCAAGGAAAACTGAAGCAATATTCCAGAGATATCTTTCACCTCACATCCATGCTGACCTACTTAGCACATCCACCTTCGCACACTGTGACTCATTCGCTACCGGTCGCTGGAGCAGGACTAATTAATTACCTCTTGTATGTCCCTGCTCATCTCTGCCAGCCAACACCTGGTTCACTCTGTTTGTTGGTGTCACCCATTTTGTCTACTGCTCAGCTCCTTGTCGAAATTCTTTCTCTGCTGAGCCCCAAGGTGTTCCTGTCTGCACCCTGGAACAGCAAGTGGCTGGAAGAGGATTCCTTGGCACAACAGCAATGGCTGCTTTGGTACCATCCACAGAGATTAGTACAATAGGCTTTGGCTGGGAGACAAAAGCATTTGCCAGAAATAGGCCCACTAACCTCTGAAGTTTCATAAGCTAACACATTCCCAAGTGTGATCCCAAAAAACTTGCAAGATGACTTCACTGCACTGGTGCATCAAAGGCTCCTTAAGTAACTGTTTAATTTTATCTGATTTTCTCCACTCTTCCAGAGGAGTGGCCGTCAGTGAAATAGCAGCTTCATGCTGCTTTGAAACTGAAATAAGGTCCAGAAATGTGGAACAACTCGGTAACTACAGAGTTGGTAGAATCTCTCATGAAAAGTAAAATTCAGTCCCTGCAGAATACGAGAGGAGCCGCCAGTTTGCCCTCCAAATGCCTGGTCGAGCCACAAAGCTCCAACCTCCCCTCCCTGAGACAACCCTCCATTTCTGTAGATCTGCCTGCACGGTTCCCGTTTCACCAAACGAGGGGCACAGCATCGTTTAAACTGCAAGGTGTGGGAGCCACCTGCTCCTACGTTGAAAAGTCACACACACCACCACTGCTCTGCCTTTGGGCATGAAGCACCTCAGGACTAATGCTGCTGCTCTGCCTCTAAGGCAAAGCAGGAGCAAACCGAGCGCTGAAGAACTCCATAACTGCGCTGTGTCTGTTCAGCCCAAGGTGTGTGACAGTGTTGACAGGGAGCTAAACTGCTCTTCACCTGTACTTAGATGGAACCCCCAAAAAATCCTCTTAGAAACAAGCATGCAGCAAAAAGCCATGACCCAAATCTTGTTTATAATTTCCCATCTCATTCCACTCCATAAAAATCAGCTTTAAGCAATTTATTAGTGTGCCACCTAGGCTTCATCCCGCTTTATTTTAACAAATTGCTATGGCAAATCCCTTAATCCAGGCCTGGAAGAAGTAAGGCTGGCATTTCAAAATCACATGCAACCCAGAGACGACTGACTGGTCTAATCTGCTTATCCTCCCCCAGAACCCAGCAGCCACTGCACACACCAGGGCAGAAGAGCACTTGGGTCAAGCACTGTGAAAGGAGTCAAGGGCAACCGATGGGATTATCTCAAGGAAATGCGAGACCTGGAACTTCCAGTCAGTCTTAGTCTGAAAACTTGTGTGCCCCACTGCTGCCCATAAGACACTGGAACCCTCCACCTCTGGCGTGGAGCAGTCCAGCAGCATCTTTGGCAAAAGCTTGCTTTGATGAAGGATTCTTAGAAGATACTGCAAAAAGATGAACAGCACCGAGGAGCACAGTGCAGCCTCCTCACAGTCTTTTCCCAATCGCAGATCTCTCAGCACACTCACTGGCCACTGGAGCAACACTGCGAGTAAAGGCCCAGGGCAGAGGAACCTTTCTACAAGAAATCTGAGAATTCTACAGACAAAGTACCAACTCACCACCCTAACACTTCTGGAACTGTAGTTTCTGCATTTTATGTGCACAGCGGTATCCTTAGGGATATAAATAGCGAACAGCATCAGCTTCTTTCCCTAATGCTGTCAATCTGGTGTAAGCACGTGGCAGCCAGGGATTCCCACAAACTCCAGCAGGCTTCAGTCTGTGTCTGGGGATGGCAGGAGCAACAACAGAATTAAATTCTGCACTGACTACCTGTGACAAAAAAAATCCTCTTGGAAGTCACACACCGGGAACAGAATTTTGCAAATAATGGCAGTTTTCACACTTGTCTGATAAGCTGAATCAGCTGATCATCTTCTCTCCTCTAGCCATGCTCTTTGCTCTTCACAGCTCAAAAGCAGCGAGACGCACAGATGAAGATCTTTTTTAAAAAGGCATGATTACTATAATGTAAATATTGTATTAAAAGTTCTCACCAGACTATTTTTTCTGGTTTCTACAACTACATGAGATTATTCCACCTAGATTAGTACTGTTTGCTACAGTGTTCCCCCTCTTTATTAAACGTGGAGCTAAAGCAACTTCCATCGAAGACACAACATACTTTGATTTGTCATTCACAGGGACCTCCAGAGACCCTACAAGAGATGGACTGTTTCTTGAAGAATTCACAGTCTGTGCTGGTGAGACAGAGAGAGGATGGAGGCAAAGGAAACAGGATCAGGCTGTTTCATAAGTGAGGAATATGGGGCAAAGTGAGCTTGTCCGAGGTCACGCAGGAAGTCTCTGGCATACAAAGGAAATGAATATTGATGTCATGAATATCAGCTGTTGCATAACTAATAAGGGATATCCTTCCCTCGGTCTTACTCAGAACTGTTTTATTCTACAAAGTTGTGTTTAGTTTGGCAGATTTACCTTACAGGAGAACAGACTGACCCACCAAACCTGTATCTCAGAGAATACCTGCCACAGAGCCTGTACCAACAACCTCGTCACCAGTTCCAATTTACCTTCAGGTCATCTGGAATGAAGACTTTGCGAGCCTTCTTAATCATCGGCTGTGGCTTCAGCTCTTCTTCAGAGAATTTGCGCTTACGAGGGTCAAACATCTCCTGGCCAGGAATACTGGAAAGAGCAAGATCTGCAGGGTCAGGTTCATAGCCAACAGGAACTTGGATAGTCTCAGGATCTATGGGACTCGGTGTGTTTCGGTTTGCTGGCAGGATCTGACCTACAGAAATAAAGGATAAATTCAGCTATATGTTAGCAAGGATGCAAATAATGTCACTCAACATGGACTGTACAGGATCTCTAAATATGTTACAAGCGAGAATTCTTTAAAATTTTACTGTCAATTTGGTATCTGCTCTTGCCCAATATTAGTTTGTCTATTTTGTAGGGTGCACATTCAGATCCAGATGTGCTCATGCTGTTATTTCCAGCACAGGTTTCCAATCCCTAAGATCACTGAACCCAACAATGAGTTGCACCCCACTGCCAGCACAAGACACACTGCTCCAACCCCTGACACTTCCTTAACAGCAAGCCTTAAGTACTGTCATTTAGGTCCCAGTTAGCCACCACACCATAAAACTTCCTGGTTCCATCTCACACAGATTTCTTCATATATCCCTTGGAGGGGGGGTTTAGTTTACACTCAGACAATGTACAGCATGTGCAACAGGATGAGATCTTCCAAAATGCATTTTTGAGCTGTGCCAAAGCACTCCGCTAAGGAGCCTGTGATGCTCTGTGAACTCCAACTGGTGATACTTAGTCAGCAGTAAAGAAAACCAGCAATGTGAGCAGCTGCACTGACTGCTTAAAGATGGACTGCAAAATCCAAGGACACTTACCGATGCCACAGTGCTCTATGCAAAATACAATAAAAAGGAATCTAACCCCTGAAAAACCTGATATCTGCCCCATTTTTCTGTTTAACTTCTAGATACAGCTTTCGAGATCCTACAGCACCAAGTCAGGCACCGCTTCCACTAAAAATCCAATTTAAAACTCAACCAAAGGCTCCAAAAATAGGCTCCTAAAGTCAGCTGCCTAAACACAGCCTATCCCCGGGGGCAGGATTTTCAGAAGTTTTCACATGCCTCAGAAGTATGAGCCTCATGGACTTCAGAGGAAGAACTTCTGATTGAAGCAGATATTCTGTTATAATTTTGGCTATTAGCTAATTCACTTTGACTTCAGCGAGACGATGACTTTCATAACTGCACAAACATCCTGTGCCTGCGTAATGTTTCCTTCTTTGTGTCCACATCTGCAATATTTAGGTGTTAAATGGTAAACATAAAATGCCATTTCTAATTCCAAACCAAGGCCAGCATTAACAATGTAGTTTTTATTTTAATCAGCTGTATGGGAGCTGCACAGATAATGCACCGGGGAATTGCACTGTGCCAAGCAGGCCTTGTCCTTTGTGACTCCTATTTTTGAGCCATGCTGATACAATCAGCTTCCAGGAATGGCTGATGAGGCCCTGGGAGAGGAGAAAAGGCAGATCAAAGTGACTGAAGGATGGGCACTGAGATGGGAGAGGAGTGCGAGGATCACGCTCTGTCCTCCACTCAGACCTTAGTACTGAACTTTCCATGGGTCCTGCTGTGCCCTGTTAAGACCATCTGAAACTAGGGCTGACTGGCTGCAGACACAGGGAAGAGGTTCACAGAATCACAGACTGGTTGGGGTTGCAAGGGACCTCTAGAGATCATCTAGTCTAACATCCCTGCTCTAGCAGGATCCTCCTAGAACAGATCCCACAGAAACACATCCAGGTGGGTTTGGAATGTCTCCAGAGCAAGCGACTCTGCAACCTCTGTGGGCAGCTCTGGTACTCTCACTGTGAAAATGTTCTCCCTTATGCTCAAACTGAACCTCCTGTGTTCCAGTTTGTGCCCCCTACTCCATGTCCTATCACTGGGCACCAATGAGAAAAGCCTGGTCTCATCATCCTGGCACTCACGCTCCAGACATTTGTAAACAGATTCCCCCTCGGTCTCCTCCTCTCCAGGATGAATAGCCCCAGTTCTCTCAGCGTCTCCTCATAAGGCAGATGCTCTAGCCTCCGATCATCCCAGTGGCTGTGCCAGACTGTCTCCAGTGGCTCCCTGTGCCTCTTGCACTTCCCGCGCTGCCCGCCCGGGGGCGCTCCGGGCTAACGCCTGTCTGCCTGGGAGTGGGGACAGGCTCCATCTCCATCCCCATCCCGGTGCTGGTCCCCCGCAGGATCGGAGCCGCCTGATCGCACTGCAAATCTATGGGCTGGCAGAAGCAGCTTGTTGAAAGGATTAAATGCAGGGCAGCTCCGAGCGTCCTGGTACCACAGCAGCACTACAGGTTTTTTTCAATGGAGGTAAAAATCTTGCAAATAAAAACAAAGCCAGACCCTAGCCCTGAACACTTTGATCAGGCTTCTGGTGAGCACACAGGGTGCTTCTAAAAGTCAAGAAGATTGTGCAATCTGCCCCAGCTTTCTAATTGCCCTAAATGAAACAGCCTGTATTTAAATATTGCTGAAGCTCTAGACACACAGTATCAGTCAGTGTGCTGTCATTTCTCTGTAGCATGCTGATTACACAACTGCACAAGCTCTGGCCTCAAGAAGTTCTACATCATCTCCGTCAAAATTCCTCCCTGTGAGGGTGCTGAGACACTAGAACAGGTTGCTCTGGGAGGTTGTGGCTGCTTCATCCCTGGCAGTGTTCAAGGCCAGGTTGGTCTGAGCAGCCTGGTCTAGTGAGAGACATCGCTACCCATGGCAAGGGTTTGAAATTTGATGATCTCTAAGGGCCCTTCCAACTCAAAACGTTCAGTGATTCTATGAGAAGGGCAAAAATGCTCGTTTTAAACATGGGAGATTGTGACACTGTGCCTTACCAATGCAGTGGGAAAATAGACATGGATCTCCAAGGTGGTCTGGAAGAACCTACAGCAATCAAAATCGTGCTTTGTTCCCTTATGTGCACACAGTTCACATCCTCCAAACTAAAAAGCTTTCACTACCAAGGACCTGGCCCCTCAGCAAACCCAAGGTGTCCCAGATACCAATACAAAGGTCATTCAAGATGACGCCATTCGCTAATGCAAGGCCTGAACAAACCATGCACAGAGGTAAGCATCATCACCCAGGAGCCTGAAGTGAAATAAACACACCGTTCCCTTGGTCCATGCAGGGCAATACTTTGTTCTCACTCTCCAAGTGTTCAGACTGTCCACTTAGAACAGTTATGAAGGGTGGTTAAACCAGGCAGAGAAACCAGCGTTTCATGTTAGGCAACTCCTGGCACTCGGTGAGTTTTTGTTTATTCTGTCAGGTTTTGCCAATAACACAAGCCAGGAACCTGTCTTCGTTAGCTTACTGGCTACTGGCCATTACATCTAATGTGGTGCTGGAACTCACCGTAACCCAAGACGACAGCGTGGGCTGCGCTGGACTTGGCACTGCTGTTAGCGCCGGAGTACAGTCCGTGACCTCACGTTACACAGCTCCCCGAGCTCTTCTCCCCGTTCTGCACACAGTGTTTTAGCTGTGCATCCTTCTGCCAAATTTGTTCAGGGTGTTATTTTTATGCACTAAATTCCTCACAATCAGAGGTAGGTCAAATAAGCACAGCAATCTGAACGTCATGTGCCCAGCAGCCGACTAATCCTCACATCAGCAAGCTTCACAGCTGTCACAACATCCAGAGCAAGAGCTGGGCAAGGGCTGTGATGCATACAGAACGGGCCAAGGAAGAAGCCTCTAAGACCAGGGTCAAGGCCAGGCGGAGGTAGAGCACCTCACTGCTCTGCATGGGGAGCCAGATGCCTTTGCGCCAGTCCCTGTATTATTTAAACACTCCGCACTCACAACAGCGGCCAAATTTTCACAACAGTGAAGTGGCTGGACTGGTTAATGTGCTTCGCTTTGTTCTCAATGGGGGCTGGTGACTGCCAAGTGTTCTGGAAAGAACTTGGCCCCTCTGTTTAAGTTGCTGAAAGGAGAGCTCTTGAGCATTAAGCTCTTTTGGAAATCCAGCTGCAGAACTCCTCGGTGGTGGTGGTGGATGCAAGCTGGGAACAATGGTTAATGGAAACTTCCCCTCATACCACCCTAGTGATGTGTCTCAACCATGGCCTAGAGAGACCACAACTATGTCAACACTGGCCTTTTGTCTGGAGGCTGTCCCACATGCAGAGCTCCATTCAAGCAGCACCAAGTACGCCAGGACAGACACCACTCCAGATGTCTCCTGGCAAAGGAATCAGCAGGTTTGACAACCCCAGCAGTCATGGCAGCCCCAGCATCTTGCCTTCACTAATGATCCTGGTGTTGCTCTGGCAAGGTATTAGCAATAGCAGAAGATTTTCCAGAAAAGACTTGAAAGAAAGTTGGCTGTTCTAACCCCTTCAGTCCTCCTCCTCCCAGCAGAGACTGCCAGCAAGGAAGTCCAACGTAATGGCAATATTTTCAGAGTGGTTCCTTGTTCAAAGAGAAATGGACTGAGGCCATTAACTTGTGTCATGTAGGTCACCAAATGTCTGGTAAAAAAAAGAAAAAGCAGCTTTCATTGCTTCAAATAATTAAAAGTCATAATTCAAAAAGTACAGTAGCATTCTGATGTACCTACAGGAAGAAAATGCTGATCTGCTATTGTGGGGAGCTCAAGCACCATAGTCTGACTCTTAACCGCCCTCTCCTGAAACACCCCACCACCTACCAGCTGTGCCCAGGAGAGCTAAGACAGAAATAACCTCTTCGATGCCCCACTGTCTGACAAAGTTCTTCCTTGAATCACTCAGCTCCCATAGAAACACGCCTGGTTTTCAGAAAAATCTCCCTTTTCACAGCCATTCTACACTTTTCATCAGCTCAACAGCTGGCTGGAGAAAAAGAAAAGTGAGTGGAACTGTTTTAACCACAGTATTTTTCCCCAATTTTTTTACACATATTTTGGAGGAGCTTCTCATTGAAGTTATTAGCAGCCCAGAGACAAAATAGGTGTTTGCTAACACTTTTTCCTTATCCAAACCAAAGGCTCTGTGAGGCTGTCAATCACACGGGATTCACAGCTACCTGTCTACAGCAGCTAAACTGGCAGACAATCCTTACCCAGAACTGCTCTGGAGAGACCCACTGCCCTGCAGAGATGTTTTCCAACTCAACTATCTGCTTGGCACATGGCCAGCTATTTGGGACCATTCCCTCCCTCCAAATCACTGCCTGTCCCAGACTAATCTGTCACCTCTGTTTGCATTAACTCCTTCAGCCTCTAGGAAAAGTTCTTTCAAGGCAGAACACAAGCTGGCGTGCAGTAATCAAGACAGGCAGAAGTCCCCATGGACAGTGAGGTAAAAGGAGTATTCTGGAGGTCAAATTCATCTTGGGATAGTATCCTGTCAGAATGTATTACAAGCAACATCAAAATTGCCTACTATTTGTATTTTAGTGCCTTCCAGAAACTGAAACTATTACGTGGACAGTGAGACCATAACCTGTACCAGCACTCACAGGAATGACAAGGAACCCTGTATGAACTACCAGCCCTCACATGGCAGGACAAACCCAGCCACCCTCCGCCTGGGGCTGAAGAAGACACTTCTGGGTGTATTTATGTAAGGAGTTATTAGAGGAGCTTTATTTTCTTCCGAAGCAACAGGAGATTAGTGTATTTTGAACAGCTCTCCAATCTGGCACAGACATTCCTCTATTGCTTATCTTACACAAACTTGATTCTGCTGAACATGGGGTGACTGCAAACACTTCCTGCGGAAAGAAGGATCTTAATCCAATGCAACCACAACACACTCGCTGCTCTTAACACACACAATGAAGACTGGCACATGAAAGTGTTTTTAAAATGTGTACTTTTTAAAGATATCGACATTGTTTACAAACCCTGTGCATTTAATTACAAAAGAATTGTCATTTCCCCTCTCAGCATTGTGTGCCTCCTGCTATGGGCCTCTACAGTATTATTACAGGCAGGACTGGTAGTCTTATTAGGATTGTCTGACACTTCCCATTAGAGGATGCTGTCTTCAGTTCCTCAGGCCTTTGCCAGGTTTCAACCATTCTGTTTAGATTTGTCTGCGCCAATTTCTGCTTCTGCCAAAATGGCTCTACAGTTTCCCGAAAAAGGTTTAGCAAAAATACTTTGTTTTGAACCTGTTAAAGATTTCCACTGAACTTTTCACTGCACTGTGGCAGCAGCCTGTGCCCTGGAAGAGAGGGCAGCTCCTGGATCAGTGTTAGTGCCCTTTCATTTGCCTTCTCCGGATCTATGGTGTGCCAGCTAAAACTGGCTGAAAATAGGGCAATTTTAATAACTGATAAGAAGTCAATACTGAGAAGGGGGCCAGGAGGTGAGGCAGGTGAGGATGAGGGAGATTGGTAGCCACAGAGGAGAGAGGAGAGCCTGGAAGAGAAACCTGCTTCAGCAAAGGCTGGGATAAATGTGTTCAGTAGAAAAGCATCATTGAAAGGAACAGGGCAAGAGGGTGTCTGTGCTGATGGTACAAATGCAGCTCCAGATTCCTAAGTCCCACAGATCCTCCTCTATCAGCAAACAGTGAAACTCACTGGCACAGTGCCCTGTTCCCTCTTCAGCTCCCAACAGCGAGAGTATGATGGAATCCTTTACTTGGTTCAAGCAGCAGGACACTGCGGGGTGCTGTCAGGCCCATTCCTACTCATTTCCAATGTGTCTCTTGAAGGGGAGGCACATGAGAAAATCCAGTTTGTCTTTTTAATTAGTCTGTAAAATCAAATGCAAGAGTGGTTTTAAGCAGCACAGTCATGGTTGCAACAGTCTTTAAAGTTTCCATCCCATACTTATTTCCCAGATTCTTTCCTCATTCAGGAGTTTCTTGTTTGACCCATTTGATGTGTCCTTAAGGATCTGTGCATTATTTGCAACAGATTACTCCAACCTCATGTAGACATAATTAGCAACATTTGAGGAGTTCCTTCCAGCACTGACGTCTATCTACTGTGCTTCACAGAAACAATTACTTTCCCCCAAGGGAAGAAGGGGCATGACAGAGGGGGCAGTGCTTCCTCTGTTACAGGACAAAAGTACA
This sequence comes from Rhinopomastus cyanomelas, assembly GCA_013400115.1. Taxonomy (NCBI): domain Eukaryota; kingdom Metazoa; phylum Chordata; class Aves; order Bucerotiformes; family Rhinopomastidae; genus Rhinopomastus; species Rhinopomastus cyanomelas. The sequence goes on along the minus strand of VXBP01006545.1, from coordinate 198,565 downwards.
GACATTTAAAATCAAAAAATATGCAGCCAGCTCCTCATGTTAGCTAGTGTTATAGTTACTGTCTGTGTTTCAAGGCAGCTCTCACCCACTTCTGGTGCAGGCTGGGGGCTGTACAGCAACACGAGGACCTATCAAGGTATCAACCTGGGTTCCTCACAAAAAGGGACGCAAACGTGTGGTGGGACAAGCTCAGACATACAAAAGGCTTGCCCATCATTCTGCTGCAACCCTGCAGCAAAATCCAGTCCCTATAGACAAAATCCTTCTGCCCTTCCTGTCAGATTTTCCCTTCTCCTCCTGCTGTTCCTCACATCATCTCACATCTGCAGTAAATGAGGTCAAGATCCTACAGACAACCGTTTCCTTCCTGATACAGCCCTGATTCAATCCAGAGCTGGTCTGACCTCTGCATTCAAAAAAAGGAAAAAGCAAAAAAGAGGATTTAACATAATTAAAACCTGCATCAAAGCAGTCAAAGGGGGGAAGGTTTTGCTATCTGAAGCTGCACATGTGGCCTTTGGTCAAGCATTTGCAGGCTTGAGGGCTTGACTTTGCAATTCCTGCATTTGATTAGCATAGCATGCCTGGAGTAGGCTATGCCTGCAGTGCATCAAACGCTCTGCCCTTCAGAAGCAAGAAACAAACAAGTATGAGGCACTGCCAGGTAAAATTTTCCACAACGTCTAACTAGACTTAAGACTCTACTGTAAGATCCATACAGCCTATGTATACTGTCAGATACATACTGTGAGATCCAGCCCATGAAAAGGCAGCGCTTAGCTTAGTGAGGCCACATTTCTGAAAGCTGCCAGGAAATCAAACTTTTCTTCCCTCTCAAAGCAGTCCCTGCAACACCCCTGGAAGTAGTTGTTTTCTTTCACAATGACATACCCAGCTTTAATATACTGATCCCAAACAACAGATTTTAGGCAGAGCCTGTGCTCTAGATAACAGTCTCATGCAGCACCCACAAATATGCCCTCACGTGGAATCACACTCAAACCAAAGACAGCCTTGCCCTCAAGATGTGCTCATGCCATAGCCAATGTGCTCTGCAAGACTCCAGGCCAGGTAAGTTCCTCTCCCATTGTTCTATTAATTTGGCTAATGAACATACAGGACAGCAAGGCTCTCAGTCAGTAAACAGGTCTTGCTAAAAGCCACCGTGTAATCCTGAAAGCATATGCCACCCATGACTCATGGATCTATTACCCAGTTCTGGTACCCAAGCCCATCTTGCTTGGGTGTGTTATCTAAACACAGCCAAGGGAGATTTCAAATGGCATGGAAAAGCCACGTGAAACAGATCCATTTTGTCTGACTCTCAATAGGTAGCTAATGGCAAGGCTAGAGACAGACAACAGATGCTATCGGCTGCTCTCTCAATACATCCCTTAGGAAAAAGGGGTCACTGGGCAGAGTTACAGGAACTCGAAAATCTCGTCTTCTCTTTCAATCTAGCCTGCTCACACAAATCTGAACTAGCTGTTGCAGTAGCTTTTTATTTTCAATTTTTAAAACTTTTCATTATGTGACAAACAGATGCTTTACAGAGGCTGATTTGTATAAAACAAAAACATTAAGAAGTAGAGAAGCCCAAATGGGGACACACCATTCCCACAACCTTCTAAGTAAGACTCTGCACATTTTATTTTCCCTCTGCCTTAAATTAGGCCTCTCTAACGTGTTTTGGAAAAAAATCATCAAAATGGCAAACCCCAAAAACTTGTGTTTGATTTGTTACAGCCCACTAACTGCAGAGATCTTTAAATATTGGTTTTATCCCCAGTGAGCACACACAAAGGATGAGGGTTGTATATTCTTAGTTATTCATGTATTTTGCTTAATTTATAAAATATACTAGTGCATCAGTCTCAGGTACTCTGGAAAATGGGTCAGAGGAGGAAGGGAACACATAACTGCAGCCTAGGGAAATGCCAGCACAACAGACTGTTGCAGACGGTTGTTACCTGTGTGTCCAGAACCGCTACTCTACAGCTGCTGCTTAATACAGGTTTTCATGGCACATTAGACACAGACATATCCGAGGAACTTCAAAAAGCAAATCTGATTAACAGAAATGACACTGATCACTGGGCAAGGCGTTTTTATCAATTCACTTACAAACATGAAAGCCAACTAGCACCAGAAAACGGTAAGAAACGGCTATGCTGAAGAGTCTCAAAAGCCAAACTAATGCCTGCAGCAGTTTCTACACCTAAGAACAGCAGTTTTTACAGAATAATGTAGGTAAAGCATGCAAAAATCTCAATGAAAAATCACCAAAAAAAGCAACACAACCCAAAATCCTTATGTTTTTATCTTTAAAAACTGTAGCAATGAAAAAGGTGGGTGATGGAGTATTTACTGAAGAAATCCTGGAATTCTAATAGTTATTTGCCTTCTTGTGACCTGCTGTGCAAACTGCCCGTGGCTCTGAACTGAGACTCTGAACACACGACGTACACGTGTTCTGAATATCACAGACACAACCTGTGAAGATTTTGCACTACGTCAAAACTGAAATAAAACGCCCCAAGACACAAAGCTCCTTCCAGTGTGCGTTTGTTGAGGTGCCTTCAGAAGTCATCTCAGCAAAACGGACCGGCACAACTTAGTTTGACTGCCATTTCTTTCCGAGTCATTTCCCCCCCCGTTCCCAAGGAATTGAGATGTTACTCTTGCTGTATCACACACAGAGTGGCTCTTCATTGTCAAGCAATAAAAATATTATAAATACATTCATACCTTACAGTATCAATATATTCAAAATAAAAAGATATTTTAGTGTAATCTTACGGCCAACGTGAGCTGGTAAATCACATATCTGTATTTATAATTTATATATAGGAAGGACTCTGTTCACTGACAATTACCATTAACAGAAGTGCAAGCCAACTGTAACTGTATTTTTGACAGCAATTTTCTTCCAGTAACCATATCTGCAAATTTCAAAATTAGTTGCCAACCCAGACGTATCAAGTAACTTTCACACGAAGTCTTGGCCCTGAAACATTTATTTAACGATGAACTTTCTACCCCTTCAGATACAGTGAATTTCACAGACATCTGGCAGGGGGATTGGACTAGATGATCTTTCGTGGTCCCTTCCAATCCCTAATGTTCTGTGAATCTGTGAAGTCTCTGCCTGCCTGAAAACAAAAACCTCTGAACTCTGCTGCACTCAGCGCTTCCCAGAAGCCAGACAACCAGCTCACCACCAACTCACATTAAGAACCATGTGTTTTTCAACTTTCTTAGGCAATGTATGAGTGGTGAGGAACGTCGCTACTTCAGGTTTATCTGGGAGGAGGTAAAGTGCTGATGTACTTACCTCTTACACCTCTGGTCTCTACAGTACCCGGAGATTTATATTAAATATAACAGTGCTTTACTGAAAGCTGATTCCCACACCAGTAAATTGCCTGCCCTGGCTTCCTTTTGCAATGATGGTCATCCCATTCCATATATGTGAGACAGCACAGGCTTTACAGCATTTTGTTGTCCAAGGCTTTTGAGAGGATTTGCAGGGAGGACTAGACACAACGCAATCCTTCGTGTCATTGTCCTCTTACTGACAGGTCACCTGCAGGCAAGGACACCGCAGGCTTCACTGCTTCTGCAGAACAACCCCTCTGAGCTGGTCATGCAGAAAAAGGAGGTATCTGTGCCCAAAAGAAAGAAAAAACACTGTAGTTGGAAAGCACTGCAAGCTGAGGGCAGCAACAATTCACAGGGCTGGAAAACTATGTGGGCTTTACCTTTTACACTCCTGTTAACTCTGATTTTCATGAAGTAGGTGGTGTTGCTACAGCAACTGTCGTATCACATCATTTCTGCTGTCTCTGTCACAGAGATCATCTTATTTTATCTTAAACTCAAATATGCAGCTTTTCTCCTTCTATTCTAAAGCCCTTCTATATTTTGGATATAAAAATTACACAAAATAGAGCTGTGTCATATAAATGGTATTTTTTACAAATGCAGCAAAGCTCACAGAACATTTTATTTGCTCTCCTTTTGCAAATGCAGAAGGAAATAAAGAAAACAATCCTGACCAGATTTATAGTGCTTTGGAGTTTCAGAAATAAATTAAGAGCTGGTCTCATGGTAAGGATGCTTTGTGCCACCTTTAATGTGTTCTGCTCACAGCAGCTAACCCTGCATTCTGGTGAACTTCACCAGAAGTAACTCATCTATTGGCAGATGAAAACATTTTGCTTCCTCATGCCCAGGCCATTTCTGTACATGCATTCCACCCAGCTCACACCCAGCTTAGACACTGCTACCCATCCACCGCACACAACAAGCTGTTAAATCTCACCTGCAGCCTGGGAGAAGCAAACACTGGAGCAGAAGTCCCAACCCAGCTTTACCTGCTTTGGGTTTATGCTAGCTGGTAGGGTTGATGCTAAGGTTGAGGTGGCCACCTGGCTTTGCAGCTCCCTTACCCAATAACACAAGATGTTGGCTTTACCTCCTTTGCCTCCATTTTGTTGTCTGGATAAGGTCTTTAAGGACTCTGTGCACGAGCAAAACTCAATAAAATCCTGATGAGGGAAAGGCTCTATGAAGTTTTTGTTATTAAAGTGCATTCCAACCCATGTGCTCATAGATCTTTCCTTACAAAAATTTTAAAAATAAGTGGAACAGCAGTAAATATTCAGTTGCACCCTCGGGCTACTCAGGAAATGAAGGAAAGCTCTATCTATAGTTAACTCAGCCACTAGAACAGCTCAGACCACCAGATCAAGCTCTGCTACAGCCTAAGCTGGTGCATATCTATCTGCTTCTTTGTAAGCATTTCCCATCCCTTTTAAAACACTCAATGCAGCCACCAAATTACATTTCACTTCTACAAAGACAGGTCCTGGGCAGATGGAAATTTGCCTGTGTGGCTCCATCCTGTGTACCTGGTTAAAGGCTACACATGAAATTAAGATACAAAGCGGCCTTTCAGTTGCTTCAATTACTTTGCAAGTTTCATTGCAGTGCCCTGGTACTTGACAGTTACTCTTCAGCTCAGTTTCCTTGAGAAATGAGTTTTGTGCAACCTGCACGTCTGTCTAGCCTCCTCCCAACAACTTTTGAAGCTGCTGGCAGTGAGGGATCCACATATATGACTAAAGCTTTGTGTAAGTAATGTAAATGACTGAAGCTCTTCACTCGCTGTCTGAAGGAAGGCTGCAGGAGCCTCCTGACACAGCAGAGAATCTACGAGGATTTTGCTGCTCAGGGAACTGATTCCTCGGGCAAGTAGTAGGAAGGAAAAAAGAAAAATATTCATGAAGTTATTATTATGGCGGTCAGGAGAGTCACTTAGTCCTCTAGTTCTGTACTGGAATTGAGAATATCTTTTAATCTTATCCCATTTACTGTTTCCACGAGCAAAATTGTTTGACAACTGCAGTGCCGCTTGGCAATCTCTCTGCCTTCCATGCAGACACATCTGGTATTGATAGCCATTAAAACAGCCATGCACATGTGCCGTCTTCAAAATCCATGCAGAAGACAGTCAGATGTGCACGACCCGCCTGTCTGGTATCCCCTGAGCCTTTATTTATTCTTACAATATGTAGTGGAAACCATAACTCTACTAGTAAGAGCTTTTCATATTATCCACAGCACTTGTTATGCAAGCAATTTCAGTCTTCAAACCAAGACACAGTAGGAGTGTTTGGGAATAAACAAATTTGCTCTGGCAGCAATGAAACACTCATTATTTGGTTTGGAGTGAGGAGGGGGCTGGTTGGAGGGGGATTTTTTTTTTTTTAAGTAGATTGTTAAAATGCAAGACAAAAAGCCAGGTGAGGGATGCTGGGTAGGACTGACAGCTAAAACCAGTGCTCTAAATTGATGCTGGAAATTGCATGGTCTGTGCCTGCTTGAGATTGGATCAGTATTCTGAAAGGTCTCTTCCAACCAAAGACATGCTGTTATTTGAAAGATCAGAGTCCTTTCTAATCTCTTCCCTCTTACTTTCGCTAATCTTGAGGAAGAATGGGTTAAACTCAGCAGAGAAAAAACAGGCAAGAGAAACACCTTTCCTTCTTCTGCTTAACTGGATAATTGGTTAACACGAACCTGCTTGATGAGTTTCAGCAGCTCCTACAGATCAGCAAGGCTGTTTCTGAGAGCAGCTAAAGCTGCAAACTATATAAACATCTTTAAGCTGACCAACAGCATACTCCTTTCTAAGGTTGTTTTCCTGATCACTGAAATTTCCAGAAGGCAGTGAAGCGGTTTGTAGAGCAAAGATCCACCCAACCCCAGTTACAGCAGGGAACTGAGCTATTTTATGCAGAATATTTTATAGATGTTATATACATAAAACCATCCCATGGTCAGAATAAATAGCTGATCTTAAAAGATATTTAAGTCAACGAGGACAGACTAATAATTCTCACTGCACTGGAGAGAGTGTAACAGTAAGATTCAAATGAATAAATAACAAGTTCTGTCCTAGTAATTTAAAGGGCTAAGAAAATTCTAGTCCTGAAGGCTCATGTGACAAATCAAAGGGCTTCACTGGATCTGTACAATCCTCTGGGCTTATTACTTGATACCATTTATCTATAATGCAAAAATTTCACTCAAGTAATTAGTCCAGTTGGCTAAAAAGCCAGTACACGAGGGTTGATTTTCACAAAGGGATTATCCTGTCCTACATCAAATGCGTGTGCAAGCACGTGAGCTTCAAAAAGACAGAACTGGTGAACTCTTGCTGTGCATCCAAACTCATCACAGCCCTACAATCACCAGAGGAGCATCTACAGCAATCAGCACAAAACACTGGGAAGGAATGACTTAGCATTGTTCCTATTAATAACATCCTCATTTCTATTTGTTCACCTTTATGTTTGAATTAACTAAGCACTGCAACTGATCAACGGACTTTTATAGACACAAGAGTTTTAACATCTAGAATGAAGTTCTCCCTTGCTGAAGCATCATCAGTCAACACCAGTCGGGAGTCTCTCCACAGGATTCTTTCTCTGAGGTTCTCTTCTCCCTGAGGATGCAGGAAAGACTAAGAGAAGGCAACTGTGAGCTGATATCCTAAAGAACATCAAACAGATTTGCGGAGAAGTGTACAAGCTTCTGCCAGTATTGAACTGCTCAGACACAGGTCACAACGTCTCACAAAGATCCTGTAAAAACAGAGTGCCAGGCTCAGCGCTGCCCACATAACACAGACCAACCAATGAACCCTCTATCTCAAGAGGGATGTGCTTTCATAAAGTAACAGGGGCTGCTCCTCAAACACTACTGTTTGCAGACATGTTTTGTACCCCCTCCTCAAGTGTTCTTTTTTGACCAATCTTTTCATACAAGCGTTCCTTCAGAGATGTTGGGGGTTTCAAACCAAAGCCAACTTTCCAAAACATACTGTATTTTGAAAAGCCCATTTGTGTTTGAGAGAAATAAATGTGTTTGCATCATAAAGCCTTTATCCCCCCCAAACCCAAAGCCTCCCATACAGTTAAAAATCAAATCCAGCTTTATTTGCCTGCATGAGTCAGGCTGCATACAAACAGCTTCAAGAGGAAGGCAAGCCTGGGGTGGAGAACAGAACCGGAGTAAGAAATCCAGAGAGGGATGCCTGTTCTTCCAAGAGCACACTCCTATTTTCCCAAGACATTTGCTAATATTTTCATTTTAAAACTAGAGGAAAGCCACCCCCTTCCCCCCAAATACATTTTAAATACTATAAAGACATACAAGGACACACTTTATTATTTTAACAATTATTGCTATTTTCAGAGCTCCAGCACAGCTACTTCCTTCCATAATTGGACCTCAATCAAACCCCAGTGAAGCTTTTGATCTTGGAAAGAGTAACAACACAGCTCTGTTATCGCCACATGGGGGGCAAAGAGTAGGCTATCCAGAATTTTTTAATAAAAGAAAGTTAATTGCTTTGACTTGTATATATCAAAGGTTGTGGCTACGAAAATACATACAGAGCGCACTGAGAAATTGCATAGAGTGGCCAAGGCAAGTGTTGGGATTATACTATGTGTATGCGTTAAAAAAAAAGAAAAAGGAGATGAAAAAAAGCAGCAAAACAATGCTAGATTACTATCCAAATATACCCCAGTGGATGTCCTGCCAAATAGCAAATATGTGGCTGTAAGCTCCAAACTGAAATAAAAGCTTGGCCACAAGCCCAGAGCTTCACTGTATTTTGCTCAGCTAGCCATAGTCTGGCAGAACAGAGTGAACACATTCTCAGCCACGTGATAAAGAAGCCCGTCGGGCCAAGCTGATTTCCTTGTGTTGGTTAAATGTGATCTTCAGACTGTACACACCAGCAGCTTTGGGAAAACGTGAGAAAGTGGGAAACAACAGGCCACAGGCTATAAACCGAAGGGCAGCAAAAAAATAGCGAAGAGGTTTGTTTCAATGCTTGTGTTGCTAGTGCTGTATTTTAACGAGGTGCTAACTGAGTGCATAGGGCTGAGCACATTCAGCAACTGGACTGAGCACTGAGTTCTCCTGGATTTCTATAGGGGTTACACACCACCAGCTCCTTTAAGGATACTCACCCAGAAAGGACCTGATTTGGAACAGGCACTGTATGCTCTTCATTGCAGAGGATTGCAAGAGCCTCGCATCAGTGTCTAAAAGAGCATTAACTGACTTCAAATTCCATGGTCAGAAGAATCAGAGGTACCAAGGCCTCTCTGGATGCAGCCCAGTACAGGAAGGGTACGAATCTGAAGGTGGTTTACATCCCCCATGGGTCAGGTGTGCGTGACACTACTTAAACAGCCACCAAGTAGCTCTGCTGAACATAGAGAAAATTTATGAAGTGAGATCAGGTTTGGCCAGAGGATTCAACCTGAAAAAAGCCTCCCCCGTGATAAGCCATTACATTTTGATAGTAGCGATAATAATGTTTTTAAATAACTGACTTAGGAAGAGACAAACAGCATCCCTGGCAAGCAGCAGAGGTGCACGTGAAAACACGTTACATGTGGATGCAGAAAGAAAAGCCTCTGAACTCAGAATCTGAGAAGTACATCCCCGCTAACAGATAAGAGCGACTCAGATGAAGCAGTCACAAGAGCACATAAGAAAAGTGAGATTTGTTTACTAACAGAAATAAACTGATAACCTAGACAGGTGCAGAAGCTGGAGAAATCAGACACACATGAACAGACAATTACACCTCCAGTTCTTCCCTTCTATTTGGCTAATGGTTTCTTTTCACATGTTCAGCATAGCTTCCAGATAGAGACTACCACCATTTTCATCAATGACTTCAACCATGTTGCATTAAGAAAATTGAACAGACAAGAGTTTGGAAAATACCTTCTTAAACCTGTTGATGGGCCCAGACCAGCAGAAAAATCAGTCTTTCTGAGAGCCAGCCACATGACTCTGGATGCATGAACACCAGGGCTCAATTCTGGACAATCCATGCCCCAATTTTTTAAGCTCCAGGACAGCAGCAGCTGAGGTGGTACAAGCAGACACTCAAACTGCAGCTGTCCAACTTTTGTAACTGAAGGATTGTGGCTTAACCTCCTTGAAATGTGGATAGGCAGGTTAACTTTAAACATGCTGCACTCTCTCCTACTTCTCTCATGTAAGTAATCAGTTAAGCGATGCAGGTGTTCACAAGGTCAGCCTCCTGCTCCATTTTACTCAGTTTGCATTGCTCTCAAAAAGGCTCAGTCTCTACACTACTTCCACTTCAGAAAAACCTACATCTGCTAAACAAGCCTCACTGGTTTTTTTTTTGGCCTGTGTGAATTAGAGCAAGGCACTGTAACAACATATGGCTGAGGAACATGACACAATCTTGATACCTCACTTATTAACCTCATCTGTTATTTATACTCTTCCAAGAGAAATAGTCTTCACTGCAGGCAGGGGAATTAATTCATTTTGCAACCTTCACAGATTGATGCAGAGGGCAAGACCCTAGACAGCTGGTGACAAAGGTCACACTAGGGTCAGCCCCTTTGACTAGCCTGGGTAGTGGTGCTGCCCAGAGATGTGTGGAAATCAGGAGTATCTACCTGAAGTCTGCACACTCATTAGTAGTTGTCAGAGTAGTGGCCACCGAGCTCAGCAGGTCCCAAATTTTGGCCACCTTGCTTTTGCTGCCTAGCTGCAGTTGGTAATTACTCCACCCTCACTCTGCAGTAAGCAGAGAATGGGGCTACTCCATGGGGCTAGCCCAGCACATAAGATGGATTCCCCCAAATTAACCTATCTCACAATGGATGGAATACAGAGAAATCCCACTGAGCAAACACACACAGCTGTGAAAATTTGACTTTGACATCAGTATTCTGCTGTGTTGTACTTCAAACAACAGTGAGCTCAGCGCTTGCAGTTATTTCAGACCTCTATCAGACTCTTTACTCTTACAAAGTTGAGCTCAAGGCAACATCTTAAGAGTTTAAAAGAAGAATAAAGAGTAGGGGAAGAAAAAAAAGTCAACATTTCCCAGTAAACTTTCTCCATCTGAATTCTGAATAAGCAGGAAGAAACTCTTGAATGTCTTCTCGTGCAGCTTTTTTATGTTTTCTTCTTGACGACACTTCATAAAGCATCTGCCACTGCCAAACCAAACGGGCTTTTGGGCCACGGCTAAGTGTTACCTTACCACAAAGAGTATGAAAATGTCTTAACGCTCTGCTGGAACCAGAATGCAGCAACATGGAGAGGTCCTAGCAAATTTGTAAATGCCCTAACAAGTACGTATGCTCAGGGGTAGAGGGCCAGGGATGCTGATGGAGCAGGGGAGTCCACCCAGCGTTATTCTGTGAGCGTGTTGTGTCATTACAGCTTTATCCCAACACACCCATATTTACAGCACACAATGTACTGTACAATTCACAATGCCAAGAAACTCAACATATCTAATCTGGCAGAAAAACAAAGTCATATCAGGTTAATCCAATTCTTAAATTGCACAACTTTGAAAAGCCAATAGGAAAACAAATCTTTCCCCAGCTTGTGCTCCTCTGTTCCTCCTCCCAACACACATAACCCACCATGACCTACTTTTCCTCTTTGATCCCTCAGCATTTTTAGCCCACTCTCACTCTGCCCCATTTCTCATTCACTTCCAACCCACCTCCACCCCAGACTCCAGTGGCAGAGTGGAAAGTTACGGTGATCAGAGGAAGCCCTAAAAGGCAGCTTTGTGCGCAGTGCCCTGGTTGAAACAGGCTGTGAAGAATGAATGGCAAGATGCAAACACAAGGTCACTTGGACACCTGCCCACATGTGATACTGCAATAATTGCGATAAGATAACAGGCCTCAAATTTGAGGTTGGCTGAGTGCACGGAGCTGGGCTGCTGCTGCTGCACAAGAGGAACAGGATACAGAAAGGTTGCGGAAAAGTTCAAAAAAGCTTTTTAGGCAAAATTTTTTTTGAGCTCAACTTTGGAGAGGATGATTGTTCCACTGCGCTTTCACGATCTTGTGTACAAACCCTATAGCTGGTGTTCTAGCTTACATTTTTAAATTAACCTCAGTCTCACATAATCACAAGACTCCAGAAGCTGAGGATTTTAAAGGAAGAACTGGAGGAAAAAGAGTTTGTGACACCTCCCCACCCTCAATAACACTGAAGCAATTAAACCGGGGTTCTTGCAGATTCTTTTCTCAAAGTGAACTGACATCTCACAGAGCGTAAAAGGCTGTCAGCTTTCCCAGAAGCACTTCACACGGATCAGGCAATTTAAAGGTCTCATGTAAATTCTCTGATCTAGAAAATGCACATTTACATTAGAGCTCTTTCTGCTCAGTAAGAAATTCCCACCCTATCCACTCATCTATTTTCACGATATTTTAGAAATGCAGTTATTCAGAGTCACAACTTACTTGCTACATTCGGTTAAAATCAGCCAATATATTCAAAAATAATGAGGCTGGAACATTCAAGAGGTCACACATATCTAGCACAACTGGATACAGCTTGCTTTTACAGCAATCCAGGCAAAAAAACTAAAGTACCCCAAAGTTCACATGCAAGCACGAGAGCTGCAAGAGTTACAGGCAGGGAATGGCCAAATGCCCCATGCTGCAGCGAGGGGCCACAGCTGCAGGGATTACAGACGTCAGTAACATCTATATTTCCACTATGCAGCACAAAGAGGGAACAGTGGTACGCCTGATTGCTGCAGGGTGCTTCACATGAAGTCAGTTTAACCCTCTCTGCTTTGATGAGGAACAGGATTTGGTTTTGAGAGCTTAGATCCTACCTACTCCACATTAGAAGCTAAGCTTGGGGCTGCTTTTTAAGGAGACTTCTTGCTGGAGTACGACTCCTTTTCAAATGTTGAAACGGCCAGTTTGTATGACTTGTTTTAAGTTACCTAATCTGTTTCAATGCAGCCCCCTCGCTTTGAGCCTCTGCTTTATACTCTGCAGCCTTGACTAATGCGTTATTCTACAAGAAGCTTTAGTGCTATTATTTCAGTAATCTGGCTGTGCTAAATGTATTGATTGTTCTGTCAAATGGAGTTCTGCAGGAGGGTTGTGTGTTTACAAGTTTCAAATTATTGTTCCTTCAGTTTTTCAAAACAATCTACAGCTTCCTCCCTTTTTTCCTTAGACTCGCAAATTATAAGCAGTCACTAGTGTAACTGCATTTAATTTCTGTTCTGAGGGCTTTCATCTGGTTCATGATTGCTCAAGTCACCAGGTCACCTCAACATCCACACACAAGAATTAAGTGGGGAGCCTTGAAAGCCTTTTAAAAAAAATTAAGATTCAATCACTGCCACACAAAGTAATGGAACTTGCTATGGACAGCAAACCCTGTTCATTCATTTGTTTATTAAATTCTGAAGTACCAACCAGTTCTGTAATGAATTACTTAATCTTTGACCTATTGTCCACAGCCATGTTCCAGAACAAAGAATTTACAGCAAGCTGGGCTCCCTAAGGCTAATTGGAAAAGAACTCTTTTAAAAAACCCCCAACATTCTCCATCCTCAACAAATGTTTTACAAACCATTCAGTCTCGCCTCTCTGCTTATACACCTATGTATTCAAGGTCGACATTTTGCTACGTGAGTTATTGCTGTGGTTCACTCTAGGATCAGCTTGTGGTAAATGTGTACTAATACATTGATCTGTGGGTTCCTGTCAAGTTTTCTTTCAATAATACAGATTTATGCTTGTTTTCTAAGGCTCTGAGTTTTCTAAAGCCCTAACTCAAACTGGATTTTTTAACTTCCTCCTACAAACAGCTATACATCAAAACACAAGCAAAGAGCTTCAAGATCCTCAATGCCTGTTTTCATTAAGTGGCATATAATATGAACAAGAGAATACTACCAGTAAGATGAAAAGCTAAAGCTATTTCTCTCAAAGCTGAGCAGAAAACCCTGAAGCAAGATCATGCCACATCAGAGAAGCTCAGCACTGGTGTTGGATGGTGTACAATGAAAATCTGGGCCAAATTTAGTCCTGGCAAGATCTAGTTCAGAGAATGGGATAGGAAGGCCTGACTGTACAACAGCTTCAAGCATGTCAGAAATGTCAGAGGTTGAACAGTAACTTACATTCATTTAAAACTTGGTGGATGCAGTTATGCAAAGCTGAAGTGCTGTGAACAGCTCTAGCAAAAAATAAAAGGAAAAAAAAGGAATGTTGAAATGCAAGCTGCCTCACCTGCCTGTGTTAGCTCTCCCTACATTAGTTTCAAGAACAAATTCATTTGTTCATTTAAAAAGTGACACAAGCTACAAAATCTGTTTGTCAGTCATCTATTTTGACAGCTGTGCACTTCTCCATGCTAACTCAGAACACAGAACTTCCTCCATTAAGCAGAGTAGATTTCAGGGTTAAAGCTCTGAAAAAAATTGCTTATCTACTTAATATAGAAGAGATCAATTCACAATTTTTCTTAAACATAGCAGTTGAGATACTCTTTTCTGACCATCAGAGTCTTCTGTGGAATTCAGACAACACAGAAGATAAATTTTGTTATGAACACTTCAAAAACATAAAGGAAACTTAGGCTCATGTCTGTGTGGTATAAATACTGAAAAGCTCCATCGTGCATACTGAAAGCTGTTACACCACTCTTAAACATATATATATATATCTCTCTAGAAAGGTGAATGACAAGAGGATGAATGGTGACATTTTGCTGCTCCACCTAAGAGCTGATGGAGAGCAGTCAACAAGCTGCTTGCCTGCTAAGCAATACTGAATTCAGAAAGACTACATGAGGAGTAAAGTACTCATTGCTGAGATTAATTGGGCAGAATCTAGCCCCTGCTAGCTGCCACAGTTGCCAATCTCCTGCTATATAAATATGTAGAAATTGAAAAATTTAATGAGTTTCCTAGTAGTTTTATCTAATCAGATAATATCAATGTCTTAATCTCATACATCTCCCGATGTGGTCTTATCTCTTAACTGTGACATATTGTTTTATGAAAGACTTCAGGGTATACTTGCTTCTTCAAAATCAAATCACTGACTGCACTGACAAACACTCTCCAGTACACTTTGAGCCATGAAACAAGGCTCTAAGACAGACAGTATTTTTTTCCCAGGTAACTGCAACAAGTTTCACACTTGGACATCCTTGAAATGTCTAAGGGGACAGAACAAGGCTGCCTGCTCTTTCTGTGTATCCTCTTCCTAACACTGGACAGTTCTTACATGCACAAGCAGCTCTGTCTGTGCAGAAAACACAACTGCCCATGAGAACTGGAGAGGCAGGCTGAGTGGATTTTAAAAGCAAGCATAAACCCCAGGATGTTTCATGCTGTTTACTATTTGAACTCTGAATTAATGTCAAGTCCTTTCATGCAGTCAAGCAGTTATTTAACCAATAATCAACACTTAACAGTGAATATTAAAATCAGATCTCTTGAAGGAGACAGTGTTCTTGCTTCTAGCATTAACAAAACGTGTGCGTTCAGCAGTTTTCCCTGTCATCATGTGACAGACTATTTTTAATATTTGTCTGAATATATTTTGCATCTTCCTTTGATCCAGAAAGCAGTTGTGTGAGGCTTCTCCCTGTACTGCATTTCCCTTGCTGTGGCAGCCTAGCGTGCAGATTTTCCATCTCACTGCAGTTTCGGCATGGGCTGGTAATGGCAGGAGCAGAGCCGTGCGTGCGTGCATGCTGCTCCCGCAAAAGCCATGCTCAGCAGGCTGCACAGGGACGGCCACGTGCCTAAAGCACATGGTCATGCAGGCAACAGCCACCCAGAGCCTCACGTGAGAGTCAATGTGAAGAGCAGCTCTCGGCACCAGCCTGCCTGGCGGTTTAGCTGGTCATTCCCAAGTTGTCACGTGGGAAACCAAAGGTCAGGAAATTCCCAGCTTCTCTTGGTGCTGGAGGTAGAGCCCTTCAATCTAAGAGAAGGGGTTTGCGTTTTGGCTCGTGCAACACCTCAGAACTGCTTGTAAACAATGATTAAGGCTTAAACGAAGATTCTACATACTGGCTGACTGCTGAGAATGTTGCCCTTCACACTACAAAGGCTGCGCTGGAAGAGGAGGTCACGTTAAGAAACACAGGGGAAGGAAGGCTGCAATAAAGGGAGTGTTGCACACACACCCTTTTGTGGGCTGCCCCCTTCACCAAGTCATCCCCAGTATGCAGCTGAGAGGCTGGATGGAGCAAGAACAAACCTCTCCCAGTTGGCTGCAGTGCTTATCACAAACAAGAGTTAAAACAAAATGCCAAAACCACCCTGTCCCTCCTACTGTCAATCATCACAGTTCAGGATCTCTGTAAGAAGTGAAAGGTAATGGTACTGCACTCCAGATGAAATATCTCTGCTGAATAAATAAACCATGGCATTAAATAAAACCTTTGTGTTCTTGGCAGGGGGTAGATGTCATAAGTACACACATGGAAACAGTTTACAGCTTTTTGATTAACGTACCCCAACCTCTTTTTTTGTTGCTGTTAAAGTGTAAGTGAAGAGGTGCAGCTATTGCAGAGGTGGATTTCTGCAGCTCAGGACAAAGATTGGTTTTCTTTTTTGCTTCCTTTCCTTAAATAATCTTTGGCAGATCCTTCGCAAGCAGTCTAAGGCACCCAGCCATCCAGGCAACACAGACCAAGAACCACTGTGATAGGAACGCAAGGAATGAGGGAGTTTATTCAAAGTCTCCAACAGCCTTTATCGCCTTAAGAGCTGGACAGTACTATACGTGGGCTGTCACTGTCAGCAGCCCCGTGGCACAGCCCTACTCCAAGACTTTGGTGGCAAACAAAATTCAAATTAAACTACATAAACTCTCCACAACCTATTAATTAATCTTCTCCCAGACTTATCTAATGATTCTGAACTCAAAAATCATTCCATTCAAACCCATTCACACAAACAAGGAAAAACCAGGTAAAGCAATCATCAACTAGTTAGCCACAAAATATGAATCTATTTAGACACCAACAGCTGCAAATACTCTGAACTTCCTTAAAAGACTTAAAGGACAGTTAAACTGAGATTTACACTCCATCAAATAAAGGGCAGAAGAAAAAGCAAGGTGTGCAACAGGCGAAGAACAATAAAAAATGTGTTTGCAGGTAAGAGGTCACTTTAAAAGCTAAAGGTAAGCTTTATAAAAGCTATTTTTCTGAAGGAGGCTCTAGATTTCAACCAAAGAACTAACATTCAGGTCAGGGAGCAAAGTAATTTTCAAATGCATATTCCCATTACAATGAACAGCGGTTTGTGATGCTAAAATAAAACCACTATTTGTTACTAAATAGGTACTGTGAAACATCAGATTCTAGTCTTAGAAGAGCCATGATCCCCTCTTCTTTAAAAGAAACCCAGTGCTTGCTCTACATACATTCCCTGAACATAAATTTATGGAAAACTAAGTGCTTGTTTTATTCTTTGCTATAGCCCCGTGAACAGATTATCAACTCATAAAACTAAGTATTTTTCCATCAAGCAGACAATCCAAGCTGGAAACAGAATTAATTTGAATTTATAAGGAGGCTTTTTTAGGGTTGGTTTTTTTTGGGAGGGTTACCTTTAAGAAAAAAACCAGTCAGTGAGGATTTTGTAATGTCATATTTACAGTCAGAGTCAGCACACCTCCGTCGAGCCTGTTGACACTGATCAGTGAGTGCGCATTTCCAGGTCTCTTCCAGAAACCCGTTCAAAACACAAATTAGTCAACAGTATTAGCTTCTAAAGACAGCTATGGCCCGAATTTTGACACAAGTACAAAATTAAATCTTCTTATGGCACTCTTCTGCAGACCCTCTCACGGTGTCTGTGATACAGTGTGTTCATACACGCGTCACACTTAGTGTTCCACGTGCATGTGTAAGGCCTCCCCCATAGAGCACACAGGCAGGTACAGGAGCTCTGACCTGCTACATGTGATATGCTGATGCTGAACTCTGTGGAGCCATTTAAAGTCGGGGCATAAGTGGTAGTGGATTTGACCCTTTCTTCAACCACAGTCCACACACTCAGCCGGGCCTCCATTATAAGACAAGATTAAGAGGTCACAAGGAAATATTTTTAGGAAAACAATTATCGCCTAAAAGCATCTGCTTTCCTAACAATGAGATCACACAGAAGTAATTTATATTGAAACTGTGCGTTTTACACTACTTGCTTGTGGGTTTGTTACAGTGATACAAATCACAGCCAACACACAAAGCAGAACTGAAGCTGACAGCAACCAAAAAAACCCCATATCTTTCTTAGTGTACAATTTTTTTATGAGAAATTTCAATTTAATATCTATTTTCTTGGCCTTGACACTTACAACCACCTTATACTAAAGATTTGTTTCATAAAATACAGACTAATTTTAAAACTTGCACAAACACTAAACTCTAAAATGCTCTTCTCTTCAAAACACAAAGTTAGGTTTTTATACACCCCCATATAAAAATGTCAACAACCTGATGATAAACTAGACTACTGTTAATTAAGTCACAGTCCCTATCTGTAATATGGAAGAAAATACTTTAATAAATGGAGTGAGCGCTCTCTTAAAAAGGAAAATGTAACAACCAAAAAATCGTATTATTCTTAAGACAAGAAGGCCTGGGGGAAAAAAAATACCTGTAATGGTCCATTTCATCCTACTCCACAAGATGTAACTTTTTACAACAGTACAACAATATAAGCACACAGAGTTTCTACCAAGAAAACTTTGTAATCCTGAGCTGCAAAGAGCTCAGGAAAAACTTCCCCCCCAAAAAACAAATCAATGAGTTGAAAAGTCATACCGACAGCTGGTTACAAATAAATCCTGACAGGTGATCGTTAAAAGCCTGGCTCATAATCAAGCTCCTCAAAAAAAGTAATGAGGCCAGATTATCTGCTTTTAATTTTGTGTGTGCCCATGTGACAGAAAACGCTGTAGCACATACACACTATTTTTAAAAAATGGCTCAGAAAAAGCAAAGGGGTTTGATACTCTGCTCTCGCCAATTCCAAATACATTTTAGCTCTGTAAACCCTTATAATTTGTAAGCTAACTATGAGATGTCTTGAAAGAAAAAACCAAACCAAAGTCAAATCTGCATAATGTAAACAAAACCCAGGATGAAACACACACGTCTGACTTTGGGACAAGAAGACTAGGACAGGTTTCGGGTGCTTTGATGGGGGCGTTTTATTTCTTTTTAACAAGAAAGGAATGCTGCAAAGTTGTAAGACTTTTCTATTTCATCCTGCTCCACAGCTTTTGTCCTTCCTTATCACACAATTCTGACAATGACTTTGCACACTGAGCGTGGCAAACGATCAAGCAGAAAGGAGAGGAGTGGTTTCCTGCTCCCAAGAGCACACTTTGCTCTAGCAAACCCTGTGTGAGCACAGTAAGTCATCCCTGGCCTTTTTTTTTTCCCTTTAAGAGAAAAAGGCAAAACTCTGTTTTCCAAACTTCAGTGCTGACACTATTCCACTCACCATGAGAGATCATGGCACCCATGCTGGTGCCAAGCCAGTGCACTTACCCTGGATTTGTACTAGTGTCTCCAAAGGGATGATTTCAAGTGCTAATAAACTAATAGAAAACTTCTACTGACATCAGAGGGGTTTGAATCATGCACTACACACAGAGTATGGATTCCACGTTGTTTTATTTGCCTGCAGCTTAAGGTTTTTATGGATGTGAGTTATCAACTTGGGTCAGAGTTTATGGTAATTTAAACAAGATTATAATGCAGTTCCAAAACTTAGTTGCTGCCCTGTGTACTGTGGCAAGTTTTCCTTTGCTTAACAGAAGATAAGCTTATGGCCAAAATTTCAAACAGGAAGGATTAAGTTCCGACTTCACAGTAATTACCCACTCCTGTGTTCTTCCATCAACTATTGGCCAAAGGAATATTCTCCTTCATAGTCCTTCTCCCTGTGCATTTAACACCACAGTATCTACACATTGCTATTCCATTTGTGGTCTCTTTACTTGCTAATAGGCAGGCTACTGACAAAGAAAAAAGCACAGGCAAGTTTCCTTGGAATTCTCATAGCTTCCTTACACAATTTAGATAAAAATCCCAGTGTAGCAACTTAAGAATAATAGCTCCAGTTATTACTAGTTTTTGGAGTGTGACTGACTGAAATCGTATCTGCTCTAAACTGCCAACCACATAGCGAGAGGTAACGATTTACATAGGGGAGGAAAGCTCATGCCAAAATCCATAGGAAGTTCTGAGGGCTGATTTACCTGGTCTGACCGGGCTCTGCATGCAGTTCTGTGACACCATGCCTGGATGGACTGAAGTAGAAGCCCTGCTGCTGAGGTCCATGACAGAAGGTGATGCTGAGGTAGCTTGCTGGAGACCTGACTGGTGTGGGCTATGCTCATGCTGGTTTGGGCTGGGTGGAATGCCATTTTCTGAGAGGAATTCTTCCAGGTCCATGTATTCCAACTGGAAAGTGTCTCCATCGTATGGCAGTGTCTTGTCCCATAATGTTGGGCCCAAGAAAGCTGACTGAGGGACTGTGGTACTGGTGCTGTCATCATCTAACTTCTTCTCTTTGTCTTTTTCTTTACCGAATGCTTAAACAAAACATATAATAAAGACATAAGAGGTGAGCAATTAAAATATCAGTTACTACTTCAAATACTCCTCCCACACTCTCAGTTCTAAGAAATAAGTACTCCATACTCCATAAAAATAACTTCCCTGCTACAATCCATTTGTTAGAAAACTGAAGGGTCAGGGCAGCTGAGCACCTT
Source organism: Rhinopomastus cyanomelas (assembly GCA_013400115.1). Lineage (NCBI taxonomy): Eukaryota > Metazoa > Chordata > Aves > Bucerotiformes > Rhinopomastidae > Rhinopomastus > Rhinopomastus cyanomelas. The sequence continues at coordinate 178,391 of VXBP01006545.1, read as the reverse complement.
TGCTGGATCCAACCATGCTTTTGAGATGCTCCTCTATTTTTAGTTACCAATTCCACTGCACACATGGCTCTGAATGTCAGCTTCAGTAAGTACTCAACTTACTTAGATGTATTTAAGTGGAAGCAAACTGAAGATGTCATGCACTCTGTTGAGAGCAGTCCTAATTCAACATCCCTCTAATGTATTACCCTCTCCCACTTACAAAATCTGAGTCTTGCTAGTCCTTGCAAAAATAAAAGTCCTCAAATTTGATACTTGTTAAAACTGCTGTAAGCTGGTAACTCCTAACAGCAGAGACGCCTGACAGAAGATGCATTTTGATGTGCAGAAGAGCCAACAGAAAATTCAAAGGTGGAAGTAAATAACTTTAAGTGATGCTTCCTACTCACACCTACAACACCGAGTGATTTCAACACACATTTTTGAAAGGCAACACCTGAATTCTGCATAAGATTTGCATGCCTCTGAATCAAAAAGCTCCCTGTCAACTTCCATGCCTTCTTCACATTTTTGTTTTAACAACCCGGTGAATTCCTAAATCGCTTTGCAGTAAGCTTCAGGGAGCCGAGGACACGACAAGCCTTGGTTGGCTCTGTAAGAGCTTTCTGTTTTCAAGCTGCACTGGTTTCACCGCAGACACCAGGTGCGATGGTGTCCGCACTACCTCAGCTTTCCAGACAAAGTGAAACTTTCCGCTGTTAAAGCGCCTTCCACCTAGCGGGGCTGGGATTCCCGGAGGGTGGATTCCGAACGGGGCAGCGCCAGGGTGGGTTTAGTCGCCCCGAAGTGGGGCTCTGCCCGCCCCAACCAAACACTTCCCCCCGGATGAATCGCGTTGCAGCAGCCCCCGCGGCGGAAGAACCAAGCGAGGTGCGGGAGTCGGGTCGGCGGCTCCCGCCTGACGCCCTCAGCAAAACCCTCCGTTACTCAATTGCGGGGGAGAGCGGCAGAGGTAGAACGGACGCTGGGGCAGCGGCGCCCAGGGTGAGGCAGGGCGGGGGCCGCCCTTTCGGGGTGTCGGTCCCCATCGGGCCAGGCTGGAGGTGGCCCGCAGGGGAAGAAGCCGATCCCGGGGAGGGGGGTGAGCGGTGCCCGGGGAAGCCTCACCGTCTTCGTGAGCGAGCGGCAGCTTGAGCGGGTTTTCCAGCAGGGACTTCAGCACGCCATAGGTGGGAGGTAGGAAAGTGGGGTTCAGCGGGAGCGGCCGCGACATGGTGGGGCTTCCCGCGGGGCTTTTTTCTTCCCCCTTCCCTTTCTTCCTCTAGCAGCGGCAGCGCCGCTGCGGAGCGCGCTGGGCCGGGCGCGAAGGCGGGCCGGGAGTGGGGCCGGGCCGAGCCCCTCGGCGAGGGGCGCTGGTGCCGCCGGAGCAGGGGAGAGGGTGAGGCCCCTCCGCGCGCGCAGCTCCGCAGCCGCCGCCCGCGCCGCTCCCGTCGCCCGCTCTGCGCCGCGCGTCCCGGCCGCGCGCCCATGTGCAGCCCCTGCCGGCGCTGACGTCAGGCGCGACGCAGCCCCGCTATTGGCGCGGAGGGAGCGGGGGGTGCGGCGAAAGGCCCCGCCTCCTGCTCCTCACCCCTCCCCGTGGAGCGCTCTGCCCCTCCTCGTGCCCCCCGGCCGGCACGCGCGGCCGCCATTACCGGAGGTGGCAGAGCTGGGCGGGGGAGGGGAGGGGAATGGGAGGAGGGACCGGCGGAGGGACCGGCGAGGCCGCGGCCAGGGCAGCCCCCGCTGTGACCGGGGGGAGTGATAATGATGTAAATGCTTGACCCGGCTCGGGGCAGCGGCACCCCCCAGTTCCCCTTCTGGCATCGTGCTGTAGGAGCTTCCACCCTTGTAGTGCCTGTGGGGCTTTTATGCCCCCCTGCTTTTCGTCTGTTACTGTTCTGTATTTCTGGCAATTCGCAGAGCGTTACCACTCGAATTCCGTGGTTACTCTGTCTTCAAAAGTCGGGGTGATAATAAATACAAAGAACCGTGAAGACTCGCGGTAGCGAGTGAAGGCGAACGGTGCGTGTGAGCCTCCCGCCGGTGCGTACGGTGCTTAGGAAGAAAAGCTGCCTGGAACAGTTATCTCCGCCTGTGCCTGTGTGCTCTGACCGGCGTCTGCCCGGAAGACTTAAAAAAAGACGCTGAATCAAAGTCCGAAGTCCGTTTAGATCAGTACAACATCACCGACACAGCCCAAACCCAAAGGATCGTAGGGGCAGCAGTCCAGGCCCTTCAGAACCAGAGACAGCGTAATAGTGACCGTGTTCACCCGGCGGCGGCTCTGGAGGAGCCTGCGATGCCACCGCTGGAGGGGCTCCAAGCAGGAAGGCGATGGTGGCAGCGCAGTAGTTTTTAAGTCACCTAACCAGATGATGAAATGATTGCCCACAAACCAACACTGCCTCAGACGGCCAGATTGCTAGTTACTGCAAACTTTTAATTACAGAGCTACAGAGTGTGTGACATAAAGGTTAGGGCAATCTGAATGCAGATGGGTACGGAATGGTTTTGTGTGTGGTGCAAAGGAGGAGGGGGAAAGGAGGAGATATAAAGAAAAGTAAAAGATGAAAAAGCTATTGGGATATTGGGAGACACCCGTAGCAAGATTAGCTGTGGATGTAATGAAAACTCAGAGGGAGCTGAACTGCTTATGTTTTGTGTTTACTGATCATTACAGACCAAATACAGTTGGCAGAAAGCAACTGCATTTTCAGCTCAAGAGGACGACGGGGAAACCGCCTGGTTTACCTACTGGACAGTGAATACTCTCCAACCAGGCTGCACTCCAGGTAGCCAACACAACCAAAATAGCTAATGATACACACTCAGTATTTCCACATATTCCAACCCAAATACCACTTGTCAGCATCTACCCTTAGCTCTGTATTCACCCATAAAAATGCTTATTTTATGGCTTATGAAGCACTATGACAATTTCTTAGGTTTTGTAGATGAAAAAATCTTGATCGGTACCCAGTTAAAAAAAATCAAATAATCTTAGCCAACACATAGGTTTCCGCCCCAGTGTTTTCATCATTTATGTGGCCCTAAGATGCTATTTTCTTTCAGCCCAAGCACACAGGAGTGAATGCACCATTTCCCAATGAATTCAGAATTTGATTCTTTTCCTTAGCAAAGACAATTTTCAGTATTTGTCTTTCAAAATTCAAGACCATTTAAGCTCCAAAAAGCCTTTTATTTTTATGGCATCATTCTCTCTACAGGCCAAGCACATCAGGATCAGCCTCCCCCACTCATCAAAGCCCCTGTTGCCATAGGGACTGACTGCACTGGGTGCTGGGGGAACCCCTCGGCACGGCAGCCCGGGACCCTCGCACCAGGGTTGGGGCTGCCTCACGATCCAGCGCTCAGAACTGGACACCCATAACCACCCAGCAGCTGTTTCACGGGTTGCTTTGGGGGCTTTTTCAGCGGAGACTGGCACCCGTAGGGCTCTGCCTCGCCCCGCTCCCTGGTCCCACGGGCAGTAGCGAAGGGGGACACACGTTTGCGGGAGGGTCCGACACACCCCGACACCTGCGCGGGGCAGCCAGGGCCGCAGCGATGAATCAAGGGCAAGCCTGAGGGCACTGTCGCTGCCCTGGGCACCACCACTCCCAGGGGTCGCCGCGGACATGCCCGTCAGCGCAGCAACAGCCGCCGTCACGCGGCTCTGGGATGGGAGAGGGAGGGGGGTCAGGGAGAAGCGGTACGGAATGGGTGAAAGTTAAAGGGGCGCGAGGAGCCGTCACGTGAGCACGGCGTTGACCTACTTTGGGCCAATGGCGGGGCGGGCGCGCTCCCCTGCGCAACCCCGCGCGCTGCCCTGCAGCGAGAGGCCCCGAGCCCGGCAAGAGCCACACTGTCACCGCCGTCACCTCCCGCCACCGCTGCCGGACGGGGCGCTGACCCGAGCGAAACGCGGGGCCGGTGAGATGGAGGCAACGACTTTCAGAGCCGCTGCAGCCCTCGGCTATCGCGGCCCTCGGCTGTCCCGGCCCCGCGGCTCCGCTCCCGCACGGTGCTGGGAGGACTGGACCCGCCCCAACTCGGGAGGTTCAGCGGCTTCTCGGGCCCCGCGGCGTCAGTACCGGAGCGTAGCGCCGATGTGCAGCTCGGGGCTGGCGGGAAGCGCCAGTGGCAAGGGTTCACGCAGAGATGCTCGTTCCTGCAGCTGCGCCTGCCCCCGCTTCTGAAAGGGAATAGAGATCCCCCCGGTTATTTGAAACGCGTTCCCAAGGGCGGCACCGCTCAGCAAAAGCAGAGCGAGTCTCCAGCACCGCTCCCCGCACCATTTGCTGCGGTGCGCGGTACCGGGGAATCCTGCAATCCCACCAGGAGAGCAGCAGTCGTGTCCCCCCCGTCACCATGCAAAGATGCTGGAGGGAGTTTGCTTGCTTGAAGGGACCCAACCAAACGGTGGCTGCCGGGGGAGCTGCGTGTGTTTGCTCCGTGAGCAGACAACTGGGCCAGGGGGGCTGTGCAGTAATCACCGCTCAGTGGCAGGGGAAGGATACCCGGTACCGCACGATCAGCAGCAAAACAGCTCCGTGTGTTTAAATCCAGGCTGCAGAATACAGCCCTTTTCCTACCACCTCGCTCTGACTCAGGCTTCGGTAGGGACCAGCACAGCTGGAGAAATCGCTCCAACTGGAACAAAACCCCCTCAGATGTGGTATGAGTTACGGGCACAGCTGGACTGCCAGCACTGAAGTCCTGGGTGGCTGTTTCAGGTATGGCCTGTCTGGAGAAAAAAGTACTGGAAAGGATAAACTGTGAGGTGAAGAGAAGATAAATAACGCAGGAGAACAAGCTTGTGGGTGAAGGCACAGGACAGATTAGAAGAGCAAATGCTTTTCAGTACCTTCAAATGCCCACCAGTTTATGGACAGCAAACCTGCCTTAGTCCTTTAGGAGCCAAAACAATGGATGAAACGATTCAGTGATGCACGAAACAAAGGAGACCATATTAAGAGGATCAAGACTCAGCTTTTGGTTTGGTTCTAATTTATCCTAAAACAGTGCAATGTTCCCTATCTGAGGTTGGCCTCAGATAGTGGTGCATTTGCAGCTACAATATGACACATAACTCGGAGGTTCATAACAAGCCCCATAAGTCCCTTCAGATACCAACACCCTAACTGGACCTCAAAGCAGCACAAGGTTGAGAAGCAGCATGGAGCAAAGCCTGCTCTCCATTTCCTTTACCACTGTGGAGGTGGTTCTGGAAGTACTTTGGCTCTGCCTTCCAAGAGAAAGTCGCTACCAGCAGCACTGAATTACTGAAAAATGGTGTTTATTGTCCACGTGGTGTGCAGCTGAGCGAGCTGCTGTGGCTCCTCACAAGAGGAAAATGCTTGTTGAATGAACCATGAGCAGCCCCCGCCTTGTTATGTTGGTCTTTTTTAATTTTGATTTTTTTTTTAGGTTTAATTGAATGCAGGAGAGACAGGTTTGGAACTGCTTTTGGGTGACGGCAGAGGAACTTCTCTTAAGTAATCTGGGATGGTTCCAAAAAGCACTCCAGTTCTCAGAAAAATAGGTATTACTAGTCATTGCTTCTGCTACCAGTTGAAAGATGAATAATTTTATCTGCCAAAGTTTAGAGTCAGCCTGTACCATGACAGTCGAGCAAACACATGTACTTGCCTGGGCAGCTGACCTGGTTTGAACTCAGCAAGTATTACTCTCAATGGTGACTACATTTTTGGAACAACTACTCTGCTATGCTTTTTTTTAAAGCAACCTTAACCTTGTAAAGCATTAACCAGCCTCTGAAGTCCATTTGAGGCACCTAGTGTCCTTGGTACCTTGCTGAATTATTTAGACCCAGTAGGTGTAAGCAGCCAGATGACAGAATTGGATTGAGCCAAGTGATAAGAGAGTAGTTGGCCTGTTTTGCAGGCAGACCTTCTCCTGAATAAGGACAACTCTCAGCTGGTGCCAATGGGAGAAACAACTTGAACCTTCCGTTTATTCCTCTGTGCTCCATTCCTCTTCCTTCTTCGCTTCTGGCTCGCATGCTGCAGAGCGACAGTTAGAAATAGCTGTTCTTACATGCTCAGGCTGTTTGATTTTGGAAGTTGGCATTGGTTTTACTGGAGCTAGAAGAGCACCCACAAGCACAGAATAAACCAGCCCATCCCCAGGCAGGGCTGTAACAGAGGGAAGAGTGAAAGGTGCAGGAACTGAGCATCCCCTCCTTGTTCAGAGTTTCTATTGAAGTCAATGACCCAGATTTCTCTGACTTCAAATGGCTGTTTTCAGAGAGCTTGCCGGAGGCCTGGTGCTGGAGAAGGTCAGGCAGAATTTAGTCTGAAGGACCCTGCATGCATAGACTTATCAGATCAGGATCTGTCGAACTTCATACTGAAACCCCCTGCTCTTCAGTGAAAGAAGAATCCATGTTCCTATGTGAAAGTCACTGAATTGACCAGCACCCTGAGTTTCAGGCTTGCAAAGCTGCCATGAACACAGCATTTCCTTCTGTCCTGTACTTCTGTGATCAGGTCTGTGATGCCTGCCTTGCTCCCGGGTATCTATATTGAAATAAATTTAAAAACTAGAGAAAACCCAAACTAGTTTTCAATCCCAGAAAATGCTGTAAACCTCTTTTATTTTTGTCAAGAAAGCCAGACCTTCTGTGGAAGACTAGGAAAAGCCTTACAGACAGAAATCATGCTTTTAAACACAAAGGCACTGAAGTAATGCTGTGTCTCTTTATGAAAGAATCATTATAACTGCACTTATTTCAGAAGAGCAGTAAGCAGTCCAGAAATGCTCATTATTAATCTGTATGTGGCTTATCTTGTAGGTTTAGATTCATTAAGTCTGGTAGATGAGACTGGTTTGGGTTTTTTTCCTCTCTCTTTCTGTTTTTTAACGTACTCCTGCTTTCAGCTATTTGCAGCAGCAGAGCAGGTTCTCTGCACTGAGGCTGTCCCTAAGGCAGCAGCACATCTTCCTCAGCTCAGCCACGATGATCCTGCTCAAATACCATCTCTCTTACAGCCCATTTTATTCTGTTTATATCTCTCATTAGAAATTTCAGCTGGAAATGAGTTGCCGTGTCAGTATGGGACTATGCACAGTGAATGTGCTAAATATCAGTGTGCCAGGCTTCCCAGGATTTTGGAAACCTACTTATGCAAATGTCATAATGCAGCGGACAGACAGTACCAGCGAACACTGTCTGAAGAGGCACGTGTACCCCAGATTCCATGCATGTATCTCCCTACTTTATTTGACGCAGAAAGTCTGATTAGATCTCTATAGATTACAGTTTTAAAAGGCTCAGAAAAAACAGTGTTAGTAACTTTGGTTTTTTGGATGTGTAATCAAACATAGAATCAGCTTTCCTAATCCACAGCACCCCAAGGGTGGATTCCTGTTGCCTGGCTCTGTGTTTATCAGGAGGAAAAGAAGGTTTTTCCCATAATCACGTTGGCTTTGTCTTACCAGCATCCAGGGCTGCCGCACACTGTGACGCAGGATGGAGCAGCTGCACTCTGGGGATTGCGCTCAGAGGGAAAGGAACAGCTTCAGAGTGTTCAAACCATGAGTTCTCCCACCTCTCTTTTCCGCCTGAGTCAGCAGCTCTGCAGAAGTCCTGCTCCCCACTTTATCTCCTGAAAGACCAGAGTAATTGCCAGTGCCTCCTCTGAGGGCACGTGTGTACAAGAGAGAGGTGCACTAAAAAAAGACACAATATCTGCCATTTCAAACAGCGTTCAGCCTTGTAAAGTTGGTTTTTATCCAGTAAAGTGAAACACTGAGGCTACCTGAGATGAACACGATGTTAGCTGACAGCTGTATCGTAACAGCCCCTCGATGCACACGTGGGCAAGTGGAAGCACAGAAGCTTTCCTTTGTTGCTTTATTCTGCCTTTCCCTATTTTTTAATGTCATGTTTTCCTTTAAGTTATCTGCTCTGATCTGCATCAATGTGGGTGCATAATTGACTGTATTTGGACTAAAGATACTCTTGTCCATATGTTTTCCTGGCCAGGCATTTAGACTACAGGCTCTTATTGAAAGCACCAGGCAGAAAGTGATGCAGAAATCATCAGACAGAACCAGTTTAACATTAAACCAGCTTTGTATTGCTTTCATTCTCATTCACTTTTAAAGCCTTAAAAAAAAGGTAAATCTTTAATTAATTGCCTCGCAGAGCAAGTTGCTTTGGAAGGCTCAGAACTAGCATTTTCCGAGGCATTTTGTTTTGTTTGTACTTTTTTTTTTAACCGCCAAAGGGCATAAACATACTTAGAGCTTTCTATAGCCATCTGACAGCAGGCATGCAAGGAAATAAAGATGTCCTCCTCCTGTTCTTTCCCTTAAATGGCTCTGACCTGAAGTATACATGATGGTGATTGGCGTGAGGAAGAAGGCTGTGATCTTATTTTTGCTGTTTGTTATAGCGGTTTCTAACTTATCAAAGGAGGAAATAGAGGCTTTTTAGATGGCTGCTTGCCAACATCATTAATCAGAATTTTAATGAGATTTTTTTCCCCCCAAGACCTAAATTAGGTCTAATTAACAGTATATAAAGCAAATGTATAATGCCGTAAAAAGGGATGCAGCTTACTGCATATAGAACATATTCCAATCTCTTTACAAATGGAAATGTGGAACAAGATACCCACCCTTATGCTGGTTTAAATATATGCAGCTTTGTTGTTTTTACTGTTATGCCTTAATTAATAAACTGCTGTTAGAAAATGTAGTCCTAGTCTTTCACAACAATGACACCTCTGCAGGGGAGTAACGCAGGTGCTTATGGCTGAATCCCCATGTGCGGTTTCCGTTCCCTTTGACAGAGTCCTGAACCCTGTAGGCTGACACACACGACGATCACAGCGACAGTGTAAGCTGGACCCTACTACTTCCTCTGAGTGCTCCATTTGCCAACATGACATCATCCATTTGCCATGGTCTTTGGAAGGACCATGTGTTCTTATTGTTTGTGGGCTGGATAAGTAGCCTGCAGCTCGCATTTCCTAATTATCCTAAGAGGCACTGTTATATTTTGTTTCCACACGCACTGTTCTCCAAGCATTTAAGACAGAAAATTATTAACAACTACATCATCCTCAGCTCACACCTTATCATATGCTCCCTCAAAGTATATTTTGTGCAATGGCATTCTGGGGTGGATCAGAATTAGGGTGGTTAGCAGGTCAAGAGAGGTTCTCCTCCCCCTCTATTCTGCTCTGGTGAGACCACATCTGGAACATTGTGCCCAGTTCTGGGTCCCTCAGTTCCAGAAGGACAGGGAACTGCTTGAGAGAGTCTACCACAGAGGCACAAAGGTGATGAAGGGAGTGGAGCATCTCCCTGATGAGGAAAGACTGAGGGGGCTGGGTCTCTTGAGCTTGGAAGAAAGGAGAGTGAGGGGTGACCCCATTAATGTTTATAAATATTATAAAGGTGGGTGTTGAGAGGATGGAGCCAGGCTCTGCTCAGTGTCATCCCATGACAGGACAAGGGGCAGTGGGTGTCACCTGGAACAGAGGAGGTTCCACATAAATATGGAAAGAAACTTCTTCCCAGTGAGGGTGACAGAGCACCGGAAGGGGCTGCCCAAGGGAGTTGTGGAGTCTCCTTCTCTGGAGATGTTTAAAACCCACCTGGCCATGTTCCTGTATGACTTGGTCTAGGTAAACCTGCTCTAGCAGGGGGATTGGACTGGATGATTATTTGAGGTCCCTTCCAAGCCCTAATGTTCTGTGATTCTGTGACCTTTCTTCTTCCCCCTTTTGAGATTTTGTTGTCATGTAGTTCAGTTCTCTCCATGCCTGGCCTAGCTGTTACCGGTAAGATGTTTCAAGAAAGGAAAGAGTCTGTAATCAGAGTTGTTCAGATGCAGCTTAATGCAATTAAACACCAAAAGAATAGAACTGCAGCCTCTGCCTAAACAGACCATTTTACTTCCAAACTGTGACCATTAACTGGGAAGTCTCTTGCAAAGCCCTTTCTCCAAATTCCATTTCTAGTAAACAAGCCTAATTTCTTTATGACAGCTACATCAATATTTATCCAATTAATTTAGCTCAGGAAACTAAAGATAAGTAGCAGCAATGAGGGTAAAAAACCCAGCAAAGCACAGCAGAACAACCATCAACCCCAACACAAACACTACTCCTTGCCCAAACTCAGTCATCAGCTCTCAGCACTGGGCTGAAGTGTTCAGATTGCCTGAGCAGGACTTATAAGTGTTGCTCTAGACTGGGTTTATCTGGAAAGCTCCAACTGGAGTTGATGGTAATTGGTAGCATCTGTGGTTAATGCGATACTCTATTAAGTGACCATTAGCTTTGAACTAAAAGCAGGCACGTTCCAAGGGAGCTTCAAGAGCCATTTCATGTGTGTATTTCTTGAAGTGTGTAAATAAATATCTTCACAGCAATTGTAAGGGAAGAGCCAAACCACAGGGCAGAGCGAGCCAGAATCGTTTTGCATCTGTTACAACACTCAGGATAATGTTTTGGTTGATTTATAGTGGAAATACTTGTTTTTCAGCTGAAATTTGGGTAACTCAGAACAGCTGTTCCCAGCTAGGCTGGAATGCCATCTACCCATGTTTTGCTGTTAAATCAAGTGCTGCTACACACTGAATCTAATCTAGGAAAAAATTAATACACTGTGAAATTACTAACCTCACAAAAGGTACCTGGCAATGGCATTGCAATTGGATTATCTTTCCATTTTATCAGAATCACAAGACTCGCAGTAATGCAGAAGCCTACCAAAGCTGCTCAATTTAAACTGGTTTGTGACCCCAGATGGAGAAGTGCTCGTCCAGAAAAGATTTTTTCAAAGCCTTGTAGTGTTGAATCAACCCAGCTCCCCAACTTCTAACTTCACTAACTAAGGAGTGTTTAAACATGGGAGAGGAGAAGGTTTGTTTTCTCTGTAATGAGAAAGTTACTTGTACCTCCTACAAATAATAATTCAGTACATTATTGTTTAAAAGTTCTATTTATCTCACTTAAAGACCTCAGATTACAGAGCAGCCACACATGCCAGTCTCTCTTCCCCATTGCTTTACTCGTGTCCCCCAATATTTAGCCAGAAAAGGAGAGGAGGAGTTCATCTCCTCACTTATTAAATTAACTGGAAGGGCAATGTGCTCTGAAGTCTATGGACAGCTTTGCCTGCACTTCAGCAGCACCAGGCTCCTGAGGTCAGAAGCAAATGGCACTTGTGTCAGTGCAGAGCGGCTGCTTTTCACCTTTTGCTTTCCCTTTTTTCCTGAAAGAGGCAAGTTACGGCCTCCTCTCCAAGTGCAAACATCCAAAGCTATTTGCTGATGCAAATTCCAGCTTGCCAATGAAGCTCTGCCTGATGGCTTTACCTTATGAGCTCTCTTGTTGCTTCTAGGAATGCTCGGATACTCTTCTGCAGTGTTCTTGCTTCCCAGAAAAGATCCAAGGGGCCTGGCTTGCAGTTATTTAATGGTCATTGCAGCTGCCTTTCTATCCAGGTGGCATGGCTATAACCTTAATGGCACTAACAACGTCACAGAGGAACAGTGACTTTTTCTGTGGGACGCCAACCATTCAAATTGCAGTTGCTGCATTAAGCTCTTGACGATGTGCACAGAGATGTTTCCCCACTGCTTTGATGCACTTGTACTAATGCTTGATGATACACTGGTCCTGGAGAGGACTGCTGCTGGTCGGACAGACTGCTGGTCAGCCCTTAGTGGCCTCAGCTAAGAAAAGGCTAAGCACAGGTTGTGGAGCATGGCTTCTCATTGGGCTCCAGCTGTCTGACACCGGTATCTCATCCTGAGATGCACTATTAACACTGGAAAAAGTGGAACCTCACAACCTTGTTGTGCAAATGCAGTACAAATGCACATTTTTCTAGAATATACTCTTTTTAAGCAAGTTATTATTTATAGCAGTGACATGAGTCACCTTCTTGGATACCATGGATACAGCATTTCATCCAACTCCACCAAGTACAATCAGTTTTTCACAACAGTTTGCACTTGCACTTGTACAAGCAGGTGATTGTTTTGCCCCTCGGGCATTCCTTCCCCTCTGCCTTGGTGACAAGTGGAGCCAACAGGCATTTGAAATCCCTCTCTGGCCAAGAAGCTTCCATGCAGCAGAAACAAAACTTCTACTGCTATAGACTTTCAGACAAGCTGTTTAGAACTTTACTCTGATGCTTTGCTCAAACATCCAGCACCACTACTTTATCTTGGTTGTTATCTAACTGACTGGTCAACTGTTAGACTCTGAGTTCTTCCTTGGCATAGCTGTCTCTCCTGCAAGAAGGGCCCTCCTACAAAATTATTTGAACTTTTTTGAGCAGTAGGCTGTTCACATGGCCAGCAGGCCAGAAGAACAGCCTGGCAGCAAGCAAATCAAAAGGAACATTGCCACTGGGTTTTCCAAGAAAGGTACCATTTCAGTGACTTCTCCTTGTGCCCCAGTGTTTGGCCAATAAGAACAATGTTTGCTTGCCTTGAGACCTACAGAGGAACGGCGGTGTTCCCGTGAGTACCCGCCTTGTGATGTGAGCAGGTGAGGCTTCCCTGGAACTGTGGTACCATTTCAAGTGTTGACTCCAGGGAGAAGTCTGCTAGCAGCCTTTTTATCTTCTCTGCACCCCAGCTCATGAATAAACATAGAGAAAGAAGGAGCTAGATGAAAAGCAGCTAGGACTCGCATTGCTGGAGAGCTGTGGGTCTTCCTGGCGTTAGCTGTGGCTGGTTCCTCTCTTTCTGGGTGTCCAGTATTTTAGCAGGTGCTCCAGTGCCTCCCCAAAGAGAGGCAGAGCAGCCCATTGCACCAATCGCTAAAGCAGCTCCAACTGATTTTAGGTCACATTAACAGCAAATTGGGAGCCTCCAAGAGCTCTGCTCCCTCTCCTCTATCGATTCCAGACATCAGCCTGCTTGTGATGTAGCTTCAAGACAGGCTGGAATCCCCTTGAATCCCACTGCTATCTGTAATCTTGAATTGTGTGTCCAGGCACAGGGGTATCACAGCTACAGTTCCTATCCAGAATCTGCAGGCAGACCACAGAACATTAGGGATCGGAAGGGACCTCGAAAGATTATCCCCTCACCACAGGAGGATCACCGAGATCCAGCCCACAGGACGTATAATAATCTTTAAAATCTTGACAGGTTAACTTTGAAGAGATTCTCTCGTTCGGCAGAAGTCACTACTAGCAATTATCATGCTTTTATCTGTAGCTGTCAATGCACTGCAAAAATATGGCTGTTATTCTCATTTTATAGAAGAAACAGATGTTCTAGGGACGTCTGAACAGATTTAATGCAGAAATTGCATGCCTAAAAGGTGTTCTAGAAAATCCCATCATTATCACATGACTGATTTTATTCAGTGCACTCAGGAATCCGGCAGACCTGCTGGGTGTGCTCTGCCTTTCTTGTTTGCTTTAAAGCAATAGGTTTGAAGTTTTCATTTTACTCCCCTTCAGCAGCAGAGGAGAGACTGAAATGAGACTGAGCATCATTTTCTTTTTGAGGCAAACCTTCAGGTAGGGATTTATTTGAAACTTCTTGAGGCTTAATTTGGTTTTGTGATCAAGAGAAACAGAAGTCACTTTGTGAAATCCAATTAGGCTCCAGCCCTGGCAGGGACACATGACACAAGGCACGTATGTCCATCTGACTCCCTGTCCTGCTCTGCTCTTAAAGTCTTCAGCCTCCATGGCAGAGCTGTGCTGCTTATCTCAGGTATTTGGGATTACTGCAAACTCAATTTACCTGCCTGGGAATTGTCAGAGATCCAGTCTTTCCCTTGGAAACATGGCAGATGATGGGAAAATGGCAGCTGAGGACCGCTTTGCTCTAAGGAAGTGATCAGAACTGGGCAGAGAGAACCTGGGCTGAGAGGAGAGATGGATGTTGTGTTGGCACTTGTGCTGTGAACAACTCCTGAATGCAGGTAGTACAAAAAGAGATTGGAGGTCGTGCTGTGGCCTCAGTTTTCACAAGGAATTAGACACTTCCTTGCATGTCTCTAGCATGGAGCTAGAGTTTGCCAGTACCTTTACTGAGATAACTACTGCATTTGATTTAGGACTTTCCACTACAATAAACTACTTCCTACTAAGCAAGGAAGAGCTTACCTGATTCTGATCCTTTCTCAGGAGCCAGTTCTCATGCAAGGATGTGGTGATGCACCTGACTGTGGTCCCAGCTGCATATTCCCTTGCCTTGCCTTTTCCTTCTGGCTATAGCAAAACAGGAAACTAGATACTTCTGACTTGAAAAGCAGTAATTTCTCCCAGCCCAATCAGACACCAAACCTAATTTCTCTGCTGTGTCACTCACCTCTGGCCGATAGTTGTCCCTTCCCTGGAGGAGTCTTGGAGTCCTCTTGTAGCATCCACCGGTGCTGTAGAGAAGCTTCATTTCTGATGGGTAACAAGCTTTCTTGTAAGAGGGAGTATTTTTTTATGCATGTGGTGAATTTACAAAGGCTTCTCCTTTCTCCTCCTGGCACTCTATTCACGTCTAAGAAGGTTACTGTGTGTAACAGTCATGGGCAACAATAACAAACCTGGGCTGGAACAGGCTTCAGAGTTCTGTGCCAACCAACCTCTGAGCGCAGCGCTAAACCAGACTTCGGTTACCTGCCGACAGCCACAGGACTCCATTGTTAGTGCACATTTACTATCGATTTGAGTTTTAGGTTTTATATCATTCACTGCAGGACTCTAAGTGGTTATTGGAACACCAGAGCCTGTATTTTGAGGCTAGAATCAGAATGGGTTAAGCATGTACATACAGAGCTTAGTGACTAAACTCCATTCCTGAACATGAGCAGACAGAGAAATTAATAAAATGAGATTAATTGCATCAACATCTTTCCCTTTAATAATGAAATTATTCTTTTTGGTGCCATCTTTCAAACAGTGGAGTAACAAGGCAGTCAGACTTTAACACTGTTGGTGTCCTATTTCCTGTTCCTCTGTATCTTTATTATTTACAAACTTGTCTTTAATTTGGAGGAATAATATGATCTGAGAGTGACTGGCAGCTTTCTTAATGGGCTTCTCTGCTCCTGCTCATCCCATGACATCAATTATGTACGGTTGTCTTTGACTTGGAACATGTAACCCCCATGGTGACTAATTACAGTACCTAACGTCAGGGTCTCCTGTGGCACAGACTGGATATTAAAAAATGCAGTTCAGCTGCTGCTTGGGGACTGAAAGCTTCACTGTCCCTGGGGAGCTCAGTGCTCCTGTTTTTCTCAGGCCATTGGAGCTGGAAGAGGACAGTGACGCTTTATCAGGCTTTGGAGTAAAAATGAAACCATTAGGAGGAAGTCCAATGCTTTGCCTTTCCTGAGATCTTTTCTCTTGCCCCTATCAGTGCTATCATTGCTATGTTTTTATTTTAAGCCACAAATACAATTTTATTTCTTTTTCCATTTTAATTGTATGTTTCAACGAGTTCTCGTCGTGTACACAAGCAAGGATTGTTCTTGATTGTAAGAATAACTGGGCCATAGGGAAATACTGATGCTTCATAGCTAAGGAGCAGGGCACTTAGATTAAGACATTTCTGATAGGTGTGTGGCTTTGGGGGGTCAGGGTGAAATCACTATTTATCCAAAGCAGAAGCAAAGCTGCTTTTAGCCCAGTGGTCAAACCAATATTCCCCATAATGACTGTCTTGAGGGACAGTATCTTCCCTGGCAAGTGCTCATTTCAGCAAACTCCTTTGTTTGCTGCCCCCAGTGAACCACAAGGCAGTTCAATGTCATCAATATCCATCAAAACTTGAAGGAATAGCAGTGTGTGTACAGGCTGGAGGAGATGCTGGACTAAGTTCTGTGACTCTTGAGTAAGTACTGCACAGAGCATCATCCTTCCTGTTAGACTGAGAACAGCTGAGCCTAGCAAATATACTTCATGCTATAAAATAACCGTAGACAGTAGTTAACCCCATATCTGTTAAAGCTCAGCTAATTGTGGAGGTTTTAGATGGAGATCAGCATTATATACATCAGATCAAACACGGCCTTATGGCGTCAGCGACAGAATTTGCAGGGGGCACATCTACTTTCTTTCAATAAACTTCTTTAACTGGTTTGGGTTTGACTCAGACACTGTACCATGGAGACAGAATCACTCCTGGTTATTAGATTTCAACTTTCCATCCTCATGGTTGGAAACTCAAGGCTCTATTTTCTAACAGATTTTGTCCCATTCCATTTATTAGCAGCTCTGTGACTGAACGATACAAAACTCATCGCATATATGTGAAAATAGGATTCAATACTGTTATCTTGTCTTAAAAGGTTGTTATGAAAATAACAGCCTATTAAATCCATGGCACATCAGCCACTGTTTGGGAAACCTAGAATGAGCATTAAATAATCAAGCCCCCAAAACCTATGAACAGGATCTGGGTGGTACAACCCCTGAGACAGCTGGTATGTTTAGTATTGCATGTAAACAATCCCCAGGGAAAGGCAAAGCTGGTTACAGAGGACAAAGGTCAGGCTTTATTCATTAGCATTTGATTTTTAGTGTGCTATCACTGCAAGCACTAAGGGGAAAGATTTACCAAGGTATTTAGGTACCTACACATGACTAGCAGCATTTATAGCAGCATCTAAGTAGGTTAGGTGCCTAATTCCCATTAACTCCATCAACATGTTTAAGCTGCTAAACATCTTTGCAACGCTGGCCCCAGTGCTGGAGCTGACAGGTGTGTCTGTTTGAACTGGTACGGCTGGGCTCAGCTGCAGCTGAAGCTCAGTCAGATGCTCCTTGGAGCAGGGCGATACAGATGAGGAGCACAGAACTGAGTAAGGCAATTTAAATTGACAGTGAACGTTACATGGGACAGATCAACCCGCATTAAACACTAGGCTTGACTGTAGCTGTCTCTCAGGACTCTGGCTTGTCAGGTTTATCTCCTGACATAACAAACTCCACCTCATCTGAGAGCAGAAGGGCCACCCAACAGGTAATGCCCATGAAGCAAACATATTCTGAAGTAAACCAGCTAGTTAAAAAGATGTTACAGGAATTACCCTGATTTTATCACATTCCTCTTTGAACGTAAGTAATTTCTTACTGCTTGATTTGGAGTCAAGGCTAAAACCTCCAACTGATTTCTAGACAGGAAACCCTTAGCTTCTGCTCCTTAAACTACAACCACAGGGAGCCTAAGGAAAGCAGGTGAGGCTCCAGAGAGACCTGCACAGGAACTGCAGCAAGCCTGATTCGCTGTTTTTCCCTCCTTTAAAAGCTGGGCTTGAGTAGTAATGAAAAAAATCTATCTTAGAGCAGGAAAAGTGGGATTTGTTCTCTCTCTCCGTGGCTGACTGGACTGTTGGGGTTCTGCCCAGTGCTGTGCGTACAACAAGCAGCTCCCCAAAACGGGCACGAGCTGATTCAGTAACATGCACAGCCCAGGTAGGGGAAGCAGTAATTTGTACTGTGTAGGTATGTAAGGGCTAAGAACTTTCTGCCACTGGAATCTGTAGTCTGAGGTACATCACATTGCCACCACCACAGAAGTTTTTGAGTGCAGAGATGAAGGGTAGTCTGCAACAGTTCTGGTTTTAAAAGGGATGATACTAAACAAGGAGCTCTCCAGACAAAAGGCTGAGTAGGATCATCCTTTGAGAATAAAACAATTTGAGAATGACAGTGAATGTCTCTGTACAGAGTCTGTCACTGCTGAAAACCCACAAGTCCTGAAGGCTCAGATGAAATCAGTGTCAGAACAGATTTAGTGCTGTGAGGTTGTGTCCAAGGTGGTCCTTGCTTTGTCTGTCTGCAAACAGTAACCTCTGTTCCCCCATGACTGATCATAAAGATCAACTGAGGCTTTATGTACTTGCTTATGTGACAGTAGTATCTTTTCTATAGACCTCCTGCAGAATGTGGAGTGCAGCCATTACACTGTAGCGTGGCCACACAGCAGCCAACATCTCTGCCTGACCAGCGCGTGAATGTCTGGGTGCTGTTTATGGAACAACCAGCTCACAGACGTACGTGTGCCCGTATTTATCTGCTGAGGCTGACAAAAGGATCATCTGAAGCACTGAGCCCCTGAGTAGTGTTACAAGGAAGCTATGTGGCACCTGCCGAGCTGCGTATCTAACATGCCTGTGTAGGTACTGGCATTAAGCTACTGCTCTGATGGGAGAATGTGCCATTCGAAGTTTACTGGGATACTTATAGTACTGGAAGGGCAGTGTGGTGCAGGGACTGAGGTAAAGACTAACACCAGGGTGTACCGGAACAGTACGTTTTACAACATCACCTTTACATGGAAAATAAATATAGAGGTGTAGGAATAATTTATGACCTTGTGGTCATTAATTCCCTTATAAAGCTGCAGGTTCATTATTTCAAAGGAGATGATGTGCACTTTAGTTTCTTTTCCATGTACATTAAGTTTATTCTGGAATAAAAATGAGAAGTTGTTGTTTACAGTGTTGTGTGTTTTGACAACTGCTTTTCATACGCTCTTTTAAAGTGATCCTAGAACCATTATATACACAGTTCAGCTTCATCAAGACAATTTCACAAACTATTTCACAGAAAGCAAGAGACAAAGGGAGACAGAGAGAAATAACCTAGGAAACAAGAATGCCAGTGTACAGAAATAGATGAGAACATTTGGAGACTGCAGGTATGAAAATGCAGCCTCAACAGCAGAGAACTGGAACTAGTGGAGTATCTGAAGAGGTAACGCTCAATAGAGGCAGAGATCTATTTCTAACATTTTTAATTTCTAGGCAAATTTCTGAGAGAGAGAAAAAACCCAGTCTCCAAGTTTCTGAAATGTTCTCATCTGTGGGTGGAGACAGTAAGCAGAGCAGGCAGATCGCCAACATTCTGTCCCGAGTCCTCCCCCTCCCGTGCACAGCAGGCTGGGCACCGTGTGCTCGGAGCCAGAGCGCAGTACCAGCACCCCAGGAAGGGCAGGCACAGTGTGCATCACTGTCCTCCTCCAGCTGATCTAACAGAAGGACGGCTTTAAATTGCTCTCTATCAAGCCTCTGCTCATGCAGCCTGCCTGATCCATGGTCTCCATCCCTAAATAGCTTCTCCTATTTGAAGCACCCAGCTAGCTGTCACAAAGCCATGAGCAGGATAAATCAAGACTGTGAGGGTCAAGTGGAGATTCAAACCTTTCTTTAACAGAACTGGAAAGCTGGAAGCTGTCTGCAGTCTGGACAGCATGGAAGTATGAACTGAGAGCGCCTGGCATGAAGCACCCAAATGACTACTGTGGCTACAGCAAATACTGCAAGGAATCCAGAACATTATACATCCTCCTCCACAGGTTGTCAGTCTCTGCCATCTTCAGAAAAAGGATTTAAATAAAAATGCTTCTACAGTGTCCAACCCTGAAACTGAAGTGCATGCTTGGTCCCTTCAGACTGTGTTCTCTGGGAGCGCATGAGGCTGTAAAGCACGTAGGAGCCATTGGAGCAAAGTATGGCTAAAGTGTTTGTGTGTTCCTGCTATGAGAAGTTTTCTCAGAAACCTTAGTTTCTGTGGGTCTGCTGAGCAAGCTCTTCTGCCTAATCCACACCACCTGTCTAGAGCCACAGATAATTTGGTTCTGACCTAGTTAGAACTAAAAACCCAAGCTTTCCTATTGGCTTATTCAATCTATCCCAAGATCTACTTCCAGCAAAACGTGCAAATAAACTCTGTGAGCTGTGCTTTGTTCCTCCAGGAAGAACATCTGGTGATTGTTCTGGCTCAGGACAAACACAGTAGAATTGCTGCACTGCTATTCAGAGAAGACACTTCACTTGAACTTAACAAAAAGTGTATGGTTTTTGATTCAAAAGAATCAACAGCTACAGTGTGCCTGGACTGGTACAGCTCTGTGACACCAAGGGCAGAGAGTGTTGTGGCACAGGCACCAGAACTGCAAATAGGTCTTGTCTGGAGATGCATCTCTCACAGCACAAGGATTTTTCACTCCAGTGCCACACCTGCTGAAGACAGACCTCAAACAAATGTGCTTGCACAGCCT
This sequence comes from Rhinopomastus cyanomelas, assembly GCA_013400115.1. NCBI lineage: Eukaryota > Metazoa > Chordata > Aves > Bucerotiformes > Rhinopomastidae > Rhinopomastus > Rhinopomastus cyanomelas. The sequence goes on along the minus strand of VXBP01006545.1, from coordinate 158,389 downwards.
CATTCCTTTGTCTCAGCCAGCAGAGGTGAGCAGGAGTGCAGAAGTGTGTCTGAACCTTTCCAAGAAGGTTCTGAAGTTCTTACATGGGAGGCTCAGGAAAATGCAGATTGCAGCCTGTGCCTTCCTCACAGTTACAATCCCATTCTCCTCCTTGGACTGAAGGGCAGAGATAGGGTTTTCCTTTGGTGTACTCTTTGCTCGTGCAGAATTTCAGCTCTTTCTTTCATTAGTCAAGCCCTACCATATATATGATACACACAGACATATAGAGAGCCTCCAGAAAAATATGGCATAGAATCATATAAAATCATACAAATCTCATTGCTCACAGCATGATGTAAAATACCTGCTGCTATGGAAGTTCAGTGAAACCTGTACTTTAGCCTCTCCTCATTTTCTTGATCCTCTTTAAATCCCCACCAATGCCTACAAAATTATTTTGTTCTACTTAAAGACCAGCTTTGAGGAGGTGAGTGATTTCTGCTGATCCTGGAGGTGGTTTCACAGGTTTCATTGTACTTGAAACTTCACAGCTTCCACTGAAGTATTTGATGCCTGTCTGTATCGGTTTTGCAGAGTACAAAAGTAGAATAATTTTCATTCTTGCCTCGTATTGTTGACAGAATACGGTGTCCTTCACCCAAACTGTTTCTTCTTACCTGACAACTGAGCACATATTAATTTTTCTAAAGCCCAACCACCAATCTCATGAAGTATTTGTTTTAAAAGTCACCAGGACTCCAACACTTGTAATAAATTGCCAAATTATCTATTAAAAAAATGTATTTGTAAATTCCTTCCATAACAATCACAATTTTCAGTAGTTAGAGGCATCTGCATTACACTCACTGGGCCTAGTTAATAAAAGGAAAAAGCTTATCTGGTGTCTTTCAGTTGACCGTCAGCTGGGACCTAACAAGGCCGCTCAGGGAGGAGGTTGAATTGGCATCCCTGGATGTATTTAGAAGTTGGGAGATCTTGGTTTAGTGATGGGGTTGGTAGAGTAGATTAATGTTTGGACTCTATGATCTTAAAGGCCTTTTCCAGTCTAAATGATTCAATGATTCATGTTGGTCAAAACTGTGAAAACACCACCAGGTCAGTGGAGTTCCACCAGCAGAGAAGTCAGGAAAAGGCTGGATTGGGTCCTAAATGAGACTGACCCCTGCACAACTGTGACAGATTAAGGACTGGACAGAGACTTTTGCAGCATCTGCATCTCTTGTAGCACCCAATAAACTCACCCCAAAAACCAGCAGAACTTCCTGTGAGTGGAAGGGGAGAAATGTCACCAGGTTCTATCACATCAGACTAGAAAGTACCAAATCTAATTCAAAATGTGCACTAACACAAGGAAACCAGACAAACTACTTTCTGTCAACAGAAGTTCTCAGCTCTTGGGCCCGGGAAGTTCTCTTACTCCACTGTCATCGTCCTCAGAGCAAAGCAAGCTTAGCGCACTTGTTACGGGATGGATCCATGACGTTGTCTGTGTCACGTGGCTAAAGAGAAACAAGAAATGCTAATTAACAACCCAAAAGAGGTTTCTCACTCTTAAAACAAGCGATATCAGACTGAGCCTGGAGTTCTAATGACCGTTACAGCACTCAGACACAAAACACTCTTTTTGTTGCTAACTGTGTGAATTCTGGATGCTAGAACCTGGGCCGAAGGTCCCATTTCCCAATATATTAGAGAGAATTCTTTTGTTAGAGACTGCTGGTACAGACCGGTGACACCTCCTGTTAATTAATAGGGCTGTAGACTATTAACCCAGCAACAGCGTACAGCCCACACTAGCAGACTGTTCCAAAGCTCCACGAGCTAGCTTGAGCAAGGTATCAGCACTGCCATCGAACCGGTTAAAGCCTGAGGCACAGTGGTTGAGAGAAAGTTTGCCAACTGTGGAATCACATCACAGAACAATGATGTTTGTCAGAACATGAACTGAAGTTCTAGCCCCAAATCATTATTCTTCTTGCAGGAAAAGCTTGATGAATACATCGCAAAGGGATGTTCTTTACCTGTCCAAATCCTGGATGTGTTTCCACAGCCTTTCCACGTATAGCAGATTCAGTACTCATTTGTAAGGCTTAAACCCTACACTGGACATGGGGTCTAAGCTGCTTTGTAGCTCTTGCTAAGCTTCTATACAAATGGAAAGAACCTGATCAAGGCTCGGTAAGGACAGATCCATGGAATAGGCTTGTTTGCGGGTGCGAACACTGTACACCTTATGACTGGTAGTGTGCATGCTGCCATACTGTGTGTGGGCAAGACACAGCCTCTTCTCCCTTCTGGAATGAAGTGTTCTTGGTAAAGGAAATAGCTTCTTTTCACTTTAAAAAAATCTTGCTAATAAATTCACAGTTTTTATAGTCAAGTCAGTGCAAAGATGAATTTTGTAATGTAAGTTCAGCACAAGAACGAGCTGGAAAATGTAGTATATACAGTATACAGTACAAAAGACAAACAGCTCTTCTCACAAGGTGTAACCTGCAGTGTAGCTGAAGTCCGTGCCTGTACCCACACCTTTCAGGTGCATTGGCTTAATTAAATCAACTAAATAGAAGTGCCATGATGGAATTACTCCAGATTTACCTTTTCAAGCAAAACCAGGTTTTGTTTTTCTGTCTTCAAGAACACTCTTTCACTACACTGAGTTATGGGTACGGGCATCACTACTCCAGTTGGTGTGACTGCACCACGATCTTACCTCATATTTACACCTTCCAACTGACTCTACTGTGCTCAGAGCAAGTTGGATACAAGGAGGAGAGCAACATGTAGTCAGTGTGGCTTAATATTGAAGTCACCACTACATTAAAGTCCCAGCATGTGATTTCATGTATCTGCGTAAGGACACAGACACTTTCCAATACCTGCGGAATCACGGGAGCAGAACGAACTGGATTCCATCCATTCCAGCTCTGTCAATGCAAGATCTGTTGCCTGCAGTACTATTTTAAGTGTTTATATTGCTGCCTCTACCAAGCCGGTTCTCAGCAATCCATTACTACATTAAATAAGAACAAAACCTACTCTTTATCCCTATTTGACCTCTCCTCGCAGCGTGCCTTGACCTGCTGTGTACCTAACTCCTCAGCTTCAGCTTCTCGTGAGCGCACTGTATCAATCATGAGAAAAGGGAAACAGCACAGGAGCACAGGAGTTCTGTGGAAAAGCATTCACGGGTCTTTGATATCACCAAATAAAATTCTTTGTGAAGTGTTTATTCTCCAGCAGCTTTTCCTCCTACATACTTTATGACCAGGAGGCAAATGAGAGCATGCCTAACTTCCTGCTCACCGCCCCAACAACTTCATTTTGTTCTCGACACAAATGAAATGCAGAAATTCTCCAGATCCTTAATGGTGCAGAACTGTGGCTCTGAAATCAGGATTAGAATTTTCTATAGGAAATGGCGCAACGTTATTTAGTCACTGGAAAGAAAGGAGAGAACAGGTTTTCCTTCCTTTTCAAAATAAACGGGGCCAAATTTTCCTCTAATGTCAATCTGCTGCAAATGCCTCTGATTTGAACTTGGTTCTTTTAAACTCAGACCAGAACACTTATCCCATGAACAGTTCTACAGGAGAGTTTGTTTTAAACCCTATGCCAAAATCCCTGCTTGGAAAAGAACTCTTATAAATAAACATTAAGTCCAGATACCATGTCTCACATTGTAGACAGACACACACAATATGCGCAGATTATTTAGGTAGAGAATAAATGTATAACCCCCACTGCTGCTATTTATTTTTAGCTTTCCAAAAGTGCTGTGGCTAAAGAGCTTTGACATAATCAGTCCGAAGAGATAATCCCAGCTTTACTGGTTTGCAGAACATTCTTGTATTAGACATACGTCCTCTCTGATTTGTGTGCTAGGGGCGGCAACAGAAGTGAGAGCACATTCAAATCTACCTCCAGGTTTTGCTTAATTAATGTAACTGTTTTCAATATTAAAGGAATACCTGGGAAGCCAGACTTGGGAATCCTAAATATAAATGATTTTCCATTTGCAAATGTTCCCATTTAGGAGATTAATGTCACATTTTCAGAGCAATTAACAATGTTTAAAGATGTTTAGGTTGCCAAACAAGTAATTGCCGTCAGAGGATGGCCACATTTATTGTTAGAACACAGAAACATTCGATCTGGAAATATGTCAGTAGCTTATTCTGTCTTTTTATTCATTAAATTGCAGGACAAATTTTAGAGCTTGGAAAAACCAAACGGGAATTTTTTTGGCAAAGATATGCTGAAGATTTATTTAAAATACCATCGTAATTACCCTCCTGACGGCTCTTACTTCTTTGCATGGAAAATGATCTCCTTTAAAATGAGAATTTAAGAGAATCTTCTGAGAAAACAATAATTCAAAGAAAGTCTAGTGGGAAAATCATCTGCACCCCTGCTAGGTTTTGAGCATCAATAAGAGATGCTTTTCATCTTAAATAGTATTTTCCAACTAGGGAAACTCTGGACCTTAACAGGGAATCATGAAGAGTCCTGATGACACCACAGCTCTTGTAAGTGGCTGTGCAGGTTGCTGAGCTACCAAGAGGCCCTGTGGTATTCTTCACATTTGGGTTTTTCTTCTCCTTAGACATGGGACAATATTCAGAACACCTGGCTGAATTTTTCCAGTGCACCAGGAGCTTTGAAACGAGCAATCTTGTGCAAAACCCATTTGTCTGAGACTTGTCCAGGAGATGCAGCCTGAAACAATCAGCCAAAGTCTCATAATAAACAGGGCTCATTATTCATTAGGGGCCAAATAGAGGTTAGTTCTATCTGAACTTGGAAATCCAAATTCTGGCCTCATTATGATCCCTGTGCTCCTCTACCACACTCTGCATTACTGAAAGTGGAAAAGTGAAAGCAGAACTCTGCTCCTACGAAATAACACAAAACCCAAAGTAGCTATCTTCCTCCCTAAACGGACACACCCCATAACCCGTGCATCCATTTAATCCATAAGTCACTTGCTAAACTTGAAATTTAACTTGTCTTACTTTTTGATTTTGCAAGTGTTGCTAGCCATTTAAAATAATGCTCAGTTAGAGCAGTGATGCTTGATGGAGCTTCTATCGATCCACACACAACTGCACATGTCTGCACAGCCGCTGTCGCAGTGCAGCACTGCCCACAGCCGTAGGGCTGAGCACGCAGCGCTACCACTGCTGCTACTGAACCTGTCATTAAAAAACACAGCAAAGAGCCCAGCTAGATGCCGATGAGATGGGCTGGAAGGGGACGTACTACTCAGAAATAGATTCCACATTGTGCTTTTTGAGTTTTCAGACTTAACACACATTTTCCAGTAGGAAGTTCTGCAGATACAGTGAAAGGGGTAGGTGCCATCTGCTAGATGACTGGCAATATGGAAGACCGCATACCTTTGTGACACAGTGCTATGCTGGCCCCCACGCAGTGCTGGTTTGGAGGTTAATGAGGGCCAGAGAACAGGAAAATAAAGAACAATGCCACTGAATGAAGCTCCTGAAACGTAATCCTTCATCTTGAGGCTTCAATCATGTCCTCCACTTGTTCTTGCACAGAATCTGTTTAGCCTTTTCCTTGCCTTTCCAAGATTTGCCTTTGCCTTTTGTCACTGGACATTTCTTTTCTGTTTCACTCAGACTTCTCTAAGGTAACGTAAGTCCCTGGGGTGATGGTGAATGTTCCTTAAGCATCTTGTGAAACACTGCATCACAAGAAAATACCCTATAAAAAACGTATCCTACACAAAAATGGATCTGTCCTTGCACCAGGCACCTTGAAGACCTTCACATCTTGGTAGGCTGAGATAGAATTACCCTTCCTCATGCCAGCAAGTGGTAAAGAGGTTTGTATTGTATTTATCAAAATCAGATTATTTGACATTAAGTGTGTTTTATTCTTTCTCCACTTTGTTAAAATTGGTTTTAAGACTCTCTGAGGACAATGTTTCAAAAAGAACCTGCAGATAACAGTACCCCAGGAGATGCTGGGCAAGTCCTGGAAGATGGCAGTGACCTTAACTTTTACTGGCTGTAATAAGATTGAGAGCACTTGTCACCTCATGGAACTGTATCCTAAGGCAACATGCGTGTTTCTTGTCTTCCCCTCAGGGATCACAGATTTTGCTTAAGTATTAATTAAAGATTGAGGGATATAAAGTGAAACCCCAGAAGACAGTCTCGCTATTTATTCCTTGATTAAACCGATTAAACACTTGTCTACTAAGAAAAACAAATGAGCAATTTCAGAAGGCAGTAATCATCAGGAAGAAGATTTATAGAGTCTAACACAGTGTCGTATCATTAGACACTGTCAACAACAAACAAATTGCCCCATCTAAAATAAAAACAGTAATAACAGTAGGATCTGAGCCAAGGCTAAATAAACCCAAAGGTTTGACTGACAGGATACGCAAGTTTTAAAGCATCACCTGAAATCTATCTCACCCAGTATGAGCCAACTGCTATGACTCTGACAGTGCTGTTTTAACATAGGCAGGTCTTTATAATCTCATGTCTTTAAGTGAACATAACACAAATTCTGGTGCAGCCGATTTGCAGATGCACCAGAACATGCTCCAGGCTTATCTTTACATGCGTGCTAAAGTGATACAAAGCTGGAGAGATGGCTTAGGCTCACGCTTCAGATGGAGCATGTATGGAAAAAACCGTGCTGTGCATTGTTCTGCTTTTAATGGTTCTTCCCCAAACCAGCCTGATCTCAGAAGAACTGGTGGCACAGAGCAGTGTACATGATTTATTCCACAAGTGCCAACCTTGCCCTAACAGGAATATTTAGTTTAAGTCTGAACTTTCCCATTTCTAGCGCTACTCAAAGGAGTAACTAGAGAGGTGAGAATCAGACCTTCAGTCACACCAGTGTAAAATTACAGAGCAGAGGTAACAAAAACCAGCAACTGCTTTCACTGGGATTTTTATGTCTAGAGAAAGAAAATAATTTCAGCTTCAGTTATTTTCCCACAGAGACATTTTAGGAGCTGCCTTACAACCTGGAGAGAAAGTGCAGGACCTGCTGAAGCTGAAAGAATGTTTCACAATTTCGGTTCTTGATATTAAAAACCAACCAACCTCTCAGGAAAAAACAACCAAACTTGCCCAACCAAAAGCAGCTTAAGGTCTTAACATTCTGTTATTACAAGCTCATGTTATCATCAAATCCAAAGCCAAGTTTCCCAGTCCTCCATGTCAGATTACTTTCCTTCCAGTCATGCAAAATGTTTTCAGTAGAAATCAGAGTAAAATTAGAAATTGCTTGGAAGTTTCATCTTATCCTGGCTGTTTGAAGTTTTTACTTAGCAAAACGTTTTACATCACATCATTGCTGTCTGGGTTTTTTAATGGCAAGTCTTGCTTCATTCAACAGTGACTGTGAACAAAGAACAAGTAGGGGTTCGAATTCCAGAAGAGGACTGAACTCACTGAACTCTGAGCGAAGCAGAAAGAAGTTTATTTCTAGATCGCCTCTGCTACAATTTGAACTTGATTTCGTCAAGCAAGGGCCACTCCAACCACTACTTAGACAAACCTGCAGATGTGTTCTGGAAGAGGACAGCAGATGCAAAGCAGAACACACCTCAGTATGTTGGGCTTTGGGTCCTTCCTTCGTAACACAGCGGAAATGTGAACACACTTAGCAAAGCAACAGCTGATCTTTTCTTTCCATTCACATGCCGTTGATTTCTGTGATTTATTTTCCTTTTCTGAGGATACCTTTAGCTCTAGAGCTACATGTTTATACTACAGAAGTTCCTCACGTATCACACATGCACTGCTATTCTTAGTTGAATCATAAAATCACAAACAGCTCCTGCAAAGGCCCAGCTTTCAGGGAAATTGACGACGGCTCCTTCCCAAGCAAAACCAAACCAAATTGAACATTACAAAATAGAACAGTGTGATCCGCTGGCTTTCAGAGTGGAAGCCTGATTTCTCAGGTATGACTTCAAAAGCTACCAGAACACGTCACGTACGGGTTTTATTAATCTGTGTTTTGTAAGGATTGACTTTACGCTCCTACATATCATGAACCCTACTCTACCTTCCAGTGAATGCACTTTCAGTATCTACTCTGTCACAGTGAAGCACACAAACGCTTCCACGTGAGTTTTCTGATAAAACAGATGAAAGACAAACCTAAACCAAATATTACTGTTTCCCCTTTGTCATAAGAGAGAAAACATCACAGGCCCTAAAATCTCTAAGGGAAAAGATCCCAAAAGTTTAAAATATCTGGGAACTTTTTACTTGTCTTTCAGGAAACTTTAAGGTAAAAGACCTTGAGGAAAATAGCAGTTAATGTGGAATAGTTGGAACCTAGCCCTATTAAAATGCTAGAAGAACAGTGTTTACAGGGGCAGAATTCACAGCTGGTCCTTACAAAGTGTATACATATGCGAGGGGTGGGTGGCAGTGGGAGGGAGAATAGCAAGGCCCTACCTAATTTTAGGTGCCAGTCTCATGATACAGAGCTGCCATATGTTAAAGGTGAACACAGTGGGAGGATGGAAGAGATTAACTATAATGGATTTTCTGGGAAGAAAACAGTGTCCCAGCTATGTTTTTAATAGTGCTCCCGTGTGATTCTAAGCCACCACAGTGTAACCATTAATTAATTGTCATAAATGGTGCTTCAATGGTAGCACTGAGCAGCTGCGCACAGGCTCTTTCTCCTACTTCAAAATCAAATGCAGGAGTTAATAATCCACAAAATCTGTTCGATGATCAAACACACATTCTGTTCACACTGCTGTGACTGCCACGAGGACTTTTTACACCTGAGCACGTAGCAGAAGTGAAATGTGCTAACAGCGGTTACAACACTTTGTAAACTCATTGTGGTTACACCTGAACTGAGCTGGGGCAAAACCAGCCGCGTGGCTGGCTTAAAAGGGAACAAGATGGCTTTTCCCTTACATGCAAAACTTCCCATCCTAATGTCTCCCAGCTGACTGGTTGTGTGTACTTACATGTGTGGGGGTGGTTGACACTTTATGAGGGCTCACAGAACCTGGGATTTACAGATAAAATGTCTATTTGGCACATGAATTTCTCTTTAAAAAAATCAGTAATTGAATTTCTTGCAACAGAACAGCTTTAATCATGTAATGGGTAAACTTGATTGATATCAAACTTTTGAAGCTTGTCATGAAGGGTCTCATCAATACACTGGTCCTTGAACTTGGGTTCAAGACAGAAAATGGAAAAATTGGAATGGATTCAATGAAGGGTCACCAAGTTGATCAGAGGGTTGGAGAACTCAGCACATGAAGAAATGTTGAAGAAAATAGGTTTGCTGGGTCAGGGAGTCTTCCAATACCTAGAAGGTAGTTGTGGAATTTCGAGTAGTCATGGAAGCACTCTTTTCATAAAGATGTGCAACAGACATTTAAAAATGGGTACAGGCTGCTTTAGGCGTAACTCTGTGTAGATTAAGAAAATATTCTTCACTGTGAGAAGAATGAAACAATGGAATAGGATGCCAAGACAGATGATGGGGCCTTCCTCACTGGAAATACCCAGTACTTAGTTTGACAGGGCTCAGGATAACTTTAACAGACTGAATCACAGAATTATTTGGGCTGGAAAAGACATCTGAGATCATCCATCATCCAGTCTAACCTATGACCTAACATGGCACCTAGAACATGGCACTAAGTGCCACTTCCAGTTGTTTCTTCAACACCTCCAGGGATGGGGACTCCACCACTGCCCTGGGCAGTCCATTCCAGCATCTGATCACCCTTTCCCTGAGGAAGGGCTTCCTAATATCCAACCTAACCGTCCCCTGGTGCAGCTTCAGGCCCTGCCCTCTTGTCCTGTTGCTAGTTGCCTGGGAGAAGAGCCTGACCCCCACCTGACTACAACCTCCCTTCAGGTAGTTATACAAAGGGTTAAGGTTCTCCCCGAGTCTCCTCCAGACTAAAAAATCTCAGCTCCCTCAGCCTCCCCTCATAAGACTTTTCCTCTAGTCTCTTCACCAGTCTCACTGCTCTCCTCTGGAGCTGCTTCAGTACCTCAGCATCTTTGCTGAAGTGAGGAGATAATCAATGTGACCTCCAGACATCCCTTAATACCTAGGTCTTTCTATGATTTTATTTTATGATTTTGGAACTGCAACAGACTGCTGACATTTCCATTAGGGTATGTTCAATGGTCACTGAGCAAATAAGGTCAGAATCTCAACTCGTCCTAATCCAGCTGGCTGACATAAACAGTGAAAGAGGTATCAAAAGTGAACTGGTGAGGAAGCAGGCACCAGTAATGTATTTCTGTTGTGCACTAATACATGAGGCATGAATCTGGTGCTCTGGACTGACTGTACTGCTACAAGGGAAATAAAATAGTGCTTGATCTTTCCATTACCTTAAAACATCTAGGGACAAAACCTTTACTCTCCAGCAGGAGGAAAAAACCCATTACACTGTCAGTGAGGCTGATTCCTACCTTTTAGTCTACTGTTGTAATTTTTATCCTTCTGGTAACTGTGGATCTATGTTACAGTAGCTGTAACATAGTTCCAAGTTGCTGTTTTGCAGTAGTATGGAGGTGTCACTGGGGCTTACATTACTGTTTGCTGTTTCATGGGAAACCTGCACATGACCCTGCTGCGTAACACAGAACCAGGAGAGTTTCTGACACACCAACCACCTCTCAAGTGTAGTTTTTGCACACTTGCCACTACTTTGCAGCTGTTCTTAGCAACTTGGTTGATTGAAAATAATTTAGTGAGAGACTGCAATGATTTCCTGATAAAAGAAACAAATAAAATAAAATTGTCCTAAGGTGAGAATTCATGGATGACATACAACTTTCCCAGGTAGGTACAGAAAGCAGTTCAGCCCCTCAGGAGTACAGCCATGTAAATGTTTTATTCATGTCAGTTATTCACATAAGTGGGTTTCACTTTAGTGTGTAACACAAGCCAGCTGGTTTGCTTCTTTTAAACTCCAATTTCTCATGCACTTCATATTGCTACACCCCCTTCAGAGATATTTATGGAAATTTCACAGCAAGCTGTCTCAAGCTTATGTGCTATTAAGATTCCATTCTGGGGTGTTTACTGCATTAGATTTATAACGTGGATTTATGGACTCAGCTACTTGATGGCCCAATAAAGCATGTTGGAACTGAAGGCAACTACTAATTAAAATAACATTTGATTGTCCTTAGCATATTGTAAAACTACTGTGGGTTTAAACAGAGCCATTGTAGCTTCTCAATAGCCTCACAGCCTAATCTGCACAGTAAGAAGCTGACAGTTCACACAGAAGACCAGTCTGATTGTGGCTACACTTTGGGAATGAGAACATGGTTTTGTGTCTGTATATGTGGGAGGGGGCTAGTGTGGGAAGGTTCTTAAGCCCCTCATGGCTTCGGCTGTTCTAAACACCAAAGAATGAAAGCATTGAAATTCACAGCCAAAGAGAACAAGGGGGTTACAGCATTAGGACTGGGGCTGTAAAGTATCAACTATTCTGCTAATCCCCATTTAAACAATTAGATTAAATCCTACTGAAAAGGATCAGCTGATAAGATGCACCTCAAGCTAAGTTCCTTCTAGAAAAGGGTATTTTCGATGCTGGGTAGAATTTAAATCTTGAAATCTCTGTTGGTGTTAACAAATCAGAGACTGTGGTACCTCCTGCTCCTTGCTCTAAACAGTTAAGTTCCTCAGACTTCCTACGTACACATTACCAAGTGTAGTAAGAGGTATGAATCTCCAACCCTGCAGTAGCCTGGCTTACACTCTGCAAAGGCATTTGCAAACAGCGATGAAAGCAAAATAAGGAAATAGCTGATATTAATGACGCTGAAGTCTTACTGCAATGCCCAGTTAATTCCACTCTAATGAACTGCATTAAGAGCTCTTCACACCACTTCAATGCAGTAGCTCCATTCAGAAGAACAGTTTTCAGACTGGTCATGAGGGTGATTTCATACCCTTCCCTGCAATTAAAATGGATGGATTTTCCTCACATGCCGTGTACAGACTGTCATGCAGAACTTTATAGGACATAATGGAAGGCAATAACGATGGAAAACTGGGGGCCCTAACGCTGACAGCACATGAAGAACAGGGAAGAACATGCACGAGTTACTATCAGTCAAGGATCAGGTACGCAGCAACTCCAGAAAAAGATTTTTCACGTGAACTACTCAATTCAAATTGGTGGATTCAGCAAGTGGGGTTAACATGCTTCCCCCACCTAGAGCAGCAGAGATCCTGCTGCTGCTAAAATGCATTTTTGGTCTCATCTGCAGTAGTGCAGAACTTTAGTATCTTGCTTGTGTTTGGCAAATCTACCCTTCTGCTGAGTCATCAAGATAAGGACTTGTGTGAGAAGCACAGTAACAAAACCAGGGGAAAAAAAGGGAAATTTTGTCCAAAATGTGAGATTTCTTCTGATCTGCTGCTAAACGTTGCTATTACTGCTAGACAACACTACCATCGAGCTCAGCTTCCGATTACACAGACATAAAACTAGAATATTGAAAGTGTTTTACCCAGAACAGAATCCTGCTATAACTTTCCAAGTGTCCTATAATGGCTCCCTGTATCAACAGATGGAGGGAACGGTGCTCTAGTTTAATATTTTCTCTTGTATTTATTTCCATTGCTATGAAATTGGCTTTTAATTCACTTTCATTTCCTAAGCTATTTTTCTACTTTTTTTTTTTTGGTCTAAATCCCATGTAGTAACCTACATCTGCCTGAAAACAAAAGCTGCTCTTTGATTAGAGCTGGAATGCAGTATCATACATGGTGTTTGGAAACCTCCACAGGAAAAAAACAGGTCTGCTTTACTGCATCTAGCTCGAGGCACCACGGGGTGAGTCAAGGACAACAGAGCAGTATGTTTGCAAGAAAGTCCCTGCTTTTCTTGGCCAGCTAATGCATAAACTTCAATGTTATTTACGTGACTTTTGAAAGAGTGAGTTTGGGATAAAAGTGATTTTACTTCATGGCAAAGATTTATTTGCTGCCTTTCCTGTCTTTTAGGAGACTGTGGAAGTCCACCTGCAAAACAGTGTCTTCCTGGCTCCTATAAGAACTAACAACATGCAACTTTCAGCAGCTAGAATAACCAGCTGTTGATGAAATGCCAATTTGGGAAAGCTAGGTAATGTACGTAAAGGAGATTAATTACATTTTTCACCAATTGCTTCAATCTTTTTAAGGAATAATAAACAATCCTATTATACAAAATAATTTTCTCTATTTTCTTGAAATAACAGTGCTACCATCCAATTCCCTTCCTGAAGCTTCTGGGAGACACAACACAAACAACTTCTTTTTCATGCATTCTCTGGAACCAGAGAATACAATTGAAAAGATTCTTTTCTACAGTATACAACAAATTCCTATAGCTTTATCAAGTAGGTCTTCATAAAAAAGCTTTCCATTCTCTATGGGCAAGGCATTAGCAGGATACAAAACATACTTTGGATTCAGTGAAATAAAAATGTCATTTTTTCCTTTGTAAGAAATGAATTTGCACTGCAGTTTTTCTTCTAGCCTTTCAGAAAAAAATGATCACTAAGGCTATCTTAAAGAAAGCAAAAAAGCAAATAACAAGGAACCGAGCTCAGTGCTTTGTTTTGTTGGGTTTTTCTCCCCGCAGATGATTACATCCTTACATGATTACTGCTTTTAATGCTTTTGTAGAGGCTCTCTTTATGCTTTAGACACTGTGGTATTGTAACAGCAACATCTTCCCTTTAGTGTCTGGAGAGTTCTGAAAAACTGATTCGTCTGCAATATCTTCTAAAAAAAATCACAGGTATGTCCTGATACAGACATTTTTTTCTGTAGTGTTCTGTAATAATTGCTCTGCATTGAAGTTTCTGGCTGGAACACCGGTCAGTGAAATTCACTGCTGGTTAATACAAGCATTTCTAACAAGTCAGGGCTTTATCTTTAGCAAACCCCTTGCAAATGTGGAAAGCAAACCCTATGGAAACAGTACATTTAATTTTCATAGGGCAGAAATGAAGAACGAAAAGTAATATATCCATGCAGAATATGAGAGATAGCTTTTGCACTTGGTGTAGCTTCAGTGGAATTATCAACAGAATAAAAGTGGCTAAACCTGCAGCCTGTGATACCTCAAAGGTCAACATTTTGGGATCCTCCAGTTCATAAGCTTTCACTTAGCATCCTAAGTGTAAAGTCTAGAGCACAATGACTTTTCTATTAAATGAATGGTACGGCAGGTGGAAATCTCTTGATAATTTTACAAAAATACCTAATGCTTTCAGTCCAGTTCCTCACCCTCTTCCATCAACAGAACTTACTCCCACACAAGGATGCAGGATATGATGTTGGAAAAAACCCATCACTAACTTCAGATTATTACCTTCTAAAAACCTAGAAGAATTCAAACAATTCTTCTACTTCCCCTAAATTGAAGGCATTTTTAAAGTAGATATTTATACCTGAAAAGCATTTAGAAGATAGGTTTTTTTCCTTATCTCCTGGGTCCATTCAATAATGGAACAGTCAAATGCATAATGGGAAGTTCTCAACATTGTAGACTGGGGTTTGCAAAGACATCTGAAGGATTGAGAGACACAGTACTCCCTGAATTTCAGTTGGATTTGTGACTAAGCCCTCTAGGACTTTCTGAACAGTGAAGTCACAAAAACCAGAAAAGAACAAGTGAAGCTGGTGAAAAGGATGAGCACAAAACACATGAGAGCTTCTGTTATTTTACACATTTTTCTGTTAGTTCTGTTAATGTGTTTCATTTGATGTGCTTTTATTTCAGCCCTCACCCATTTTGCCCCAGAACTACTCACTTGATGAAATATCTGATTCCATCTGCTGTATAAGCTTCTTCCCATCCGTAAGGCAGACCTAAGATGAAATAGAGAAAGAAACTAATAAATACTTGCAGCCCTATAAAGCATTTGCTGATACTTTTATTACTGGCATTTTTGTGGTCAAATTTGAGTGCCGTACTTCACTCTTTTTGAACTTTTAATTGCAATTTACACCTACATGAGGTGACAAAAAAAGAGCTCCTATGACTGCAGGATTCTGTTTTTACAGCTCTTACACATTGATGCTAATAAACATATGAGGTAGAAGTCTGGGCAGAATGAAACCCTCTGTTGTTTGGTTTATCATGACCTTTTGTGTTTATACATAATTCTTGGGGAATTCAGACACAAACCCCAAGGCAGAGACAGATTCAGAGAATGTGCAGTTATTTGTCTGTATTTGTCTGTCTCCCTATCCTGACCAGGTTCATTTACTAAATGCATTACTTAATTTTGGGTTTTACAGCAATGTTTCTGTGAGGTGAAGCATTTAATACCAGAAAGTTTACCCTAAGTTAAACAATTCTGAAAGGGAGCTATTTTAACACTAATAAAGCAACTGCTCTCTTTTTCCCTTCTGTAGTTATCATTCCTGCTCATCTTCAAAACTCAGTGTTGCATTTTGTTCTTGATTTGAAAGTCCTGTTCACGATAAAGATGACCAGTACTATTTAAGGTATTAGACCACTTTAAAAATCAGTTCTCATAGGACATCTTTATAGTTTTTATTACTCTTTGTTCAAAACTAAATGTATGTTGAGTTTGAAAAGTGCTCAAGAAAGAAGCATGAGTCAATGAGCAAAGGTGCTCCTGGTGTTCGCTTGCGTTGAGTCTGTACTGTGGTGAATATAAAGGGAAGTGTGAGGTCCTGACAAACCTCCCTGTTGGAGACTAGAAAGATGTGTATTTATTAAATTAAAATATGCACAAAAATTGTACTGCAAGTTCTTTAACTTGAAAGTCTTCTTGAAATGTTAGTGTCTTGGGAGTTAAACTATTTTTGGTCAAGTCACAGTGTATCTCAAAGGCCAGCTCATTAGAACCATCTGTGAGCCTGCTTCCGATTTAAACCTTTGCTTTGGAAAATGTGCTGGACTGCACGCACCGAGTGATCTTTGAAAGCTGTTTCCTACCAAGATGTTCTCTAAGTGCACATGTTTCATGATGGTTTTAATTTCTTTCTGAAAAGGCTCATTTTCTTTCCTCCCATCATTACACCATTGTCTCTAGTGTGGTCCTTCTTCAAGATCTGGAAAGTGATAACTTCAGCTCTCAGGGTTCATTACAGCTACTGAATGATGACTTGGCTCAGCAAAGCAGGTACAAACCATCTAAGAAGTAATGTGGCATAAAGTATAGAGCAACAACTTAATCTAACAAAACTCCAAAGTTGAGGAACTTGAGAACTGTTGGTTGTAGGACAGCACCATTATTGTTTAGTGTAGCTGGAAAGGCACAAATCACACTGGATGAATTTTTTCCTTTCACTTTTACCCTGTATTAGTCACTTATCTCAGGCTTCTTCCATTTTCAGTTTAACATAGCTCTATACAATCTGTTCTTCAAAACACTCCACCTACTACCTTTGAGAGAATAATCCACAGCTACTTCCCCTTAAATATAAGGTAGTTGCTTTGGAGCTGTTTTCAGGCTCTGACTCCTATGAAGAATGGAAAATGAGGATGTTTTAAGTTATTAAACATGCTAGACATGATCACAAGTTCTTGCTTCCTTTCCAATAAAAGATAGGACCCTTATTCAACTCGGATATTTTCTAATGATTTAAATGGCAACAGGATTCATCCTTCAATTGCCCCCATCTGCCCCGGCCTCCCCTCATTCCAGCATGCAACATGTATAGCCACAATAAATGACAACAGATTTGCTCACTTACTAATAAAACCCTCAGCATCTGCTCTGTGCTCACAAGCAGCCCCAACATCACCTGCTTCCTTCATCAGTGCTCATTACGCTGTTTTCACTAGTAAAGTTATGTGGTCTTTGTTTTCTTTCTAAATGAAGAAATCATCTGGTAACTGATGTTCTGCCTTCTTTTTGTAACTGCTAGAAGCTGTGCCTTTCAAAAACACTGAATACATCTGTCACGTAGAAATGAGACTCTGGAGGTATCGCTACAGATTTATTTGCCTTTTTGACTTTGGCTTACATATCCTATCTACTCTTTATACGCTTCAAAGTTCCACCTACATCTGCAGGGATTTTTATGCCTTTATTTTCCACATTTTTCTCCACTAGTTTTTCACTGCTGTTCCCTTTACTCCTTTCCTCTGCTGTTAGATTTGTGCTTATAGTTCTTGGCATGTCCCATGGTAGCCAGGAGGCTCTCATGTTTTGCATCATATTTCCCTAGACATCATCTTCACTTCCTTCAAGTTCACTTTCTCCATGAATCATTCATAAGTTGATCTACTTCCTAGTGCTCTATTTTTCACACCCTCCAGGGTCAGATCTGCTGCCTGTCCTAGGACTTGCTTTGAAGGACTGCTAAGCTCTCACCTGGAGTAAATGGGAAATAAAGGAGCTCAAATAGTAAGAAATACAGTCTGAAATGTATAGGATTTAGCCTACATAAACTCTGGTAGTCTTAGGTTTCCTACATATTTATAATTTCTTCTGTGAATTGCTACAGTCTTTGATGAAACTTCATAAATAATCTATCTTGGCTGCAGCTGCCCGCGTATATAACTTTAAAAAAACCAGATTTACAGCCTTAATTTCTGTTAAGCAGGAGATAGAGCTTCTGGCCATTCAAACATTTGTGATTATTTATCTTTTGCAAAGGAAAGGTAATTTCACTGCAAAAGTAATTTCACATGTAAAGGAGATGGATACGGTCCAAAGCACCCTCTGCCCAACCTGAATAAACAGTCTCCAGAGAGTGCCTGTAAGCCAAAATACATTATGAGTTACCAGTGCTGTCTTTGGGGTCTATACATTTAATTTGAGTTAATGCAAAGGAGATTTCTCTGATTCTATGCAAAAACCCCCATCCTCAAGAAACCACTTGCTGTTGCCTGTGTAGCAGTGTTGACAGAGCAGCAGGGCAGTTTCCCTGGGGACTGCTCGCCTTCTTGGCTGCAAGATGCCTGCTGTGATAACCACCACTGTGAAGATAACGTTATATAAAGCAGAAAGGAAATGAAACCCTGGGGCAAACAACATTTTCCTGATATTTGATAAAGTGTGGATCTCATCAATCTTTATCACTTCCTTGGGTTAACAGGACAGAGAAGCTGCACCAGCACAGATACTTGGTTGGTTGCAGCAAGAAGAAAGATAAACATCAGCCCAAATTACAGTCTTGTATGGAGTGACAGACAGTGCAAATCTTGCCCACGGTTTCCAAAGCAGAATGTATATCCTCTTCCCTCAGCAAAAGCTGCCATCAAAGTAGCTGATCAATCAAAGTATGTCCCAAAATGAAAGGTGGAAAATACAGCTATTAGGGAAAAGCCTCATTTCACTACTATCAAACCCAGGAACTGCAGTAGTGTAGTTGGATGTTTCCAACTTTGTTAAAGAATATTCAAGCAAAAGAAATGTGGAGCTTAGCAGATGAAACCATAAAAGCAGATACCAGAGCATGAATATTCACTTGACTCAAACCCAACAGCTATTTCCCTAACACCTAAAAACTGTGGTCCGAGTATGTTCCATTTTTCTGACAAAACTACTCAAAGGGAAAGCAACATTTAAAGACTACAGCAAGAACTGTTCAAACACTTACTGTTAACTAAAATTCTATCTAGATTTGGCCACAGTAGGTCTATTTAGAGGATTCAAGATAAGTATGCCCTTAAGAGCTCTGTTGTGGCCTTAGGGGCCACAAAATGCTGTTTCACTGACAAGCAGTCACACAGACACTACAGATGAATCTGATAGGACTGCTTAGAGACAGCTGCCTACTAGAGGTGGTAATCTCACCCCCAAACCCCTTTTGTGCAGCATACACTTACTGCCAGCAGTGTTCACAGCTTTGTCATCCACCACAAAAAGGACATCTGACCACAATTCAGATCTTGTGCCTGTATGGTTAAACCACCTCACCTGGAATTAATATGAAGTACTGAGCTTAAGGGAGGTAATACCCATCTGAAATTCAAAAGCCACATAGTACAAGTATTCAGCTTCACAATGAACATGTTCCTTGACAACAGAAAGAGGGATGTCTTTTTTTAACATATCCTTTCACTTAGCTCAACCTTCCCAGTTATACCCGCTTTTTTATATCTCAGAACTACCCATTCCTTACCTCCTTAGAATTGATTTATATTTAATATTAGACACTCAGAAATGATGGATTTAAGAAATAGGAATTACCTGCTCAAAGTATTTCTGATAGAGAAGATCTGCTAAAGAACATTATAACCATTTTCCTCCATCACTTGATAAATGAGATTTTGAATTCTGATCTCTTTTTCAATATCCAGCAGTTCAGCTTAATCAACACTTAGGGTTGGAACCAACGGCCTTTGAAGGCCCCTTCCAACCCTAATAAACTGCATAAACAATTGAACTTTCCTCAAGCAGCCTCAATAATAAAACAGAATTTATTAGTTCACATCCCAAATGCCTCTGACTCTTCTCCATGAGCTATCTAGGCAATACCCAGAGAATGCAGAGCTGAAGATCTGACTTGCTGGTTCAAAGTTCTCTGATTGTGGACTCTTGAGCACAACTGGAATATGGGAATCTCCCAGATACAAGACTAGAGGTAACTTATGATGTGAGACCGGGAGAGGAACTGCTCTGTGAGCTATGCGACTTAACACAGCTAAAGCAAAAACCCGTGGAAATTTTCCAGTGTCATCAATGGGGTGCTGGTCCCTTTCTTTCTTGGAGGCTGTCAATAATACAGACTCTACTTTACTACTCATTTGTGAATTAAGCAGAAGAACCTGGGTTGAGAATAACAGCTTTCAGAAGTGAGTGTGCACTTCTGGCATTTGCTTGTGTGCCACTTTATTCTTCCGATCATTTCAAGCGCTCTTCCCACAAGCAAATGTGTTTCATTTCATGAATAATGCTCTGCTAAGGGGACATTCCATTCCTTTCTTTCACATATCAAATTCCATTCTCATGAAATTGTTCTTCTTCTTTGGTTGTTGGTAATTTAATAAAACCAAGATGGAGTAAGTGCTTTTCAAGTGGAGACATCTGGGAAATACTAGCAACTGAAAGCTATACTAATTCAGATTACGGATGGCAGCTTGGCTTCTCTCCCTTCCATCTTGTTCCTAGAAACCACACTTCAGGAACAGTATTTTTCTTACTTTGGATATTGAGGGAGCAGTGAAAGATAAAGTTGTGCTTTCCCACTGCCTACTGATTATGAGATACTGACCCACCTCTGTGGGCAAACTCATTAATGCCTTATTAAAACAATTAAACCATATCAAGTTACAGCTTAGCATTTGTTATGAACTAGTTTGATTCTCAGACTGAAGGAACATATATGATCAACTCTAACATCGTTAGGGTAAGTTCATAATTACAAACTGTTACAAATGTTTTTCTTCCACTATAATACTCCTCTGTGAGTAACTCGGGACAGTTAATTAGAACAGTATGGACACAACAGAGATTGTAATAAATGAACAATGACCAGTCAACTGACTAATGTAAGAATGACCTCAATCAGTAGACGTGATCAGACTTTACTGTGGACATATTGCTCTCCTACTAACAAATGAGGAAATCCAAATTTAGAATGAACTCTGTCCAGCACGTGCACTTGGTACTTTGGAAATGACCGAGAGCTGCAGTCATCTGAGCAATGAGGTTGCTGCTACATGTCCTAAAGAAGGATAAAGAAGTCTTTCTGAAACATTACTTTAAAAAAGATACCTTTTTAGAGGGTAAGCACTGGAAACACAACAAAAAAATTCTTCTCTATTTCTCAAGTAGACTAATGCTATCATTTCAAATAAAGTTTTAGGTACTGTAGCATCTAAGCAATTTGGACTATTAAAGCAAGAAGTGCTCAGTCTAGCTGATGCTCATTTTTATCCATGCAAGGAGTTAGCAGTGAAAGTACAAAATAAGCACAGCAGGCTTAACAAGGGCAATAAAACACATTGATGGCAGAAAAACATGTACGACCAGTCACACAGAAATAGCAGGAGTCACTGGCATTTGCAGTACATACTCCACAACAGCATTGTCATAAAACAGTCTGACTTTTAAAGGAAATGAAAGAGGACAGCTAATGAAGTTCTGAGCTGTCTGCTTAACAAGAGAGCAGCTGTTCCTCTCAGGTACAGTGGAGAAGATGCAGACTTTTGGGTGAAGAAGGAAGGTCAATATGCTGCTAACAATGACAAAAAAACCCCATCACCTATTGGCTAAGTCCTTCTTTTAGCCCAGAGGTAAAAAAGGATTTTCATGCCAGCATCTATTATCATAGGGCAGAACGTGAGCATCTACAGCAGGTACTGGTGTGCAACTGGGAATGTCTTTTAGCATACAAAAAGCTGAGAGCTGCATTCCTTGAATTGATGGCCCAAAAACACTACTGATGACTATTTGGTTTGTAATCACATAATCACTCTGGCTGGAAAACACCCCATGGATCATCGAGTCCAACCATCTACCCTACCTTAGAAGTTCACCCCTAAACCATCTTATCCAAACAATCTTTAAACACATCCAGGGATGGCAACTCAACCACCTCCCTGGGAAGCCCATTCCAGTGCCTGACCACCCTTTCTGTGAAAAAACACTTCCTAATATCAAGTCTAAACCTACCCCTTTGTAACTTGAACCTATTCTCTCTTGTTCTGTCACTAATCACTTGTGAGAAGAGACCAGCACCAACCTCTCCACAACGTCCTTTCAGGTAGTTGTAGAGATTAATGAGGTCTCCTCTCAGCCTCCTCTTCTTCAAATTAAAGAGCCCCAGCTCTTTCAGTCCTTCCTCATAAGATTTATTCTCCAGCTTAGTTGCCACCTTTCAGAAAATGGACTAATTTAGCAACTTGCATTGAAAAAACAAGACTACTATTTTGATCAATTTATAATTCAGTCAATATGCATAAAATGTGGCTTAAATTGCCTCATCACATGCCCAAATTCTGATAATCAGTTCAATAACTGATTTTGAGGAGGCCAAAGGACAATTAAGCAGCATGTCCTTCCACATGACAGTTTTTTAGTCATGAATCACAGAATCATTAGGGATTGGAAGGGACCTCGAAAGATCATCTAGTCCAACATAATATATTTGCTTAGTCATTAGGTCAGGAAAGTGTAAGCCCTCAAAGGAAGGGGATAATGAAAGCAGCGAGAGTCGGACGAGCTCATTCTGACCCAACACTAATTTTTACGTGATCTACTGGCTTAAATTATTTGCTTTTAAAAATGAGTATAACAGCCTGCTTAACAAACAACTGGTTTTGTGTTTTTTAGCTACATGAAGTGCTGCTGGCTGTCTGGTGAACGTTCATCAGAACGCATGACCAGCTCCTTCAAACTCTTCTATGAATTGTGGTTGTGGATAAGGTGGGGAAAATCCTCAAACTGCAGAAATCTACCTCTTTCACAGAGACAAAAAAAAATCATACCAGTGCTCCTTATTCTCTGGTGGCTCCTTTTTGCTTAAGTTTGTCAACGTAAAGATGTTTTATTTCACTGTAATGTTAAAGGCTGCAGCAACAGAGTCTCAGTGACAGAGCAAGAGAAACACAGTACTTGAGGATCATACAGGTATTAAAGCTCCCTGATCATAGAATCATAGAATCATTACAGATCGGAAGGGACCTCGAAAGATCATCTAGTCCAATCCGCCTGCAACAGCAGGATCACCTAAACCAAGTCACACAGGAACCTGTCCAGTCGGGTCTTGAACATCTCCAGAGAAGGAGACTCCACAACCCCCCTGGGCAGCCTGTTCCAGTGCTCTGTCACTCTCACCGTGAAGAAGTTCCTTCTCAGGTTGCTGTGGAACCTCCTATGTTCCAGCTTACAACCATTGCCCCTTGTCCTATCACTACATGACACCGAGAACAGCCCAGTGCCATCCTCCTGACACCCACCCCTCAAATATTTGTAGACATTAATGAGGTCACCCCTCAGTCTCCTCTTCTCCAAGCTAAAGAGACCCAGCTCCCTCAACCTCTCCTCGTAAGGGAGGTGTTCCACCTCTCTTATCATCTTTGTTGCCCTACGCTGAACTCTCTCCAGCAGCTCCACATCCCTCTTGTACTGAGGGGCCCAGAAGCATGTTACCCATCACATCTTTTTCTAGTCTTAAGACAGCTTTTAAAAACACATTCCTTTCTGTTAATTAGGTGCAAGGTTTTTATCGCAGTCACCAAGAACACAGGTCTGTCTATTTAGGATTGGTCAGGAACGCAGTAAGATTTCCATTGTTGACAGAATACACTACAATCTACAGAGTCATTTTTGAGGAATATTTGCATAAGTTAATTAGACTTTCATTTTGTTTACACCTGTGGATCCGGAACTGCTGAAGAGAAGGCAGCAGGGATGTTATTTATTATCAAATTAGAGAAATGGTCTACAACTGGGGAGTTGTATGTGAATACCACGTAGGTTAAATAAAAGTTAAATTCATAGAAGTAGGTACTCCCTTGAGAACATCCTTGTTCTAAAACAGTACAATCCACTTCCAGCTCATGGAAAAGAATCTGGAATACCACATTCTTATTCCAGAAACACACGCCTCTGCGCACAGAGCATTAACCACCAGGACCAGGTCGTTAGGAATGGCCTGAAACACTTCACAATGTGGCCCAGCCCCAAACCATTGCTTTTTTCCTCAGGTTCCCTATTCTCTTGTTCCTCTGATTACTCTGTTCCGGAATTCATCCATCTCCTCCTTTCCTTACTCCATCAACTTCTCTTGTCACCACCTATTGTGCTATCCACCCACTTGCATCACTGTCATCTCACAGTGCTCGCTGACGCATGTGATTGTTAAATATAAGTTTAATTAGAAAGCATTCATTGGTAAGAAATTAAAAAGGCTGCCTAAATTTAGAACTAAGCAGAAATTGTCTGAGATGTAAAAAGCAATAGTATTACATGATATGTCTTTCTTACTAAGTAATATCTTACTTTTTTGTGCTGATGATGAAATTAAACTGCGCAGGGGGCGGGCATTAACCACCTACAACTGGGAGAGACAGAACTACGCTCTGCTGAGCTCAGTAGGTACAGGCCGAAGCAAGGCTTCCTTCTTTTGAAGACACAATTGTAAAAATGCATTAACACAAGATATCCTTTCAGGCTGTTACAGAAATCCACTGTAGTTACACAAATACAAAAGAAGGGGTTTATTTACAGAAAGAGAGGACCTTAGAGCCAGCATGCTTTAAAACTTTGTCTAAAGTTCTTAGAAACTAGGATAGATACCTTTTTCTTGTTATAAATCTGAAGAGGGGAGGAAAAAACCCCACCATATGCCCGAATCAGCAGACTTTATTTTCCCTTACCTGCAAAGGATCCCAAAATATTCGCAGATTCACAGAACATGATACCTGTAACGATCACTACGGCAAGGCAAAACCTCCCTCCTGAAACTCCCCACTAATGATGCATTTGCTTTATAGCAAGAGGTGACAGTTCTAGTATGAGACTTACGCACATTTTGTACCTCACTTAGGTCTTAGCAATTACTTTTTCCTCTAGCAAATTCTCCTTAGAACACACTTTCAAAAAGCTTCCTAAATCATTCTTGGCAATCAGCTTTCTCTGCACTTCTTTCCATTTAAATTATCACACTTGTGCACCATATATGTCTATGTAACTGTGCTAGCCCTCAGCTTCTCACTCCTACCTACTGAAAAAAAGAGTGAAGAAATGTGACAACTGAAGGAACTGACAGCAAAGCTTCCCAGCCCTCTTAGACAAGATGAGCACTGATAGCTTTAGCATATACTGACATTCTGAAGAAAGGTCTCATCATTCCCCCGTCCCCACCAGCTTTAATCCAGCTCTCTCAGGATGCTCCTAGTTATTTACCCGCAGAAAATTAACTCAGCATTAACTGCACAGAAGCACACACAGCTCCTTTGGTTCAGCTCCACACTGTGCTAGCTGCCTTTCTTCTCAGTACATGAACTGAAGAGACAGTTGCTGCCTGGCTGGTGTGCAGCCATCGTACCCACAGAGACACATCGGGTTACCCGCTTCTCCTGAGCTGACTGTGTCTGAATGGCGGCACAAATCAAGACAGAAATGTCAGCCTTTGTTTGAGACCTCACCGTTCAATTCCTGTCTCACCTGTGTATTTCCTCTGACTGAACAACATGCATCTCCTCACTACAAAATTTGGAAGTTTGTTTCCTCTCCCCTTATGTCAAAACATCCCACTACAATTCAGGATCCATATACCCAAATTCTAAGCATTATCCTAACAGAAATTAACAGAGGGACTATTTAGCAAGTATTTATCATTCAGTAAAACTTGTTTCTGGAGAGTTTTTACTTCAGTCTCCATAGTTACGAAGAGCAAGATCAACTTCTATTGAAAGACATACAAAGTCAATGAATTTTTTTTGTAGTGGGGTCACAGTTTGAACTAAATGAGTCCATAGACTTTTCAAAGTCTGCTCTTTAATCAAATCTTCCTTCAGAATTGCTGGAAATTAACCTAACAAGCACTAGTCCTGCTAACTCATCTGCATTTTAAGGTGTAATAATATAACTTACTTGTTTTTGATTATGAAAATGTTTTGATTTGAAAGTCAGTGATGACAGTGCCTATTCAAAAGCTGACTCATCTTTTCTCATTAAAGGTAAGTGAATGGAGAGAATAAATTGCTTTTCTAGCAGTAACAACAGAGTTCTGAAATCTAGGTCATGTTAAAGAACCATCTTAACAACAGTCTTTAGACATTGAATTGCCTTTCCCCTGGCTGTGAAACACTGGGAATAACATACGTGTTCAGTCACCAACAAATTAGCTGCCAACGTGTTCATAATTTATACTTTTGTATTTGATCAGGCCATAAAATTACTGCAGCCTTATTAGTGTCACCTTTTCTCTGTTTCCTCTGCTTGTACATAATCACTGCAATGTTCTGATTCTTGGACATCAAATTTAACAAGTGATTTCTAATTCCCAGTTCTGTAAGAACACCCACGAGACAGACCAGTTAGGTGAAAACAATGTCATTCCTTGCACTCAACAAAACGTGGGTTTAGTCCAAGCACAGAATTCAGGGATAATTTGAGATTTCAACCCCATTTGTAAACAGACATTTCTTTGAAATGTCACTGAAGAACACGATTAGAATTTTGTAAGAGCTAGAGTAAGGGGATCAAGTGTTTGAAATAAATAGGGTGTAAATCAGTAAAGGCAAAAGCAAAGCACTATCCTAAGTGTGAGCACGCAGATGCACAAAAGTAAGTGGGCTATGTCTAGCCAGGCTTTGGTTCAGCAGAAAAGGCTCTGGAGATACAGGAAAGCCCAGACTTCATACGGAATCACAGAACATTAGGGATTGGAAAGGACCTGAAAGGATCATCTAGTCCAATCCCCCTGCCACAGCAGGAACACCTAGACCAAGCCGCACAGGAACATATCCAGGCTGGTATTAAACATCTCCAGAGAAGGAGACTTCACAACCCGCCATGGGCAGCCTGTTCCAGTGCTCTGTCGCCTTCACTGTCCAGAAGTTCCTTCTCATGTTTATATGGAACCTCCTCTGTTCCAGCTCACACCCATTGCCCCTTGTCCTATCATTAGAGAAATTGGTAACATGAAACTATTGGGGAAAGGCAACACCATTTGGGGACACAAGAACTGGTGTGTGGTGTGCTAGATATTAAAGTGAACAAACTTACTATTACATTTTTGTC
This sequence comes from Rhinopomastus cyanomelas, assembly GCA_013400115.1. Taxonomy (NCBI): domain Eukaryota; kingdom Metazoa; phylum Chordata; class Aves; order Bucerotiformes; family Rhinopomastidae; genus Rhinopomastus; species Rhinopomastus cyanomelas. Next base: position 131,693 of record VXBP01006545.1, on the reverse strand, counting down.
TCCCACAGGAAGGTCTCCCCTGCAGAAGTCTGCACCATTTTGATGCTGCAAGGAAACATTTTAAAATTCTTTGATAAATTTTCCTTTTGGAATTGGAGTTCTTGAAAGTACAACTCTTATTCTTATTTACCATGCAGGCAAAATTGGAAATGTAAATGATTTGCAGGAAATTCAGAAGTCTTTCTGCAGTAAAGAGTTATGTAGAACAAGCTTTAAAATTCTAGATCATGTCTTAGAAAAAAACTGTATTAGATAAGCTTGGATTTATACTTTTTTCCTGAGGATTACAGAAACCCTTTTCTCTGTTATGCAACGCTGAATTTTAATTTTTCTGAAAGCACGTAAGTTGTTCACCTTTGGGCTTCTCGCTGCAATCTCAAGATCTCAAGAGTTGCTGATACAATATTGACTTTTTTTATGAAACATTATTGTTTTCAGAAGAAGATAAAAATTGGACAGCGTCTAGTTGACAGGGCAAAAGGGCTCCACCGGTCACCTCATGTGCATTTGCTGTTGCATATTGGAACAACTAAAATTAAGTCAAGGGCTATTGTCAGTTTACACGTGTTGCACTAGCAAAGACTTCAAATCAGTGAACAGATGTGGGTACTTGGCCATTTAATTAAAAATAATATTAAGATTCAATTTAATTTTTGGACAAACATGTGGTTTGTGAAGTAGCCACTGTTTACTCACAGCATGTGGTTTTTTAACAGGGCCCTACAATCCAGAGCACATGTTGAACTGGAAGATGACTGATCTTCCTGTTGGATCCAGACTGAACTTTCCTGTTGGGTAGAGCTGGAGACCAGAAAGCCACTGCCCCACAGAGACTAAGTCAAGTAATGCATTCAGCAGCAGTTTAAAGCTCCTGTCTTGCTCTGTCTTGTTCTGCTGCACGTTGTCTCTACAGCATGACACTGAACAAACAAGAAAGTAAATAAATTTCAAATTTGAGACAGAGAGGAATACGCTTCCGCTCCATAAGAAAGAGGTTGTATGTCTCATGTTGCCTTCAGAACATGTGACAGACATGTGACAGACACACCTAACTCCTGCTGTTGTCTAAGGAGAAGTGGATCTTGGAGGATTGTTCTTGAGAAGTTGACAACGTTTGGCACCATGCCGTGAAGCTACACGAGGAATACAGTGCCAAGGTACTGTTGCAAAAGACAGCAATCCCCTTGAGCTCAAAATTCAATGCAATTCTGCAAGTAGAAGGTGCCACTGCTGACCAGGTCATACTCCAAAATTAACAGCATGATTCTGGGATTTATCTTTTTTTTAAAAAAGGTCAGGAAAAAAAATTCAACAATACAATATTGATTTAATAACTTAATATTATTACTTTCTACAAAAACCAACTACCCACCCATTAAGTATTCTTGTCTTGAAGAAAAAGTCCTTGGCCTTCAGGGACTAGCAAACCTAGGAAATTTTTCACGTGGATAAATTCTCTTTTGGGAAAACTCACCTCTCGTCCTGGTGTCGTTGGAAGTTTCAGTGGCACAATACATTCTAATTGTCACCAAATGAATATTTTCTAGTGGAAATACCCTATTAGGAAATATTTAATCGACAATTGTAAAATCACTGCTGTATGCTTTAGAGACAGAGGTTAAGATTTAATTCTTTTGCTAGTCAGAAGCTATGAAAAAGGGGAACAGTGCAGGTGCGCTCAGGATATACCTTGTGTAATTGAATAGGTCTCTTCTCCTTCTGATTTCAGTAATTCACTGAAATATTTATGGCCTTGCCAGAACAATGAATACACAGTTATCACTTTAGTTCTTATTATGCTGTTCCCTCCCAGTAAGGGAGAAAAGCGACAGATCTAGTTTATTAGCTGAAAGAATATTAAAGGCATATTATCCTCCCAATGCAGGATTGTCCCTGCTGAGGTAATCTTGCAGGAAATGATTTCCTTTTTCTGATACTAAAAACAGAAAAAAACATTGCAGCTTGAGCTTCAGCAAGCACTAGCAGACAGTATTCCTGGGGTCAACAGAAGACTCGGGGTTTGATATTCAGCCTCCCTAAATGCTCCTGCAATATCACTAGACTAATTAGCAAAAGCCAAGTTAGCCCGGGTTTGCCCACCCGTGTTACAAAGACATCTGGGGTTGATGTACAGACATAAACCAAAAAAAAAAAGGGGGTGGAACAGCCCACGCTCACATGTCAACTTTTTCAGAATCTCCTGATGAATGACAGCCAATTACCTCTCCAAAATTATAGCACTGTTAATTTCCCAAATAAAATAGTAATAATGTTGATGGTATTAATTCAGTTGGAATAAACAAACACACCAGGGCTGCAACAAACAAAAGAAATATGAATACTTAACAACATTAGCTCTTCTCAAAAGAGCAAAATTGTTCTCTGTGAAGCCTAGCTACTCTACCTTGTAACTCTCTCCACCTACACTGTCAAAAGAATGGGAAGGGGGACAACTAACACTTTGCTGAATGTAGAATGGTTTTGGCAATCAATATAATTTTAAATGTTGTTAAAAAACAAGTAAGTAAACTGAAGAAATTGATAGATTCTGTATTTCAGTTTTCAGTGCCTGAGATGTAAGACTTCATCTGAGGTCCAAATATCAGAAGCACCTTAATTCTCAGGAAAACAAGCACTAATGGATGCTGACCACCAGCTTGTTTCCATGACCTTCAGAGTCAGCATACAGGGCAAAGGAATACAAGAACTGGAGAACTAAATTGCTATAGGATCTTCCTTATCAAACACATAGTGACTAGCAAGATCAATATCAGCAAGATAAGTAGGATTTTTAGACATTGTATTAATTTGGAGGTCATTTTAGTGAACTTCAGCGTGACTACCACGTCAGACCCCAGATAACAGATTAAAGTAGCGGGATGGGAAAAAGTAGTTCAAGATGCACAGTTTAGGATCCTGCTGAGCATGGAGGCACATTTCATCGTGCTTAATGGATACTGAGACTGGGATTACATCAACAAGAGCAGGATTATATTTTTGGAAAGAAATTTCAGAGGCAGAGTGAGGAAATAAGCAGTCAAAATACCTGAAAGCTGGTGCATACTTCAAACCACTGATTGCCTGCTGTTTCATGAAGAGATAAGTATGTTCCAGGGTTAATCAGATTTTGGCCATTACCAGTACCAAGTGTATTTCTTTTCTAATTTTGTAATAGAAAAGAAGAAAATGCTTTCTCAATTCTTTTTTAGCAGGATTTGCACCATATGGTCTACTAAGTGCAGTAAGCAACTACTCTTAAATGCTACAGTTCTTTCACTGAGGCATTATTATCGTCTGTACGATGAAAGTAATTTCATGTCTTCAGGAGATGCTTGTACTCAACAAAGCAGAAAGGCCTTTCAGACTTAGTTTCTAAAAATAGCTTACAGTCTTTCAGGAAGATGAAGGATGAATCTTTCAACAGATGAGCTTGATTATTCCGTTTATTACTTTCTTATCTGCATTTCTGGATCTCGAGGATCCTGCAGTAGTAAGTGTTGGAAAAGGAGATGAATTTTTTTTGTTTTTAAGTAGAGTCTTCATTTGAAGAATCACCAGCCTGACTTCACACATGTGTCATTCAACCTGCAAAGCTGAAAACTGATCTGCAGCATTAGCACAGGGCAGGATGCACTTGGAGATTTTCAGGAAAACACTGAATTTCTTTAAACCTCTTCCCTCTAGCAAAAAGCCATGCCATTGTGGAGAGAGTTTTTGTGGCTAATTAAATACATAATTTTGACTTGCTTGTCAAGGATGATCTTTAATACAGCAAGCAGTCTTCTTTCAGAAGAACACTCCACAAGCTCATTCTTGCACCAAGACTTTTTTAACACATACTGCTAATGAATCTAAAAGGTATCTTGGTTAGGGCTGCTTTGCTGCATGTTGTACAAAATGAAGGAGGTTCTATTTAGAAGGTAAAATATACTGTGTTCTTGCCCACTTTGTAATCTCAAAAATATTAACTCAAATTTGCTAAGAATTCATTAACAAATTATGATGAGGTGACATCTTCAGTCCAGAGTCTGTTGTACTTTTTGTGTGATGTGTGACACACCATTTGTAAGAAAACTGAGGATGATACAGGAAACATTTTGTGAGAATCTTGCTCAGAATGAACTGCAGACCCAATGCTATTAAATAGTTACTGTGCCTTAACTATTTTTGAGAGAGAGAGAGAGAGAGAAAGCGAGCAAGGTTTAAAGCTTTAATCTCATACACAAGCTCGTCAGAGCCCAAATCTATCTGTAATACTCTACAAATCAGAATGAACTCAGAAGGATGACGTTCAATCTTTAAATCCTTCTCTGCAGACCTATTTTTAACTCTCAGGTTCATAAAATGGATCCCTGCTGGTGCTCCAGAGCTTTCTAACATGTATCCTACCTATTACGTTTGACAAAACCACGTTAGAATTCAGTTGCCTTTAGAACTAAAACTTTTCCATGCACAATTTCCTGTGTAGAGTGATAGAAACAACTCAATGTGATAGAACTCTATCACTGTCACTGGTAAAAAACCAATTATCTCCTCTCCTGGCTACCATTCCTCTTTCCACTTGTACCGGTAACACTAATTCTAATATTCTGGACACTTCTGAACCATTTTTTATCTTCTTATTTTGCTTTCTTCTCCATAAAGTGATGTCATAAAAAAAGTCACTCCTGAGATCTTGAAAAACTTCTTCAACAAATGTGTTTATTCAGTCCCTTTCTAAATGAATTCCCATGCAACGTTAAAAGGATATTGAAACCTTTGATGCAATGACCATTGTCAACCGTAGTTCATCAGCTTTCCAAAAACTCCCGTTACACATGTCAGGCCATTTCTCTTTTATTTTTGCAGATCAATTAATCTAAATTGGATTAGACTAGACCTGACGTGTCTGCTTAATTATAAGCAAATACAAAAAGACACGATTGTTCTGATGATCTGAACTGGGAATCACATAATAAGCCACAATTTTTTCTCAGATTTCTAACTGCATCCAGTTTGTTACAGTAACTGCTCATGAACTACCGCAATTTTTACCAGCGGGAACAGATTTCCGTTGATGACCTGAGGACATACACAGATCTCCAAATGGAACTGCAGCCTATGCTCACACCCTACAGCTGCAAAATTTTCATTAAGACACTTTGCTACATGTTCATCTAAATGCAGCAGAACAGCATTTTGTAGCCATTCTGGTATGAAAACAGAGCATTACAGTGTGGAAATTCTGCTAGTTTCACATGGTTCTGGAAACCTTCATATTCCTCATTTTAGCATTAATTTTTGTGCTTCAAGTTTCCCAGCAAGAACCAAACTTTGGAATAACTCATATTCTAGTTACACTGTGATGAACTGACACTGAACCTGCACTGTCCTCCAGTGCTATGAATGACTTATTCTGCCAGTTCACACCCAGTTTAAAAATATCTATCTTCTTTGCTAATCATCTCATACCAGACTTACAAGCTCTGGATTTGTGTCCTCAAGGGCATTTCCTGACTATGATTTTCTGACTTCAAAACATGATTTTAAAAATCAAAACCAAAAATTATCTTGATCTACAGAGAATCATCAGTATACTAGGTTTTTTGTTCATTAATGGTATTATCTATAAAAGTTTCATTATTATTTATTTTACAACCTTTAGTGAAGTAGAAGACACACGACATTTACCACCAGTTTCTTAAATAAGGGGAAACACACTCAAGACAGATACCAGTTTTAACTCGTTCTGCATTCTGTATCAGTCCTAGGAAATACTGATTAAATCTTGATTAGCCAGAATTAAGGCAGCTCTTTAATCTTGGAAAGGAAATAAATTAATATAGTGGATGGATTTTACTGGGTGAAACACACAACAGAGAAATGGCCAAATCACCATGAGAAAACAGTCAACCACAGCAGACAGTTCTGACTGGGGGTAGCACAAGTTTTGGTTACTGTAAAACTTAGGGTTAGAAAAACAAAGGGGAAAAGTCATATCAGTAATTGCCCTTTTGCTGTGTTTGTAGGTATTCCACTACTTTGAAAGACCCTGAGCTCCACAGTCCTAATCCCTGTCCCTCACAGAATCATAGAATCATTAGGGATTGGAAGGGACCTTGAAAGATGATCTAATCCAATCCCCCTGCCACAGCAGGATCACCTAGACCAAGTCACACATCTCTACAACTTTTAAATCCCTCCAGAGATGGCAGCTCCACCAATGCCCTGGGCAGTCCACACCAATGTCCAGTGCCCCTTTCTATGAAGAAATTCTTCCTAATACTCAGCCTAAACCTCCCCTGGCACAACTTGCCACCATTTCCTCTAGTCCAGTCACTTGCATCTAGGGAGAAGATGCCCTCCTCACTGCAGCCTCCTGTCAGGAAGCTGTCAAGAGCAAAACAGTCTCCCCTCAGCTTCCTTTTCTGTAGTTAAACCCCACAGTTCCCTCAGCTGCTCCTCAGAGCACTGGTGCTCTAGACCCTTCCCCAGCAACGCTGCCTTCTCTCTGGACCCACTACAGCTCCTCCATGTCCACGGCAGGGAGGGCCCAGAACTCAAGGTGGGGCCTCCCCAGTACCCAGTACAGTACCCTGCCCTGGTCCTAGCACTCAGCCTGACCTGAGCCTGTGGGGTCCAGGCTGCCCTTGACCTCCTCCAGAATGTGCTCTGTTACCCCTCCCCACAGTCCAAGGAGAACTTTTAACTCAGGATCCTTTTTCCACATTTGGAAAAATAGTCCACGTGGTGACTACTGAAACACTCTACTCAATCAGCAAACAAAATCCTAAAGACACAACATCTGCCAGAAGAAACTATGTGTTTATGCAGGTGTGTGTCTGTGTGTAGACAGGATAATGCTCACTCACAGTCAACTTCCAGAATGGCACGGACGGACTTGGCAAGGTCTCTGGCTTCTGCTGCAAGAGCTGTTGTGACAGTAGATCCGATCCGTCCCAGCCGTGCAAGAAGTGCTTTAGTAGGCAATGTCACTCTTCTGTCACTAAGAGAATAAGAAATAGTGTTTCTTTCTAAGGTTATAAAAGAAATTGTTACTTTTAATAAAGAGAACTTGTGTTTCTAGATTGGCTTTGGTCTCATTGTACGAACAAAACCGATCAATACTCCCAAACTGATGACTCTGCCTCAGAAGCAGCTCTGTCTCTACAATAAAGATATCGGGAAAGTGCGAGTCAATCAACATTCACCTCTCAAAATCCACTGTCAAGAGCTATGTGGGTGTCAGGAAAACAAATTACTTAGAAGCAATTTTCATATTAGCATTTAAGAAGGGACACTGCTTTAGGGGACCCAATTCTTTTTTCTACTTCTGTTAGCGAGTCAGTTTGTCACATTAGCTTTGTGTTTTATACTTTAATCCATTCACTAGAATGAAATCCACAAACATTATAAAACCAATGGAAAGAGATTTTGTTGAAATAAAGTTCCAGATAACCTCACTGAGATAGATTTTATTTTCTTTTAGGAGACGGGTCTGAGACCAAACAACTTTATTGTGACATAAATATCCATGGAACACTATCTGGGATGCACTGACACAATCACACTGATATTCAGGACCTAGATCTTGCTGAACATTCCCAGGCTACTCTAGGTCTTGTTGAATATTCCCAGGTACCTTTTTCAGCAAGAAAAGTTATAAAACTTAAGTGGGCATACGTGTTATACATTTATTTATACGCCACTGGATTAATGATGATACAAAATTGCTTCGGCAAATCTAAAAAAATAATTAAGAAGGTAATAATTATAACCTACTGTTAAGCTTCCTTGCAATTTAGCTAATCTTTAGCACATTATAATTACTTTATGGAAACATCCAGACAACCATAGCTATGTAATTACTAACTTTTAATTTAATTCTGAGGATTTTAATGAAGCTGTATCCTGAAAGCCTAATTTATAATTCATACCATTTCCTCCCTCCAATAAAATGACACTCAGAAACACAGAGCAAAAACTATAGGGAAAATAGCTATGAGGCAGTTCTTGGAGAATTTGAAACAATAGTGAGGGGTTTTCAATATTAATGCTGGCATTTCAGTATTACTAACTAATCCATTTCATTACCTTAAAACTGTCGAGGAAGTAGGGTTATCTGAAAGTATTTCATGCACAACCTGTTGGCCACAATTGAGAAGTTAACAGTTTATATTGCCCAAGTCAAAAAGTTACTATCTTAGAATTTGATTTTCTATTTGTGTGGGGAGTGCTTGATAGGTAACCAAAGAATCTAGTCTCTCCCAGCTAGAAGTAAATAAATATATATAAATATTATAACCCTTTTAAATTAAATAAATGTAACACCCCCCTGGGTTTTTCCAGTACACTTCACTCTACTATCAAATATTCTTTTCCCTGCATTTTTTCTCCAGGGAATTTCACAGAAGTTGATATGAGTTTGTGAAAAATTAGATGGAAAAAAATTATCTGATCTGGTTTAAAGTCTTTAGTGTATAGAAAAACCAGGAAAATTCAGTCACATCCTACACAGATTTCTGTACCATCGTTAGTACTGCAGAAGACTCTACAGTCAGATTACTGTGTTTATTCCTCGGAAATGTTATCGTAAAGCTTTTCCAAATAAAATACTACTGGAAATGAACATCAAGGTTACCTCTACAAATTGTAGCAGTTTTTCAGTAGCCACCTCATAGGTCTTCCTAGCCGACTCTGATTTCCGCAGCTGGCAGTCAAGCACTGTAACTCTCTTTCTCAGATCTTGGAGGTTATCCTAGCAAAGATATTTTAAGACTTTGATTCTAATAATTTTCTTCCATGGCTCCCACAGTTACCTGGTATGAACTGAAATGAATGTCTGAAGTGTTTAACACACACTCTTTTCCGCATTTCTCAAAGACGTCGCTGCTCCTGAGGCAGGTATGCCTGACCTGCTGGAAAATCAGCTCCCAAACTGAGGCAGACCAGCAAACGATATAAAGGTACATTGAAACTGGCAACTAATTACAGTGATTAGACTGAAACATAAGAGAGATTGAACAGATTCATGAATGGATTAAACATAACAGCCCGATGGCGACAGGGTCTGTCAGCAGGGTAGCAAAACAGCCAGTACGTGCATAAACTCAGTCTGCTAGTTTGCATCTGTACATCCTTTGGCCAACAGAGTAATGATGGCTTATCTTGGGAGAAAATTACCCCCTAGGATTTCTCTACCTGCACTTGTATAACCTATTGATCAGTGTTATGCATTCCCCTCTGTACTTCAGCTATAGAGAACGTGAGCCCCGTTACATGATGTTCTGGAGGCTTGAGGTATCAGCTTGAGCCCTTGGCACTGTGTGAGAGGACCACGAGAGAAGTCTTCACGTGTATGTGGGCACGTTTGTTTAGCTAAGCCGACCGCTGAACAGAAAATCTAGACCAATACACTGCAGTTGTTCAAACTGCACATAGAAAATGGATCCATAAACATGAGGAAAAATGTAAAAGTGCCTCAAATATGTTATGCCTTAGAATTCCTTGGAACACCTTGCTGCAGGTCAAGTGGTTTTAAAATAGGAGGCTCAATTAAAAGAAACAAAATAAATGTTTGGCAGGGTACTGTCAGTAGCAGTTAAATGATCTTGATTAAATCTACATTTACTTAAGAGCAATAGCAGACTTTATTTGCCTAACAGAAACATAAATCTGAAGGCCATTTCTACATGAGCACAAAAGCACACAAATATACGCAGTCTTTAAAGAGAGTAGATCTGCAGTCCAGAAACTATTCCATGGTTTAATCCTTGAGATGTGCCATTCTGACCTATAACCCACATCGGCTTCTAGCTCCTGTTTTTCCAGCCCAAAGATATCTGAATAAAGGAAGACTCGTACACTTCACATCACCCCCTGCACCACACATCATTCCAGTTATTGAATAATACAAGACAAACAGTGACCTACTTTAGAAAAGCAGATGAAAAGAAAATGAAAACAAGATACATGACAACAGCGAGGAAACCATGGTAACTACGGCAGGCGACTGCTTTGCTTACTTTATTTTGGCCAGAATGATCAGCGAGCTGAGCCTTCAGCTCTACAATTTCAGCTTCTAATAGGCGAATTACTTCTTCATAGTCCATCTCCATCCCACGAGCCTGCCTCTGTGCAGCTTCTGCAAGATGAATCCTACTCCGCAGGGCTCTTGTCTCTTCTACAGCTGCTTTGGCTTCCTGTAGATGATAGAATTTAATTGAAAAGTTACAACTTCAGCTAACAAAGAAGTGCAGACTTAGCTCAAAAGTGTTGAAGTTGGCACTACAGCTGCCTTTGAGTATTTATGGTTAGGTGGTTCAACTGCTAATTTTTAAGTGTTCGATGTGCAAACACAACAAAGGCATTTACAGAGAGAAAATTTTCCTTAAAAGATTAATCACAAATGGTGATTAGCGTAAATCTAATTGAATGAAAGGTTTTATGCTGTTAATCTGCCCCACCACTCTCATACTAGAGAAGTACTCTAATCAAGAAGTTATTTTGTTTAATTATTATTGCCTGAGTTCACAATTCAGAGTTCACGTGCCCCACAGCAAGACTTGTAATGCAAATATTCTAAAGCACTGTTCTCAAAATAAATGCTGGCTTTTAATTTTCTGCCCAGTTCTTGCTCCTATATTATTATTGTGTATTACCACAGGAAAGCTTTATATAAAATTTATATATTATTAAGGTATGGAACTTAGGAAATTAAAGCTGCTAGCTTTTAATACAACTAAAGTAATCTCTAAATTTGTAAAATCTGATTTTGAGGATATTCCACTCTTCATTTTACTACTGAATATTAATTCCAGTTAACTTTGACTTGTAAATTGAGAAAGTCAAACTAAAAGTCTGGACAACAGATGAGTTTACAACAGGAAAAAACAAGCAAACTGCTAATAAACATAGCCACACAGGCTCACCAACACCAGTGAACCATCCTTCAGTCACTTTTTGTGAGCTTTCTGAATCATTACAGTTCTAAGCTTTAAACATACAAATTCACAGAGTTAGAAATTCTGTGTACATGCTTCTCAGGTAGGGACTCTTGCTGAGTATCCCATTTCTAGTTTCCGTCTTATAACTATATCCTGGTTGGGAATAGGAAAAGAGAGAAAACGTGTAGGAATAGAGGAGAAGCACACTATGAATCTAAAATAAGTAGGAAATAACCTTCTAGAAACTATTCTAGACATCGTAATCATAGTCTCTGAAAATCTTCCTATTTTTGTGGAAGAGCTGTCATGCAATATTTAACAGGTGCCCTAATATAAATGCCTGAGAGGGCAGTCCAGCCTACAAAAGCAGATTCAATTCTATTATTTCCTACCTAAATTAATTTCTTTTGTACAATTGCTACTGTTCAAATCAAGCACTCCTATATTTTGCCATGATGTTTTTCAAGATTTCTCTGTAAAATGAGCTATCGATCTCAGGTTCAGATGACTTTTAACCTGTATAGAGTGAGTCTTAATTAAAAATACTTATTTACTTCAGGCCATAAGTAAACTAAGCTCAATTATATCTCTCTCTCTCACTATATCTATATATATATTTACCTTAATATATATAGGGCATGGTCTTCCTTATATTTACTATGCTTTTGCAATATAATATAAATTTGGGTGAAAGCCAGGGATTCTTCAAAAATAAAGAATTAGAAGTAACCACGCATGTAGCAAACAGCAACATCCCTACTGAATGCAGATGATGCTGGTGTTCTGTATTTCAGTGTTTCAGTGCCAGGAACACAAGTGATAAGAGATACATTTAAATAACCTTTACTTTGACAGCAAGTATAATCAATTTTACAGTTTTTTTTTCTTTTGGAAGCACAAAGCTTTTATTAAATAAACTGTCATCAGAAAAGTCAAGGGAAAATTGCTATAATTAAAAGGGAAATCTTCATTTTGAAATAAGACCTCTTTGCGATAAAGGTTTACTCTCCTATAATCCAGAAGTGTCTTAGTCCTCCATTGTTTTTTCAGGAACCCAATTGTTGAATATTAATTTGTCTGTAATAACAGACTATGACCAGATTTCAACACTGAAAGACCTAAAGGAATAATTAATGAACAATAGGTTCTTACAGTACAATGAAATGATTATCCACATTACAAGTGAATTACCAAAATTTTCTGACACGTCAGAGCTGTTTACTGGAGCGGAGATGTACAAAGGGCCACAATACCATCAGGTTTCCCTGTTGTACAGATATTGGAGCTGGCACTGTGGTGACATGGTGGGTTCTCTTACTTATGCAGGTAAGGGGCTGCCACCCATGAAGAACAGACAGGCAACAGGATGCTTCTGCAACACCTCCTCTTGGCCATTTCATTGCTTGCATGAAAGAAGACGCAATAGAAATGAAATCTGCAGTTGCTAATGTTTCATCTATATAAATGCCTGATTGGACCATTTGTCCTAAAGTCTGGTGAGAACATCATTCAAAAGAACTTTGAGTATCTTTCATTCCACATCAAAATAAAAAAGCTAATGAAATAAAAATAAGCCAAATACTTCTTTCAGGTAGGGTGAAATAAATGACATACTGCTTCCAAATTAGTCCTCAAAGCACCTCTTTCACCCTTACAAAACACAGAATAACAGAATACAGGACCAGCAGTGTAGGATACCACAGTGTAGGATATCCTGTTTTCATGACCTTTCGTATTTACTAAGTTTAGCTGAGGTGCTTCAGCTGACAATAACTGGATCAAGAAAAGCAGTCAAGAAGAGATCATCCAGGTTGGTATGACCCAAAGCTTTTCTGTGCTTTGTGCCAACTTCAGCTTCCATGTTATTTCATGGAAGACCCCAACATAGTGCTGTATCACCTTTTCCAAGAAAAATCTATGATTATATTTTATTTACCATAGACCAATAGTAGAAAAAAAAAAGATCTCACTTCAAATTTAGCAAATTTGAAATTAGTTTCTAAGAGTTTGTTTACCCTGACAGCAACTGATTACAGCATTCTTTAATGAATCCGTAGTAACAAAACATGTTCATTAACCAGAATATTTGTACTCCTGTCCTAATTAAGCTGTAATTTGTGTGATTCACCATTAGTAGACAACAGAAAAATGACAAAATATAGTCCAGTATATGACTGGTGGTCTTCATCTTCACTTACAAACTTCTTTGTTCAGGAAAGCAATGATTTGGGGGAAAAAAAAGCTTAAATTGTATTAAATTCAGAAGATTTTCAACACATACTTAAGTTGGTTTGTTTGTTTACTTTTAATCAGGCCATTAGCGCTCAATAATGCACTCATTAACTCATTTCACTAACTGCAGCTCAAGCAGGAGTGCATCCTAAGTTAAATGGCAACTCATACTGTAAGCAGCCTATGCTTTTAAACTTTTTATCACCATGAATCTCAGCATCAGCATCGGTTCTGAACTGCAGAAATATATATAAAACACTTGAAAAAGCACCAAGTATAAACACAACTAACATTTCTATTACAAGCCTGCTTGGATCTCCTAAAATAGGTCATGCAGTGCTGTAATTACATGTAATTTTTGATTTCCCTTTCAGTTTACTGTATGGCATATAATGAAAATAAAAATTTTCAATAGAAGTTACTTAAAACACTTACTAGAAAACCAGAGTATTTATGCCCTGAGGTTTGTAGTGCAAAGCTGACCTCCACCAGCACAAGACAGAATGGGGAGAAAAATAAAAGTACGAGGACCTCGTGTGGTAGAGAATTGGCATTGCTGCCCTTAAACCAGACCACCTCCAACCCTCTTTGTCCAAGGCCAACATGCCAGTTACAGCAGTTGAATTGTAGCATCCCATTTTGTCCCAGCTTTAGTCTAGACTGACAGACTGAACATCTGCTCTAGCCTGGAGCAACAGACTGAACACCCAGCAGCAAAAAGAAACAGGAGATGCACTGCTGCAACACACTTCCAGCTAAATTCTACTAAAAAAAAAAAATCAAATTTATTTCCTTGCTGTCTCAGTGTGTACAGAGGACACCACCTCAACAGGAATGGGAAAAGTCTTTCAAGAAGTTCTCTTTAGGTTCAAGGAATAAAAGGAGAACAAATGTAGACAGATGAGCAATCATGTAAAACTAATCTTAATAAAACAGTAGACAGGTTTTTTAACTGTATTCTGCGTTTGTACTGATGACCTCTGATGGAACAGCCAGCAATGAGAATGCTACAAGGAACATGCGTTGCAGTAAGGGGAGAGAAGAAAGGCAGCCAGCTGGTGAGAAGACTCACAAGATGATGTCCTGTAGAAGCAGGTAACAGGAAAGTCACTCGGTTTTAAAACCAGGCTGTAAACAATGAGTGATTTAGAAGAAATGGCTAAGTATATGTAAGACAGAAGAAGGCTGAATTTCATAAGAGATCATAGGTTCTGCTCTCAATTGCAGATATTTACAGAGACAGAACAAGACATTCCTCACCACTTACCACCATTTTTTTCCCTGGTAAATATCAGGTAGAATTGTCAAGTACATCTATTTTTCTGTTATCTAAAACTCTGGTTGACATATAAAGTAGCTAAGATTAGGGCTGTTGCATAAGAAGAGCAAAATCACTTCAACGCCACTTAAGACCAGAAAGGTACAGTTACATTATTATCCAGGTTTTCTGAACCAGCTTGACTTACAGCTCCTACTTCAGTTCCAGAGTACAGAAGTATTATTGCCCTAAAAACTCAAGGATCAATATTCCCAATTTTAATCAAAAGCTTTTTAGTAACAAATAAGCTCTTTGTGTGGAAATCACTGTGAAAGCACAGTCCGTACAAGCACCAAGAGTGAAAGAAGTACTCCATCATCCCTTCAATAAAATACAGTAGAAGAAAAAAATAATTAGAAAGTAACTTCAGCATACTTGCTTGACTATTCGTAGCTCCTCTGCTAACTGTTCCTGTAAATTCTCAGATGCAGACAATTTTTCCTGTATAAAAGATTCAGATTTAAATATTAATTATCAATTTTGTAAGAGCTTTTAACCTTAAAACTCAACCGGTTCTTTCAAAACTTTCAGTACTTGCCATAAAAACATTTTGAAACCAGAATAATTTATCCTCCCATTCTGACTTCTGTCAGAAGTATTAGCATATGCTCAGGCACTGCAGTTAGCAGACACACATTTCTACATCAAATTGCTACGCAAATCGGCCACTTCTCCAAATTCCCTTTTCTGAAATGTCTGCTTGGTCTCATTTCTCCGTGAATCAGATTCAAAATGGAGTCATTGTCCAGTAAAACAAATAAAATTCACTGTCTCCAGAACTTAATTGTAAGCATACAGTCTTCAAACACAACCAGGACTGTTTGCTCTGCCTTTTTAGTTATTCTTCAAAAAGTACACATAAAACTCAGAAGAAAAACAGTAAATTACTGTACATAGTAATTTTTGAGTACTATGAGTATACTACTCAAAAAGAAAATATCTCTTGAAAAAATTAAGATAAAATTCAATATAATTTAAGCATTACCTTTAATTTAGTCATTTCTTTTAAAGCTTCATTTCTCTCTTTCTTAAGTCTTTCCATGTCATCCTCCAGAGAATCACAGGTTACAAACTGTGTAAGTACATAAGATTAGAACATATTGCTAAACCTATCCTCCATAACCTTCAAGATATTAAAAGGTCTTGTTAATAAAATAAGAGGATAATCTTAATTTTACAATAACTAAAAGCTCTGAAAATACCAAAACTGTTTTTGCAAATTCTGACCAATTTATCCTCCAAAGAACCAATCATTTTTTCCTGTTAAAAGGGATTAGTAAAAATACTTCCAAACACACCAAGAATCACAGAATCATTAGGGATTGGAAAGGACCTCGAAAGATCATCTAGTCCAATCCCCCTGCAACAGCAGGATCACCTAGACCAAGTCACACAGGAACACACCCAGAAGGGTCTTAAACGTCTCCAGTGAAGGAGACTCCACAACCAACCTGGGCAGCCTGTTCCAGTGCTCCGTCACCCTCACTGGGAAGAAGTTCTTTCTCAGATTGATGTGGAACCTTCTATGTTCCAGCTTACAACCATTGCCCCTCATCCTATTACTAGATGACACTGAGATGAGCCCGGCTCCATCCTCCTGACCTCCTGACCCACCGCTCAAATATTTATAAACATTAATACAGCACTGTTAGCCACTGTTTTCTTCAACATTTTAAATAACGCCTGATTTTATTTTAGTATCCCTGTGCTGCAAATGCTGCTTCTTAACGTCACCTCTAGAATAAGTTATTTCCACTGCAGCAGTTGTTCAAATTCACTGGGCCAAATAATTGCTTCTCACTCACATAGGTAGCAGCAATCTGTATTCCATCAAGAAACCCCAGTAAACCACTGCTGGCCACAGTGGTAACAAATCACATTATCATTACGTGAATTGCTATCTGCAAAGCAGGTTGCTTTAAAAAGAAACTAAGTTATCTTAAAGAACACAATATGGAGCTATTTGAAACATCTGCCCAAGATTTGGAGTCATCTTACATGTAGCAACAACCTCCTCCCAGCAATTAAACACTACAAATGCTGATTTTACCTGTGAATCCAGCAGGCTGGCAATTTCATTGACTCCAAATGTTACAGGTTTTCGGCCATCATCTGGTGCATTCAATTCGAAGAGATTCTTTGAAACTTCAACAAAGTCTAAAAAAACAGTTAGGATTTTGTTGCTGTAGCCCACAAGTTCAGTTTAGTGGCAGCATCCCTAGATGCAACACAACTCAATATATGGCTACTCTTTTCTGAATGTGGCATCTGCCCTCCATAAACTTCCTAAAAGAAAACCAGACACCTCTCTCTCAGTAGAAACCTTTGGTAAAGCTGGTAAGAATAGAAGTGTTATACACCTGCCCTTCTCAATAAATTTACCTTACTAGAGGAGACACAGTATCTCTTAAGGAAAAAGGGAAAAGCTAATGGCAGTGCACAGCTCATCGTTTCCTTTCCAGGACCTTTTAACCCCTAAGAGAGACCTGGTAAAATTGAGGTTGACTAAGTTGAAAGTTTTGATACAAATACTACAGCGCTCTCAATGGCTTGAATACCCCTTCATTTGGAAATATAAAGGTCAGTTTGTTTACAGCACATAAAATGTGATGGAAGATCCAGTCTGTTTCTTGATAAAGGCACTTGAAAGCCCAGTGCCTGAAACATCAGAACTATAATGTCTCACAGCTCATGAGAAATATTCTGAAATTGTTAGTGTCAAAAACCTACCAAAATTGTCATAACTGATGGAAGCAACTCATTCCCATCACAATTAGATTTAACCAAATGAAGAATCATGCTGGTGTCCATGAACATGTCCTTCTATATGCAATATTTGAAATGCTCTTGCTTGTCACAAGCTAAACAAGGTAAAGAATCCATCAGCTTAGCTGCTTCGAGATGTCTAACCATCAACACTCTTTCAAGTAATTTCTGGAACAGTAATTACAGTCACCCAGTGACAAGACACAAAATATAGGAAGTTGTGAGCACAGAATCAAAACTTTCCTAAGGCTGCTCTTAATTAGATAAATTTGTGATTTGCTTTCTCTTAACTTTATTTCAGAATTCCAAACTTTTTTTAATACAGCAGAGGAAGGTTCTTAGCTCAAAGTATCATTTTATTTGCAGTAGCAACCCAATACAGACAGAAAAGGCATTAACAGTTATTATCTACCATTTCTATATTCCTATATTTCATTATTTTCCATGGTAATTAACAAATTACTACCTCCAAAAGACACTGTTCCTTTAGAATCTTTCTGAAGTTGCTGCCTTAGGGCTTGATGCTGTTCATCTGTGGGCTGAATCCCAAGATAATTCAATGCCTGGAAGGAGAAAACTTATTTTGGAGGAAAAAAAAATAGAAAGGACTGGGGATAATGACTGCAGGGACATGGGGGAGTAATTAAAGAGCTACACTTCAAAGAGCCTTTGTACCATCGTACACTCTCTCTAAAAACACTTTTATTCAAGAGACACTCTGTGACTTTTCCTTCTAATTGAGAGATGTTCAGATATTACTTAACCTTGAATACAGATGAGTGTAATAAGCAAACTCCTTTGTCCTTAATAACTGCCTTAAAAATCCCGAGGGATGTTCAGATTCCCCAAAGAGTTAATCAGTAATTAGATTAACAAAACCAGTAATTTGCTCAATATATAAAATGAGATATTGGCCTGCAACCTGAGAGAACTATCCAAACAGGAAATCTGGTCTATAATTTATACCTTAAAGTTTGTCAGCCTAGAAACATTCACAGGTTGTTTTCCATGCATCATGAAGAACAAGAAAGAAAATCTCAAAATAATGTCAGTATTTACCCTCTCTAGCTTTTCTTCTTTGAGACGAATAATTGAGTTCCTTCCTTGCAGCTCATAATCATCATTCTGGCTGGGAGCAATAACTAAAAAGAAAAAAAAATAAATCCAAATTTAAATTAAATAATGGTACCATTGCTTTGACAAATTTGTTCTGAAGCTCTGCTCATCAAAAGGATGCCATCTAAATACCCACTTGCCACAAATCCATGTTAATATTTAATTTATTTTCTTAAAGGATACAACTGTAATTAATAAAAATTATGGGTATCAATCTATTCCTTTACATCAAAAAAGTGACAAGTAACAAATTAGAAACCATGAATAACTTTGAGTGATCAATCAAGCATATGGCTCATACTTGTATTTTCTCTTTGAGATACACAGTCTGGAAACAGAAGGGAAACACACTTGTGAATTCAAAGAAAGACCTTAAAGACACAGCCTCAACATAAGCAACAGCCCCAAAAGCCTTCCTAGGGATCTAGAAAACACCGTGGAAAGGGAAGGCATGACCTCAGGCCAACTAAGGGCTGTGTGGAGGCAGCTTAGACTGAATTCCAGCAGGCTCTGCAGTATTTTTTCCTGGGGTGGAGCTCTTTCCCAAGAACTGCCATCCATTAACCACCATCAATCATGCCTTCCTCTTAGTCAAAATTTCACCTGGTTTGTGTCATTTTAGCAAGTTGTATTGAGATCTGCTGCTGCATCTATTTTATTTCCAACCTATAGAAATGACTAAGCTGAGGGAAGAAGGAAGCTCGCAGTACTAAGCAATCCACAAGCAAGAGTTCAGAATAATAGCTTTGGGCGTGTGCGCATGCCATCTTTTAACAGAACTTGAGAAATGCAGTCACAGCTCTGTCATGTTTCAGACACACCTGTGGATATGACCAGCAGCAGCAACCTTTGGAAGCCTTTAATCACAGACAGTAGGCAAAAAGCACAATCAACTACCAGTTTCCTTGGATTTTAGCTGTATATACAAACAGAACAAATTAATTGACTTATTTTTTTGCAGAAGTGAACGGAATACTTGCTTGCATTCAATGTAGATCCTAATTCACTATTTCATTAATGTATGCTGCTGGAACCACAGCCAGCACTTGAAAATTAAAAGATCTTACAGTTTGAGTTTCTCTCCAAAGTAACAGAAGGAATCACAGAGACTTCTTTTTTTTTTTAAGTTTCACAGCATATCTGCTTCGAAGCTCAAAGTAATTTACATTCTCTTGATATGCCAAAAGCATAAACCAAAACATCTTGAAAATCTCTGACACCAACACCTCTCTCATGCTATATTAAATTCTGAAGACAGTGGGCTAGAAACCTCAGCTGAATTGGCACATCTCCTTTCAACTCAGAATGTAAAAGCCTCGTGTATGGGTCTGTGCAAGAATTTCTCAAAATTATGCTGGTTTTTCCTACAGCGTTTGAACAAAACAATCTAAGAGCGTCTTCATTTTGTCAAGGTTAGCTTTGAAAAGTTATCCTTGAAAAAGAGCGGCCTGAGAGAAGTGTCACTTTTGACTAAGGATGTTCTATTAAATAAGACTAAACCGAAAAATGACAAGAAACAGTTTGAACTGGAGCTGCAAGTATTTCTGCTTTCCACTCTACTAGCCACATTGCTCAGGTATGTCAAGAAACCATGGCCTTTGTGGTCTTGTTAAGCCACAATGGAGCTTCTGTGTATTGCATTATATTAACCAAGGGTCTTCTGTTATATATTTAATTTTTTTTTAATAAAAACCCTTTTGTCTTGGTCTTCTGATTTAGTTGTGGTGTTTTTCATGCTCAATAGGAACAAAACTCCAGGTGTCTTCAATGCTAGAACCTTTCCAGTTTCTACAGTTCACAGCCAGTTCACCCTTCCAGTAAGGAAGCCAGCTGGTCAGATTTGCAATGCTTCATTTAAAACCAGGACATGTGCTACGGGCCTTAAGAAACATCGGCACCATTAAAATAATGGCGGTGGAACAACATCTAGAGAATCAGATCCTATGTATTTGTCCTTCCATTTCTCACCATTAGACATCAGGTTGAGAAGCACAGGTTATGCTACTGCCCAAAGACAAAGAATGTAGTTCAGGACTTTGTGTAGAAATACACAACAGAATCAGTCATATTGCTGTGTCAGTTGAGACTCTCATCATTAGAGTACTGCATTTTTGCTGTAAATACAACACATATTTGTTTTCTAGAGCAATTATAGTTGTTCACTTTGGATTTGGTTCTGACCAAATTCCACCTCTATTTTTCTTCAGTGAATTGTCAAAAAAATTTATTTAGAGAGATGATCAAAGTGGCTTTGTTTGAATGTCCTGAGTCTCAAATATATCTATTTACATCCATATTCTATTTGTTAGCAATTGAAAAACGTTAGAGGTCTGCATGTTATTTCTACCCTTCCAATATGCTGCCCTGAGAAGAATAAAAGTACAAGTAGTATACAGGCACAGAATTTCATCAAATCAAGCAAGCACAGTTTCTATGGCAACCTAATCTTGATCTGTATGTGAGTCTTCATTATCTGGTTTCTACTGAGTCTATTATCATTACTGCTGTACAGCAAATGTTGTGACCACTCATTTTTATTTGGTTTCAGCTGTTTGTTAAGACAATGCAAGTGATATTTGACACGAGTTACTAAACAATCAATTGATTCCAGTCCTTTATTTAGTTCTACAGAAAAAAGCGAATGATTTTTCTTTTTAAAGACCACCGAGTCTCACTGTGTACTGGTTTCTGTATGGCAGTCATTGAAGAAAGAAAATGGTGGTAGGGAATTAAATCAGTAGTTACCAGTGTCAGACACATCAGTAGGACTGCTATGTAGAGAAGTAACTGCAGTTTGGTCTTCCATCTTGACCCCAGCTTCCACCTATGAAAGAAAATAAAAAGTCATGAAATACTGTTTCTAAAGCAGATCACAAGCCAAACAAGAAATACACTTTAATGTAAAAGAGAGGGAGAAGGGAGGAAGACGAAGGGGAGAAACAGGGCTGAATAGATCAAAACACCCCTAAGAGAACATGGAAGAAATAGGGGATGGTGGTGAGATGGAATGGCATTCAAAAAACTTCAGATTGGGGCTTTATCAGAGCTATAGTTCAGCTTTGAGTTTCTTCACAGATGAACATAGCACAGTCTCTCCAGGCAACATGTTGCAATACTTGTATTTCACTGGAATGAAAAATGGGTAAGAATTTTAACTTAAAACATAAGAACGACTGAGAATCACCTGTTTTGACTTTGTGCTTGACACAGAACATTTCACTTTTCCTTGTTCAAAGGCAATATTGTATTTATTTTTTAAAAGTCAGTAATTTGAAAATGCTTCTGGAAAAATTGAAATAACAGAT
Organism: Rhinopomastus cyanomelas; assembly: GCA_013400115.1. NCBI lineage: Eukaryota > Metazoa > Chordata > Aves > Bucerotiformes > Rhinopomastidae > Rhinopomastus > Rhinopomastus cyanomelas. The sequence continues at coordinate 110,031 of VXBP01006545.1, read as the reverse complement.
CTTATATGTCCTTTCATAGGGTCAGCATTACTTAGTCACACTGATGGTGAACAGAAAGAAAGGGGGGAGAATCCCACATTCTTCTAGGATCCTGTTGTTTAAGCAAATATCTAGTCGTCAGAGAGGCAGTGTAGGGATTGTACTATACTCACATGTAGTCAGTCCTGACAGCACTTTATCTCTGAAATAGAGAACTATATGTATATAATTCCAAAACTTCACTTCCCAGAGAAAAAGTAAGGAGAATTATGTGTCTAAGAGCTCTGTTAACACTTATTTTGATTCCTTACCACATGTCAACTAACATTCTTATTCCTCTCATCAGTATCATTTACTCTACTGTTATATATGTTTTTCTGGAAAGTCCCAATATTTAAACAATTAATATTGAGCAGGAAAAAGTGGTCATCTTCTTACTAGAATGGGAACAGAATTTAAATAACCCTATATCAAAATTGCAGTAAAAGGAAAGGAAGTATAAGGAAAACCAGACATTTGCTCACTTTGTACTAAGAGCTGTAACGTGCGTACTCACGATGTTTGGAGTGAACGTTGAAACAAGCTTCCCACTATGAGATGCAAGAGAACTAAATGCTGGAGCCTGTGGCTCTCCATCTGCTACAGAAGATGTTAAGAGGCTGGAAGGACGTTGCAGATTGTCTGAATAACTGGAACTATTTTTTTGCCTTATGAAAGCTATCTCTGAAAAGCTTTCAAACCTAAAACGAGAATGAAATAAGATTCATCATACTGCACACTGTAGTGCTTACAGAGCTGTGTGCTGCTCTTGCAAAAATGTCTTTTTTCCAAACAGTGTGTGACCGGTATTGTTTTTCTAAAAGGATGTTTTCTATTCCCCATCACCATGAAAAGGCAAATATTGTGGGTGTATACTTTGTTTTTCCTTTTGAAAGGAATGACAAAATACTAACTTTATAGGTCTAAAAGGAGCATTTGAGTATTTCTCTATGAAATAGTATTTTAATTAATTTTAAAAATTAATATCCTTTTTATTTCCTCTAAGTACACAGGACATTTTACATTAATCTGAGTATAAATACAATATAATAAACCATTTTGGAGGGTCAGCTGTTTGACGGTATCAAATACCTCATCTTTGTTCTGTTGATTATGCTTTTTGCCTCTTCATAGGAGACACCAATCATTGACTCTTTATTTATAGACACAAGTTGATCTCCAGGCTTCAATCGTCCATCCTAACACAACAAATCAAAAACAAAGTTCACAAATTTAAGTTAATTGCTAACACTAGAGAAAGAATTGCATTATCACAGAACTTTATCATATTCCTCTGGATCTCTTAAGAAATATCAAGAATGGCAACAAATTTCGCCTGACAATCTGCCAGAAATAAACAGCAGAGCAAACAATCATTTAATCAGCAGGACAGCAGTCACTATAAAAGCTTCTTCAGACAGGAAGCTCCTTCAGTAATTCATTCAGCTATGAACTGGATTCATTTATATTTCAAAACCAAACGTTCTTGGCAATGCTCAGCACTCTTCAGACACCTACTGGCCATATTAATCTTCTTGAGAAAACCAGAGTAGCCTAACAGGAGCTCACTGGTCAAAACGACAATAGAAATAATATTGTTAACTTTACACTTCTGTTGAACCATTGTAACCTTTCTACCAACACAAGAAACATATCGTGTTTCTGTCTCAGAAACTGTAAGACAAGACTTTACACACACCAGGCTACATTTCTCACTGTGGTAAAGCTTTCTCTAAAAAAAAGGCCTCAATAACTTAACAGAAAATTCATGTAATTCACCTATAGTTACAGAGTTAGGGCATTATTATCTAATTAATAATTATCTAATGCAATATACATCAAATAACATGCAGCAAGGGTCATTCAGCTCTTGGGAAATTAACCACAGAATCAATGAGTGCAGAAGATACACAAGAAATCAAATATCGTTTCAAGACCAGTACAGTATTGCACGTTTAATACTCTCCACAATCTTAGCTGTGTTACTTCAAACCTGTGGTAGCACTTAACTACATTTTTTTCACATAGTGTTTTAGTTTTGACTGAAGAAAAGTTGTAGACGTTTATTTCACTCGCATTCAGCCCATCAAAGGATCCACATCTCACTGCTGCCCTCAAGTGGCACAGATTCAAAACTTACGTGTGAAAGGTTTCTCCAACAGGATAACCAAGATCAGAAAATCACTGTAAATATTCCCAAATTAGAACCTACTGCAAATCAATACCGCTATCTCAGTTTATCTATTAAGCGTGTTCAGCTTTAAATTACATGTTTGCAATGAAAAAAAGTTTTAGAAGCCACAACAAAATAGGAGATAACAAAGGAATTATTACTCCTTATCTATTAAAAGGAGTTCTGCAGAAACAGTTTTTAACTTTTACTTTGGCATTTTTGGATTAACCTTAATCGACAAAAATTCAGTCACAATTGCAGACTGTTTTGGAGAAAAACTCATTGCTCATCAAATTAGCTTGTACCCTCTTGCTCAGCAGGAGGCAAAACCCTGTTACCTACACATGAAAACAACCATAACACCTCGGGTTGCTGAAGGAGACGCTTGGATAAACATTTTAGTGTCCCTGAACCAGATGGTTCTGTTATTCATTTTTAAAAACTGAGAAGCCATCCTGATTTACATGTGGCTTTTGTCAGAAATGGAAGCAGCAATCACTACTGATTCAGGCATTTTATTAGTCTGTGCTGTCAGACTAATTTGCCTACACAGTATTTCCCAACTGCAAGGATTAATTTGAATTAAATTTAAGGGGAAAATGATGTTTTTGAACATCCAAGAAAAAAAGAGAAATGTCATCTGTAGCTCTACCACATCCTTTCTGATTTACCTTAAATCATGCAACTTCTTAATGAAGCTAAGTTCATCCTTTCTCATGTAAATTGGGGAATAAGATCTGCATTTACCTCAAATGAACCCATGCATAATTTTCATTACCATGTAACTACGCTACAGTGCAAGGGGAAAATTCTGTTTAAACAGAAAACAAGGAGAAACACAAAGACATTTTGTATTTCAAATATAAGTGCATATACAAAATAGTGAAGTAGGTACTATACGAAGGCTAAAACATAGGTGACTGAAGGGGGCAGGAGAGATGGAGGGAAAACGGGTCTTTACCTTATGACAATCACCACCAGGGATAATTTCTTGAATATATACCAAGGGCCCTTCATTTCTGTTAATTCCTCCTACAATATTCAGACCCAGGTTTGTTTCTTTGCAAACAGAGATAATCTGAAACGCACCATCCCTTTGAAAAGAAAGAAAAGGGAAGTAGAATTACTTCACAGAACTAGGTACTTAGTACAGACTCAAGTGATAGAGTACCTTTGTCTTACTGATTTCCCAAATAGGTATTAGAGGAGCAAGAAAATGTAATAGAGGACATTTGATTTCAATATTCACAGAATCACAGAACATAAGGGATTGGAAGGGACCTTGAAAGATCATCCAGTCCAATCCCCCTGACACAGCAGGATCACCTAGAGCAAGTTGCACAGGAACACATCCAGGTGGGTTCCAGAGAAGGAGACTCCACAATCCCCCTGGGCAGCTTGATCCAGTGCTCTGTCACCCTCACCGTGAAGAAGTTCCTTCTTTATTTTCATGGAACCTTCTTTTTTTTTTTCAGCTTACATCCACTGCCCCTTGTTCTAACACTGGATGCCACTGAGAAGAGCCTGGCTCAAACATTACACTGCCTACTTACCACAAAATCAGCAACTTCATGTGTTACCTCAGGCAATTACAAAAGAATCAATATATTATTTTACAAGGCTAAAAGCTTGTTTCTGTTATATATATCCAAGGCTTAGTGAAGTACCTGGGGCAGACATAACCAGAAACATTAATTCATCAGGAGACACTAAGATTAAAAGTCATCCTGATTAATCCACTTCTATCATGTAAGTAGTAAGTAAATTAGAAAAGTAATAAATTTATATTATAAATTACAGGATTAAAAAAACAGTATTATTAAAAAAAACCCTAAAGAGTTGAACAGCTAGTGTTCAACCCATAATCTTCCTGACCAGCTAAATAAAGCATTTCCTACAGCTCACATAAAACATTGCACTCAGGTCTGGAAATTACTTTGCCTGATTTGGGGATGGTGCTGGGATAGAATTATTTCTGCTGAGCGTGGTGGTGATATCCTGGGGGCTCTGTGATCTTGACGATGACCCAGAAGAAGGGCTGTCTATAGATTTTGCTTAAAGAGAAGAAATAATGAAAAGAAGACTTGAAACACACATTTAGACACAAATTTTCAGCACAAAACTTCAGTGTGTGTAGATGAGTTCAGCAGGACTACTGTTGGTCAGAAAACGATTGTAAGCAATTGGACAATCAAAACAAAGGCTAGGACTACAAGCTAAGACCTGTCAGTCACTCAGGCTTCCAGGAATCATTCTCTTATTGCATGCAACAAAACCCCAAACAACTCAAATTCTTTCCTAAAGAATAGCCAATCGCCGGTGAAGGCAAAGGCATCCTAATTAGGTAACAGTTCCACAATGATTAGCATTTGTGGCACTCTAGGCCCATTTTTATTAGTACTTTGAAATCTTACAGGGTTTGTTCCATCTACAAATCCCAAACACCTTTCACATTACCATCTAACTACAACTGCTGTAATTAGGTGGGAGTAGATGTATAATATAACCCTCCTCCAAATATATACCCCCCTCCAAATGTAAAAAGCCCTAATTGCAAGCTCCTACTCCACTAAAACATGTTTGCTGTCCTACAGGATAAACATGAAGCTAGGAAGCAATGGCTCACCAGCTAGTAGTGTTGTTGGAGAACATCTTGCAGAGTTGGTGTCACTGTGAGAGCCATACTTATCCATCAGGTCATGAAATTCTTTCCTGGGGTAATAAAAAGATCATCTTCATCAGGATTGGGCATTAGTTTAACTGCACTCACCTGCTGCTTTTTCTACTGAACAGTTACCCTGCCCCAGAGAAGGAAGCTCAAACTCAATTGAAAGAGGAATGTCCCGTCAAAGGTTTGGAAGAGGCAAAAAAAAAGGTATCATAATACAGAAGGATAAAGATGAGAGAGCAGCAGACTATGAATGAAACAGGCTGTTGGTAGAAAAGCCTCTTTTCAACTCTCTTCATCTTGCGTTTCACAAATTTTAAAACTTGCAATTTAAGTTATATTGGAAGTAATCAGATAACACATCTACAGAATATGCCTATTTTTAAAGAACGCTTTTAGTTCAACTGAACTGAACAAGAACCCAGAAGAAAGTGGCAAACAAAGAAGTGGCATCTCAAAAAGGAGGCAGAATATTCATTAATTATTCAATGATTAGTAAAACAGATGCAAATTCTTAACTTCTATTTAGCTTTCTCTGAAACTGCAGTTATTTCATCTGAGGCAGATATCACTGCCTATTAAACATTGGATGTGCTTGGGAATTGCTTATATTTTTCATTATGAAATCTTTATGTGAAAAGCCAAGAAGAAATAAAGGGCAATTCTTGGTCAGATGCACTGCTGAAAAACATAATACAAAATAAAATCAGAAGTTCTCTGCAGAAACCAATCATATTGTAACAAACTGCAGAAAAAGCAGCAAAGATGAGCATCCTGTATTACCTGCATTAACAAAGAAACAAAGCCTCTTGATTAATCTAATACTGAATGCAGATGCAGGCAAAAGAAAAAACCATTTGTAATCTGAGCTACAATTACCCCAGTCGCAATAGATTAAATTCTACCTCAGTGGCAATAGATTGACAAAACGTAAGTAATCTAGAATGATGGAAGACAGAAACATCAGCAAACTAATATTACAGAGTTAGAGAGAGAGTACAAATTAAGTGATTGCAGGGAACATAATTCCCAAGTAATCTCAGTAACTGCAGAGGGTTGTTGAAAGCTGCTGGCTGCATTATTTTTTAAGGACTGACAAAATTTATTGAACTAATGCCAGACCCAGGGAACACAAATAAACAGAAATGAGTGTAAATCAAACCATCTTTTAGCACAGGAACTTACAGTCACAAGACATTAACTCAGAGGTGTCTGACTGAGGAGACTAGGTAGTGGCAAATTCTGCAGAGGCCACTGGAATGGTAAAAGGACTGACGGGTTTTAATTATTCAAAGAGTTTATAGGAACTAGGTCAGTATGCTTTAGATAAAACCAGATTAAGAGTGGACCTTGCATATATCTAGGCAGTCAGGAAAAAAAAGGAGAAATGAGGGGCTACAGAGTAATTGAAATGTCTGTCAAATATAAAAAAATAAAGGAGCAGACAGAAGCAGCTTAAATTGGACAAAAGGCTAAAGGAATTTAGAGAAAATTCTGTTATGCAGAGATTACTCTCTAAGTGGAACATCCCAGGAAAAGCAAATAACAGCAGATACTTCTGCAATGTTACATAACAGCCATTTCCTCCAGATTTCAGTTAAAACAGGATATGGACCTGGATCCTAGCATATCTGATGCTTTTCTGCCAATATTGGTTTATATGCTTAACTTTAAACAGCTTAACCTTTAAAGCAATATTTAACATAAATGTCCTAATACTGGCCATAGTTTGGACTACCTGCTGCAGTGAACAGTTTAAAACTTACTTGTCCAAACTAAGGGACAGCCCACTGAAGACTGAAAACCAAACTTCTAACTAAATTTGCATTTTCTTAGAAGGCAAAACCAGCTTAAATCATAAAGCTTTGTGGCACTGTAGGTCTAATTAGTTCCTCATTTTATATTACTTTAAAATCTGAGAAGTACTAAAATATTATCACAGGAAATAACTGTTAATGGTACTAGATGGTAACATAACACTTCAGTCCTCCTCATTAAACTGTAATTGGCCTGAACTTGCAATTTGGATTGATGCAAACATGACATGGTCCAGTTTTGTGATTAAAACTAATCTGAGAGAAAAAGACATGCAAGGCCTGTTCATCCAACCCTAAATACAGCGCTGGCTTCTTATTAGAGGTTAAAAATGTGTTTTATTTTTCTCTTACTTTGCTTCTTCATCTCTAGCAACCAGCAGAGACATGTGATTAGATGCAGATGCAGTTCGCAAGATGTCAACAGCCCTAGAAAGAGGAAAAACAAACAAATAAATGTACCAGGGTGCTGTCGCAAAGTATGCAGTGAGTAATGCTAAAAGAGCAGTAAAACAGACAAATTTTTAATGTATTTAACAATTTTGACTGCCAGATACAGAGAAAAAAGTTTGGCAGCAGCATGACACAGCTTAAGCCTTAGAGAAGTGAGTGAGACAGACTGGAGAGTCTGTGCCTGGTGACAGGAATAAACAGGGATTGCCTTGTCTTTCCCTTTTGTCCTCATCTCTCCTTTATCAATCCTACAGCCTTTGTGGACCCCCTGTAGGATTAACATCCCCCACAAGAGAAAAACTGCTCAGGATTTCCCTAGGCAAAATATACTGTATTTTTCCTTGAATTTTAAATCTCTAATGCTAAACTGCTGCATTGATCTCCGATGACAGAAACATATATCCAACATATCCCACAGAATTTTCCAAACACTTTCTGCTCCATTGTCGCATTACAACGATACCTGCTAGCTGCATCATTTACATTCACCAGTATTGAACTGACAGTTAGTAAAATATTTTAACAGCTTACTATATTTCAATGCTGTTTTCACATATATTCTGTAAGTTACATCATTAAGAAACTAGCTTATTCTGTCATTGCTAAAGCATGTTATGTCCTGTCAGCGTTCTGGAGTGGTTTTGGTGAACTAGACGCAGAGGATTATTCTCTTGTCAGTAGAACTATGGTTGTGCTCTTTAAATCAGTGCTCCAAAATGTCAAAGAAAGATCACATTTAATATTCAAAGCTGTAATAAGCATTTAGTGATCAGTACAAACGTACCTTTCATTGGTTACTCCAATTAAGTTTTCTCCATTGACATCCAAAATTAGATCACCAGCAAGCAAACGGCCTTGTAATGAAATCAATGTTAAGATGGTGACTGTATCACATGGTAATAGAACAGAGACTTTTCTTTCAATTTCACATGACCTACTGCAATCAAGAACCTTATGACTTCTGGCAGATTAGCTTCTGATCCTAATTAAGATAGGTTACTGTGATAAGAAAAATAACCACCCATCAGTCTTATTAAATATGAAAATAATCCATCAGTCTTATTAACCACTGGAAAGAAGTGTTATGTAGCTGTCTGTATTGTTTACACATAGCACAAATATTTGTGAGAATGGAATTTATATTTCACAGTTGTGGAAATAACAGTCAGTTCTGTGTTCTTAACATACATGTAAGTTAACCCATATATACATGGTTAAATATATAAGTGTACCATATATATGTTTTCTATATTAATAGACATCTAAAATACTCTTTAGAGCAAATTCTGTTGTTAACCTGCAAATCTCAAATTCAGGAACAATCACTTGTGAACTAGATTTCAATTATTTTAAATCATCACTCTTGACAACACCAGATGGAATATCAATAACCCCCCATACACAGACCTAGGTGAGGTGTATATTGTGTAATATTATTACTGAAAACTCTACCTAGTCTAATTTTTTCTTTCCACAATGAACATCTTAGCCATAATTTGAAAAAATATTGACTTTTTAAAATTATTATTGAAAATAATTAGAATAATTAAAGTGAAATTAAAGTAATCAAAAATACTAGTTCTATAAAGGAATCACCATTGTTATCTCTTATGAATTATAAGGGGTTCACTGTCTTTACTCTTATTTAGCAGTGCTGAAAGATTGCCAGTTGAGTCCACGTCAGCCATATCTAGATTTGAGTACCTTTTTGAGAACTGAGACCATTATATTTTCCAAGTTATTAAATTCTCCAAGTTTCATTTCTCTGTCTTAGCGTAAGCCACAACATCATGAATACTGACGAAACCACGGTGTTTTAAATATCCTTATACACAAAGTAAAGCAAAGAGTTCCTTTGAGAGCTTTCTATATGCAGTGTGTTTGTGACAAGCAATTTTAAATGACTTACTATCTACAGCAGCAACCCCTCCAGGTAGAATTCTCTTTATGAAAATCCCATAATCTTCTGCTGTTTGTGCCCGGTAACCTCCAATAATTTTAACTCCTGCAGAACAAACAAAGAAACAAGCAAAAAAATGGCTATTCCACCCACTGTGCTAAATGGATTTACATTCCAATCCATAAAAGCCAAATAAATTAAACATCCACTGATGACAGTGTGAACTGGAAAAGCTCACCAGGTGCTTTTGGATTTGGCTTGCTCTGCATCAACAGAATGTGCAATCTAATTACCTAATCCATTCTGACAATCAGAAAAAGAAATGCGGTGCACAGCTCGGTTGATTCCATGAGGGCCCATAATAGTCCTAAGGAATAAAGTAAAAGTCATTAAATCCCTAATTACAGAAATGCATGTAGAGCTGTACTAAAATAAGAAATTACTGTGACCGTCTTTTTTACCTCTAACGCAAACTAAAACCAGTTTTCTCCGATGTCAACATCACCCTGTTTGATACCTCTGCACCATTCCCTTCCCCAAGGTAAAACCAATCTTCTCACAACCGATATAGCAAGGAAGAATAAAGTCTATATAGTTGACTTTCTGTTCCCCAAAGCATTTCAGGCTGAATGATGAATCCCACTTTGTTTAGCATAAAAAAAAAGATTATAATAAAATAGAAACAAAAATCCTGCAACCTGGTCTGGGTTAGCAGTTGGGGAAGAAAAATGTATCATAATGTCTGAGATCAAGTAATGAATATTAGAACAAAAGCTCAGCTGAGACAGTGTGCACAATGTATTTTCTAAGATACCTAACATACAGTTTTGTTGTTATTTATGAATATAATATTCTCCCCCCCAAGCCTCTCATTTCATTCTTTTGCAAAAAATGCCTCTTTCCAATCTTTATTGCCTGCTCCCCCACATGCCCGCCCCCCAAGCAAAATATCAGGATGGCACTTGAAGCTGGCTAAAAGGAGATTAGCATCTTGGAGGCAGTTGATAATGCTAAAGAATTAAGGAAAAATACACAGTAACTTTAGTTTTAAAACCTGAGTTCACAGTTCCACCAGAAACATGACCAGCACACTGCTGTGAGAATTCCAAATGGTAACAATTCCCATAAATACATGTACTCCTTATCAGTTTTAATATTAATTTAGATGAATTATTATTATTAAAAAATTCCTAGTTGTATCATAGCTCCTTTGTCCTCCCACCGCACCATCTTTGGGGAACACATCAGATCACAGAAATGCTTAGATTGGAATAGGCCTATAGGATCATCGAGTCCAACCTTTAACCCTACTCTTACCTTTATCACCCTTGAAACACATGTCTAAGCATCTGTAGATCCCTTCTAGATAAAAGCAGAAACACCAGGCAGGGGTTTTCTGCTTTGACCTACACATTGTTCTTCATCAGCCATTGAGCTGTATTTTCTAGAGCATGATGTTAAAGTGAAATGGAACAACTAGAATTCATTAGCAGTGGGGAAAAGAAGATCAAAGTGGAGGACACAGTGACCCAAATCCTCCTACACAACCACCAAATCCAGCACACAGCCTGAACTCCCTGGCTGAAACTGGCTATTTCTGCAGATAGCTGGAGGACGTTGAAGGGGGCTGTGCCAGAGGGAAAGAAAGCCAGAAGGCCCAAAAGTTCATAAGCTCTAGCATCAGGCAAGAGATTCAACTTCTAAAGAGTATCTGCAGTTCTTCTGGATATGTGTAAAGAAACCTCTGTGAGTTTTTTATCAAGGGACAAGAACTTGCTCTGAAGAGCAGCAATTTGTTTCACCACCTCAAATTCCCAGGTACATATGAAACTAGCCTTTGCTACAGAACTGTAAGAACAGACCTGATAATACATCTTTAGAAACAAGCAGGAAGCCCAGGCTTCAAACACTGTGTAATTTTCACTGTAATATCTCTTGTATTTGTTGCATAGGCTAAAACTAAACGATGAGACCTGCTTAGTGCACATGACCTTGCTGTTATTAGTATGGACTAGTACTAGAAGTACTTACAAAGTAGTACTTACTAGTAGTACTTACAAAGAGCCCAAAGCACTTTGTAAGGCTTAAAGTGAACCAAACTGCTTTTACTTAATCACAGCCTGAAAGCAAAATAAAGTCTTCAGTCTGCTACTTAATACAACTGTTTTGATAAACTGTTTCTGTATTACAACAGCAGACTACTTTGCATTAGTACCTAGTACTGCCACTTCAACCATCCCACAAATTCAAATTGAAGTTGAAAGACAACATGACAACTGTGTTCTTTACAGGTCTGTCCTGATTTGTGTCTGTCTTTGAAAGCTTAAACAAAGTGCACTCATCTTTAAATTGATCAGGCATTCTGGGGTTTCTGTTTCTCTCTTGTCTTTTGCTGTTGTTCTGTTTCTTGCTCTGCCATGTTCTCAGCAGTTTTCACACAGTAAGTTTTATAATAAAATAAAAAAATCAACAATACATTTTGTTCAACCTTGCACAGAAATTAACTTTGGTGAAGACTTAAAAGATCAAATCTCTGACATTGAGTTTAAAGTTCACCAAAGCTCAAAAAGAGCTCACCAGAAATCATTAATCTGTTTATACCTATACCTATCCATATCTATTTAAACAACAGCTTAGAAAATGATCATGAAATGTGAAACATTATCAATAGAACACTTAATAGGACAGGATCTACAGAATTAACTGGTGATCCTTCCACAGGAGAGATCCTAAGTAACATAAAAATGATATAAAGAATATACAGAGAATACACACATTAATAATCCCCAATGCACAGGAAACAGTGAAGTTGTCATGAAGTTGCCACCTACAGTGGGAAAGAATCCACACTTGGAACAGACCCCTTTGCAAGGCACTCATTCAGTTTGTTTTATGCTTTAAAGATCAAATCCCTCCAACACACAGAGTTTAAAATTGTTTTATGACACAGAAGTAAAGACAGGGATCTTCAAACATCCCAAATTTGCTTAGCCTATCATGTCTTGCTGACTTTTGGTGTTAGTTTTGATCCCATACAACTTAGAGATGAATCTTCGAGTCAAGCTACTTGTCATAGTTCTTATAAAGAGGGCTTTAACAGTTTCACCGTACAACATGTTTGATTTAGCACCCATCCAACATTTATTGCACTATCATGATTTAATATTCGTGAAATCTTAGAATGTTCTTCCCCCAGAACAAGAGGAATATGCTTAACAGCATAAATAAGGAAACAGGCTTCCAAACCGATTGGCAGGAATAACAAAAAATCATTTGCTTTGTAGAAAAAGATGCAAGTGAAATAATCAGATGTCACTGCGCATTCCTTCAGAAGTCATGCAAACATACTTACAGGCACTCCTGGCACATTGAGAAGACGCGAGGCAACAGATGACATAAATAAGCGAGACTTTACAAAATCTCCACCATAACTACCAAACACTGAACACTCAAACTAATGTCAAGGAGTGCTAACGGACTACACAGTGCTTTTCCTATTACTTTTTTACAGCATGCACAAGGAAATGCCATAGCTTTTTGTTTTATAACTCATCTGAACGTACAGCTCTGGATAGTCTTCTGATCCATACTGCTCAGGAATTACCAGTCATTGATGTGTCCAAACTATTTATCTAGGTTTATCAATGGTAGAATAATACCCTTCCTTCACCCACTAGATACCACTTGACATTTAAACAAAAATCTAGGTAATGAACTCTGGCTGCTTATGAACAGTTGCTGAAAATGACTACAGTTTCAAAATTATCTTTACTGCACTTTTCCCAATGACAGACTAGTAAAACACCATCAGAACCTAATGGCCAAGCATACCAATACAGCAGAGAAAGACCATCGAAGCGCTCTGGCTCATCTTCATCTCCTGAAGAGAGTAAGGACATCCTGTACAGCAGCAAACACGACGAGGAGCAACCCAAATACACTGGAGGTTTGCAATTCAGCCGGATAAAGGTTACATGCAGGACAATTTCTGCTTCTAACTGAAAATAAACAAAAACCAGCCAGCCAGAGCTCGAAATGAGAGTCTCTGCCTCCTTAATCTTCTCTGAAACCCTGTGCGTCACATGGACTAATTCACCTATCGAGGTAATGGTTACTTTTTCTCTGTTTGAAACAGCAATTTACAGCAAGACTGATAAATGCAAAGGAGAGAAAATTCGCTGGCATTTCCTACAACTATGATTATGCAACCTGGATCTTGCAGCTGAAGGAAAATGAAATAATTAAAATAAACTTAAATTTTCTCATGTTCTTCCAATAATTTCCTTACACACTCCCTCTAAACAAGGTCAAAAGCAGTAACTCATGGTCTTTCTGAAGCAATCTTCCCAGCAGATGGGATTATGGACATGCACACACAAAAAGGGAAAGCCAGCGAAGCAGACAGGCTGCAAGTGAGTACGAAACAAATGCCATTATGTTATCACTCAGCATTCTCAACTGCGATATTGCCCCATGCCATGCTTTAACTTGGATTTTAGGCCTTAAATGCACAAGTCAGACGTTAACACAGGACTTGGGTTATATATTTTTTCTAAAAATGGAAGCTGACACATCTGGGGTTTTGTGGAAGCAAATAAAGATGACGAATTGACATCCTCACACTGAGAGTAATGTAATCGCAAAAGTAAAAATATCCCACTGTTGCCAGAGGTTGGACTCTTTTCTCATACAAGGGTTGGTCTTGCAGAGAGATTTGTATTTTCAGAAGTTCTGAGCATCTGATATCAGTTTGGTTAATTACTATTTTCTCCCAGGCTTGCATTACAAGACACTCATGCTACTGTCCCTCACTCTAAAAACCTGAAAAAGATTGCAGTTTAAAATGAAAATAAAATATTCGGTGTTTGCTGAGGGCTTTCTTTAATTAGAAAGGTGAATCCTCTCTACAGGGAGTAACCCTGTGATGAGACAGCATCTGTCACTGTCTAGAGCTGCCCAGCAGGACAGCTTGGCTATGCCAGGAATGCCAGTGCTTATCGCATGCATCCTTTTTTTTTTTTTTTAAAGTTGCAGCGACTGTGGGGAAAGATCTTTTAGCTCACAGGCAACTTGCTATGCAGTACTCATACCGTGCCACGCAGGCCAGTCCCTAGTGCCTGCAGGTTACATGCACAAGACAAGCAGAAGGGTAAAGTGACCCACCAAAGGTTAAGGAGCAGATCAGTGAGGGAAGTGCAAACCTAGTGAGGCATTCCCAGTTCCCAAAAGGGGAAGAGTTCCACTGGCATCATTTGGATTGCTCACACTTATTCGTTGATGAAAATCAGGCCTTTTGTTGTCACTTTAATCTGTTGGTGTTACCTCTGATGAAAGAAAAGTCATTGATACTTCAAGCATCACATGAATTAGACTTATGCTAGGAAAGATTACAGCAGAGAAACACCACTGCATTATGCATTATTAAATGTCCTTAACATCGCTGGAATTCAGTTTGTGCTGTCAGTATCAGGGATGTTTGTTGAACAAATCACTCAGGCTTGTTTCTACATCATGTTTGCTGTAATAAAAACAATCCCACCCTCTCCATTAAAAGTTGGGCTCCATGCTAGGCATTTCTTTTATTGAAAAGCAAGCAATTCTTTCAATTAAACTAGGCATGACAAACTTCTCAACTATTTCAGGAGACACAAAGTAATGTTAAACTTACTGCTCCCACTTCTTTTTATTAATCATCCGTAACACATCACTTGCTTAACCAATTGCTCCTCTATCCCTTTTACAAAGTAAACTGTGCAGCTTCCTGAATTCATTCCCAAGGCCTCTACCCCTCTCAACCTTAAAATTCTGCTGCTGGGCTGCTTTTAATGTTTCTAAAGGATCCATACTGAGCATCAGTACTGTCATTATATAGGAACACTGTAACAACAGAAAACTCCCTAAAATCCAGGACCAATAACACTAAATTTTCAAGAGACATCATTTGTTATGTTATGCAGCAAACAAACTAAGGTGATTTTTTTAGACAGCTCAAAAACTGTTCTGGCAACATAATTAAATATGACTCACCTTTCCCAAAGGAAGTTTTGCAATGCTTTAGCAACTAAAGATTACAGGATAATTTAGCAGATGACAGAAAGATTTGCAGAATATTCGGAAGCAGGAGTCACAAGACCTTTTTTGTTATAAATACAACAAGGCCTTTTACAGAAATCCTATACAAGTCAATTATGCAACTGGAGCTTTTCAGGTTCACTAACCTTAAAAGGTAAAAATTCATTATGATGCTGAGGACCACAGCCAAGAGAACGCTGTATCATACAGCGCAAACAAACACTTCTGATCTCTTCAAAACCACTAATTATTCAAAACTCATTTGCTGATTGGGTCATAAAGATCAAAACAAAACATGTTATTACAGAGCAATTGTTAAAACATGAAAAAAGCTTCAGTAACATTCTAATTGTAGAGAAGCAAGGATGGTTTGAGGCTAACCCCTTGTACAGGGAAGGATGTTATTTAAAGTTTAGGTAAACCTCAATTAACATAGAGCCAAGCGCATTCTTGAAGCATTGTGCATTGATACTGTCTCCCAGAAAATAAAAAGTATAGAAAATTACAGTCTTCCACCATCATGTAGCTGAAGTGCAGTTATATGGACTTTTCATGTCCATCCCTCACATGAACTCAGAGATGTAGCAACTATTCATCTAATACACCTTCAACATGTATCCAGGACACCACTTCTGTTTTAAAGATTCATCTTGATTTTACATGGCCTGTATTTCCATCGGACAAGCAGAGTGTCTGCTTTGTCAGACCCAAGTTAAAAGCCAGTTAACCTTTATAATGGTTTCAGATTTGTTTTTCAAAAATATTACACTATTTATGAAGTGACATAATTCCAAATCTGTCCTAAATGGTTTGACAATACTTTTGAATACCATTTGCTGGGAGCTGTTGCATGAGCACAGAACCATGACAGCCCTGCCAGAGCTGCTTTTAATGACAGTTTTGATGAAGGCATTGGCATGGTTACTGAGCAGATCGGAAGGGTCTGGACTTGTAATTTTAAATCATGATTGAATCCGTGTTTACCATGTAGAATCTGATCCAACTTGTAAGTGGATAACCTTATGCTTTATAGAATAATTATTATTATATACCCATAGTATTGTAAAAAATAAGGTTCCAAAGCACTACCTAGAAAAGATTCCAGGAATGCAGACATTCTGAAAGAGCAACACATTATAATACGCTGACTGCACACAATGTTACAGTAGGCATGTACAAGGAAGTAATTTGCTATATACAACTAGATTTTCATAGCTGTAGATGCATTAAGGAATCTCTGTGCAGGGTTTTATCTCTACAGAACCAGTCCTAAACAACAGCTGATGAACTTAATGAAAGGCTTATGAGCTATTTCTTCCCTTCATGTGCAAATTCACTGCTGTTCATATCAGCTTTTCTATGATATTGGAACAGTATGAAGCAACATCTAGGTTATTTTCTCCAAGATTTCATCAAAACAAGATCCTACTGGTGAAACTGCAAGCATTTTCTTATTACAATCTGGTAACTGTGTTCCTCTAGGGGAGCAGGGAAAGTACTTACTTTTTATCTGCATTTGTTAGAGAATCGGTACTGGACATCTTCTCAGGTGCACTATTTTCAAACTGAAGAATTGACTCGCAAAGCACTGGCTCATAACCAGGATAGTAACTGCTGTAAGAAAGGAGAAACCACTTTTTGAAGTTCACAAGACAAAGTTTACTTTCAGACATTGACAATAATCCTTATTTCTTCCTGACTAGCTCAACTGAGGAAAAAAACAGACTTCACTGATGAAAACTGCAAGCAGTTAACAAACCAGACTTCACTGTACACTGAACCAAAACATTTCCTCTTAATTTATAACGTAAGAGTTAGGGTACGTGAACTCCCCTAAAAAAATGAAATAACTTCTAAAAAATGAAGTAACTGAGATTATAATCACAGGATAAAGTAACGTAGCTGCTGAAACCTAAAACAACCTTTTATTTTCTAGCACAAGTTACTTACCCTGGTGTTTTGTATGTCTGGTTTGTTCTCCTACTCTTAACATATTGTCTGGGATTCAGTGTCCATGCAATTCTCATGTGAAGTGTATCAGACACAGTCCAAAACACACACATAACATGGTTAGGCACCACTAATGTAGCAGAAAGCCTAGTAACTCACACTGCACTTTAATTAGCACATACAACAGGTTGAGATTAAATACAACTCTAACAGTACTGCACTACAATGATTTGAAAAATTACTGCAAAAGCATTAATACAAAAATATCCGGTGTATCAGTAGCAAACCTTCCTGACCTTGAAACCTTTCAGCTAAACCCTCACACAGCCACAAACCAGTAAAGGTATTACTCCTAACATACAGTACAAGGGGGATGAGAACTCTCCAAACAACACAGGCAAAAGGCAGTTCACAGGCACTCATGACACCGGTGACACAACAAACTTGGGCTACAATAAAGCACATTCCCTGGGTGCACAATGGCAGTCTTGATTCCTGTAGCTTTACACTTCTGCATGAAGTTTACAAACCCACACGTTTCCCTGTAGTAAATATTTTCAGATCTCCTGCTAAACATTTTAAAAAAAGCCATCTAAATACAGAGGAAGCAGGACAACATTGCTTCACTCCACGCTTTATTGTTCTGTTATTCAACAGGTCTAAAAAGAAAACAAAGCAGCATCAGGAGCTGCCTGTTGCTGGAGCCAGAAGAGATGAGCAGCAGAGCTCTAAAGCATCTCTGCAGTGGGCTTGTTACTGTGCTTGGGGCAGTGCTGCATGGGATCACAAGGATAGGCTGGTTTAGGTTGGAAGGGACCCTAAAGATCACCCAGATCCATGGGCATGGGCAGTGACACCTCTCACCAGACCAGGTTGCCCAGAGCCCCATCCAACCCGGCCTTGAACACCTCCAGGGATGGAGCAGCCACGACCTCCCAGGGCAACCTGTTCCAGCATGCTAACTTTGAAGAATTTCCTCCTCATATCTAATCTCCCCTCTTCTAGCTTAAGGCCTTATCCTGTCACTAGAGTCCCTTGCAAAAAGTCCCCCTCCAACTTTCCTGTAGACCCCCGGGCACTGGAACAGGCTCTGAGGTCCCCCAGAGCCTCCTCTTTCCCAGCTTCGTGTGTTTGTGCCTGAACAAGACCAGACCCGCACAGAGAGAGGAGCCCAACGTGAGACTAACACCCCCGGGGAAAAATAACAACAAGCGGGCTCGCTGTCCTCAGGAGAGGCGGCCCCGCAGCGGGACAAAGGGACGGAGCCCCTTCTGTGCGGGACGCGAGGACAAAGGCACCGCATAGCCTCCACCGGTCCCGCTCCTTCCCGCACTGACCAGACACGCAGAGGAGCTCGGACAGGATCGACTCCTCTCGCCGCGCTGGTGAAACTCGCTGCTGGACAGAGCCCGCCCGCTGCGGGACCCGCCACGGCTGCGACAGTTACCTCGGCCCGCAACCACCGCCCGAGCAGTGCTGCTGGTTTAGGACCGACCCCGAAGGGACCCCTCAGCGCCGCTCTGAGCCCCAGCTCCCCGCCACAAGCCCGCTGATGTGCCGCCGGCTGGGCGGGACGGGACTAACCCATCAGCAGGGCAGGAGCGGGAGGGAGCGGCCCCGTTGGGTCTCGCGAGAGCTGCTGCACGGAGCCCCGCCCGCTGCCCGCGCACGTTATGGGGCTGTGCGGGGGGGCGTGGGCGCGCTGCGGGGTGCTGCGGCACCCGGCGGGGCAGAGCTCGCTGTGGGCGCTGGGCCGGGCCCTGTGGCGGCCGGGGCAGGGGGCTCGATGCGGGGCCTGGTGCAGCCCAGGCTTGTCCCGCGGACTGCGGAGTTCCAACCCGTTTACCCGCGCACAGGAGGAGGAATGGCGGCGGCGGAACCGCTCGGCCTTGGCCTACATCGCCGCGGCCGCCGTGGGCATGGTGGGGCTGTCCTACGCGGCCGTGCCGCTCTACCGCCTCTACTGCCAGGTACCGCGGGGCGGCCGGCGCGGGGCGGAGCGGGTTACTGAGCGCAGGGCACTCACCGCACTTATCCTGCCTTCGCCGCAGACCACCGGCCTGGGCGGCACCACGGGCGCGGCGCACAGCGCGGAGCTCATCGAGAGGATGGAGCCGGTGCGGGACCGCGTGGTCAGGGTCACCTTCAACGCGGACGTACACTCCAGCATCCAGTGGAACTTCAAGCCCCAGCAGAACGAAATCTACGTGAGTGTATTCGCTTCCAGTTTCACTCAAACCCTCCCGCACCTGGAGCCCGAAGTGCCAGGGTTTGCCTTCAAGGGTATTTTGCTACCTGACCCCGCAGCTCCAGATCTCTGCTGCCCTGGAGTGGCAGAGGGCAGGACTTGTGTCACTGTTAAAGCGTAGCTGCTCCGCTTCCATCCTGTCAAGCTGCTAGAATGAGTATTGCGGTCAAAAGTGGAGTTTTATATATGTGGAGGGTTTTGCCGGACTTGGTAGCACTATTCCTGTTTGTTTTCCTAAAAAGAATATTTAGTTAACTGCTGGTTCTTAAAAAAAAAATCTCAAAAGGAGTTGTGCTTCTTGTTTTCATGTCTAGCACTGAAAAACAGATAACCTCAGAAATTAAATGTACACCATATGCAAATCTGCATATTAAAAAAGCTGTATGTGTTGCTAAATTTCTGACAGTAATAGAAGCCTCAGTGGCAAACAGGTTAAAAGTTCACACAGTTAACAGTATCAGTGCTTTTGAGTGGGGGTGAATTGACTCTAAGCCACTCATGAAGTGTAACCAACTTGAAACAGCAAAAGAGAAACGGAACCAATTCTACCTGAAGTTTTTGGGGAACTCCGTGGGAGTGGTGGAGGGCTGCAGGGGATTAAAAATCACTGTGTTGCTACTTCACGCAGGTGGTACCAGGTGAGACTGCACTGGCATTTTATAAAGCAAAAAATCCTACTGACAAACCAATAATTGGAATCTCTACCTACAACGTCATACCCTTTGAAGCAGGCCAGTACTTCAATAAAATACAGGTAAGTGAGCAAAGCTAAGGTTACACCTAATTTTACGTGAATGAGAATTGTTATCCATAAGTTAACCTTGCCCATTTTAGTCCTGGACACTGTTCTTCCTAAGAAAATACCTTGATTTTGTCGTAGGACAGTATACCAGTCCATTCTTATACTGCAGCCAGACTGAGTTCACTCACAGCAGCACTGATGCTGAGGGCAGGAGCTAGACTGGCTAATTTGCACATCTGGACACTTTATTAAAAGCTGACTTATTTTCCTGTAACACAAGAAGAACAGAATTTGTTGTCTTGTTGCCTATATGCTTGGTCCTAGGATTGTAGTAGAGATGTACAGGGAATGAGGGTTGATTTTAAAAGATGAAGCTTTCTCTCAGCTCCTGATTTCTCAGCAAAGATAAAAATTTACTGTAGCTGTTGTTTTCTCTTTTTTTTTAACTCCCCTCTGCAGTGTTTTTGTTTTGAAGAACAGCGGCTAAATCCTCAAGAGGAAGTGGACATGCCTGTCTTTTTCTACATTGACCCAGAATTTGCAGAGGACCCTAAAATGGCTAAAATTGATTTGATCACCCTCTCTTACACCTTTTTTGAAGCAAAGGAAGGACAGAAGTTACCACTCCCTGGCTATCAGTGATGGACAGTCTCTGTACTATGACTTATACCTGACTGCCAGTTTTGAAACTATCCTTCAACACAAGGGAAAACTGCAGGATTACTGAGAAATACTGAATTATTTTATTAAACCACCACAGGGCACATGCTGCTTTTACCAAAGGATGGGGGTTTGTATATTTTTGTTTAAAAATCCTTTGTAGTTGAAATATTATTTCTTAAGGATAGTATTTCTTCATCAGACAGTGGAAGGGACGCTGTTCCTGGAGGAGAGAGGGGTTTTTCATGCCATGTTTTTAGAGGGTGGTTTGTGTCATCTGAATATACAGAGGCAAATTTCTAAATGTAAGTTGAGGTTTTCATTAAAACAGAAACAAAACCGTTTCCTAAGCATCTAAAATTATATTGGTGGCTCTAAAGAGTAACTTCCCTGTAAATTACTTCATAAAATGTAAAAGTGGGTAATTGGTTAATGACATCTCCAGACTACAATTAGACTGCTGCTGTGAAACCCTCCCACAGCACAGGCAGGTATGTACGGTGATTCAGAAGATGATGCACCCTCTCAAATTACTACGGAATCAGTAGTTCATTTGGTAAGGGCAGGCTGCTCTGAAACTGTTATCATTTAAATGAGGAACAGTAATTTAAAGGTAAGTACATCAAATCTGTGCTATGGTTTCCATTTAGAAATAGCATCCTGGCATTACAATGTTGTGTAACTCATGTAGAGTTACCCGTACAGCTCATGGCTGCTCTTCCATGCTGCAGAGGGCACCTCTATGCAGAGATGATCTCTGCTCACATATGAAACACTCTGAAGGAAAAGGCAGTACATAATCTACTGCTCTAATGTGCAGCCTAAGTGACTGTCATGGGTCTCTCAAAAACCAGAAGGAAATCAACCCCAGTCAGAGGTGAAGCTGACAAGCCATGCCCAGCAGCATATTGATACTGAGTTTGCCATCAGAACACTTAAGCCTGTATTTAAGTAACTCTTGGTCATTATCTGTGGGATAGGGATAATAATGCTCCGCCATAGCTTTGCAAATAAGGAGTGAGCTGCAGAGCCAGTTTAAATAACCTGATCATTTCAGATATGAATTAATCTCAGCCCAGTATCTCATCTGCTAGGCCAGTTCTTTCCACCTCTTTCAGCAGATGAGATTTAACAAAGTCTGTCTTTGACTGATCTTTTGGATTCTAAAAAGGCAATGGGAATATCCAAGAATTTCAAGCTACTTCAGTCTTAATTATGTTTATGTGCAATAATTTACAAAGTGATTTTTGAAAATAAATGTATGCTACCTTGCAAATGCATTTCCTTAGCAGTTACCTGTGGTGTTTCAATAGAGTCTGGATTACATTCCTGTCAGGTCCTTGCTATATATTTATTTAAGAACTTTCCATTCTTTTGTCTCTCTAATGCATTTTATCCATCAGAACAAGTGGAGCCCACACAAGTGAAATGGAATTGTGGAATGGTTTTGGGTTGGAAGAGACCTAAGAGATGGTCTAGTTCCAGCTGCCTGCCGTGGGCAGCGACACCTCCCACTAGACCAGGTTGCAAAAGGCTCATCCATCCAACCAAATACAACTGCATGAGGAGAGCAGTGAGTTCATAATCTGCAATTCCATTATGCTTCAAAAGAAAAATCAGACAAATCTTTGGAGTCCGGGCTGAGGGAAAAAAAGGGTCTTACCTGTGTTGTCTTTAGTCTGTTGTCTTTTTGAAAGCTGTGCTGGTTATGGGAGTTCTCCACACGTTGCTTTATTCTAGCCACTGGCTTCAGAAAAGGAGCATCCCCGGGAAGTGCCAGTTTCCTAGAAATGTTTGTGTTTGAAAGCCCAAGTTTGCACAGATACTGATCATATTCCAACTATAAAAGAACCTTAGGAATTAGCCAGTTCTCTCCCATCTTTCTGAAGCAAATTTGCTTTAAATATAGAAAAGTTCACTTATCAGTCATCCAACAGCAGATTACCATATTGAAACAACCAATGTCCTTTGTTACACCAGGGTGCCAGGCCTTGACCAGTGCAACTAAGCTGTGGGGAAAAAGGAATGCATCACAAATCCTGTTGTCAGCAGTTTTCTCAGGCTGCTGTCCATACCATTGCAAATAATACAAGAAAAACAGTAAAATCTGTTTACCTCTTCACCTCTGCTTCTCAAACCCCCCAAGCTTCTTCAAGGTTGTGTTTTGAGATCAGTCAGTTGTTCTAACGTTCCTACAACCAACTGCAAAATTGCTAACTACACCACAAATCACCCCGTGTTAACACTAAAATACTTCTGGTACTACCTGCACCTGGCATGGCATAGAACACACGATACACCCAGTAAAAACTCGGAAGCGGCAGGGGTTAACTCCTCAGTAAGCATTTGCTTTTATTTGGAATGTCACACTAGAAAAAATATAAAGCAAAACCAACTGAGAGCTTTTTATCAGTTAATACAGCGAACATTTAAAATGCAGTATTTCACAAAAATATGAGCTTCTCAGCTATGGACATAGACTGTGTTCTCAAATTTCATACCCATTATAAATTGAGAGAACGATACCCGTTAAAGTGCACATTTTACGTTCAGCGTTAACAGATAAGGCACGTCAGTTATTAAAAGATAAAACTTATTAACAGAGTTAAATAACTTGATTAAAATACATGAATAAGTATTGCTCGTCTGCATTGTGGATGTTTTTTTTTTCCTTCACCAGAACAGCAATCTGCAGGGCAAGAATATTGAAAGAAACAACTGATCCCCCACCTCCAGTATTTACTGAGTAAATAAAAGCGGTAACACCAGCACAGGAACAAGCAGGGGTTTCCTGTTGTTAACCATGGGGGACAGTACCTCATATCCCAGCTCAGATTCTTACCAAGATAAAAATCCAACTGTACTGCAGGCTCTGGGGTGAAAAAAAATCTGTATCCAGAATATCAGTGTGGGAAAGTAGTGCTGCAGGTCTTCAGACTCTTATCAAGAGGCCCAATGTTAGAAAAGTTCCACAGATTAAGACCTCCTTCAAAATTTCTGGGGGGTTAACACAGACAGGACCGAGGCCAAAACAGATACTGGATTCTGCACTTTCTCTAAACCTAGCCTTCTGTTTTGTTGGCTGCATGAAGGGGTAAAGCTCTACACCGAACCGAAAGAAATGTTTCCTTCTACAGTTGCAAGAGTCCTTGTTTAATTCTGCCAGGTTTCAAGTGTTGCCTTGTTCACAGGTCAGTTTGGAAATGATGTATTAAAAGCCCCAAATTACCACACGAGGTAATTACCTTTAAAAACGCACAGCGGAACAGTTAGGACTAACTGTCAAGGTGCAGACCCAAGTAACTCTTCAACTCCCACACAGCTTGGAATTCCAGTGCTGCTCATTTGTTATGTCCAAGTACAAAACCTGCTCTGATATTTGCTTGTACATCACAGGAAGCCCTGCACAGCTCCAGCATCAGTGAATAACGGGTACTGTGTAAAAGCCTTCAGCGTTCTGTGCTCTTTTTAACTTCTGTCTTCAGCAAGACATCAATTTCTTCATAAATCGCTCTGAAAGAAGAGAAACAGGCCGACCTATGCATCACAGTTGTTCCATTCCGGCAGAAAGCACCACATAAATCCTGCCCAAGTGTGAACTGCCAAGAGTTCATTGGGGCTGCCTGACGGTGTAGCATCAGTTGCAGGATGCCCAGGTTTCCAAGGAAACAAACAGCCAATCCTAATCCTGGGGTGCATCTCTGTTGATGGTTAATGAGATGCCTCTGGACGCTGTCAGTAGTTTGGGAGCAGCACCGCACAAGGCAAAGGGCAGGTGTGCCTCGTAGCACACAGTTACCACACAACTTTAAGTAAGTAAAGCTTTGATGAGCTTTTTCTAGCTCAGTATCTGGTAGCTCCTTGGAAAGAAGTACATTTTCCCAATGTACTGGTAGAAAGGAGAGTTCTGCCATCTGTTTGGTTTCATACTAGTTTTATTTGCCCCTCTGGAGAGACCCAGCTTTCATTCCCCTTTGTAATTTATATTTAAATTGAGGATTTTCTTTTAAAATTTTCTTTGAAATCA
This sequence comes from Rhinopomastus cyanomelas, assembly GCA_013400115.1. Lineage (NCBI taxonomy): Eukaryota > Metazoa > Chordata > Aves > Bucerotiformes > Rhinopomastidae > Rhinopomastus > Rhinopomastus cyanomelas. The sequence goes on along the minus strand of VXBP01006545.1, from coordinate 85,306 downwards.
TGATTCTTGTGAACAGGAATTGCTTTGGTTACCTTCCTCCACAAATACTTGTATTGAAGCATCAATCAGCTTCTTCCATCAGGACTTTAACCCCGTTTTAGTAATCTTTTTTATTCTGGGATAGATTTTTATTAAGTAGTTTTTGACAAAGCATTATTCTATCATTTTTACAGATGCTGGTCAATGACCACACTACGGGAATTTACTCCTTAGCTGGTTATGCCAGAAGTATTGGAAGAAAATGTACAAAAAGCAGCCACTCATTTCTGTTACCGATCCAGCAGGCCAGCTCAGCCTGAACAGTGTGGTCTGTTTTCTCACTCAGAAGAAAAAGCCATCTCAAAAGCCTCCTTGCCTTTGGCAAACAGGAAAACTGTACATGATGTATTTTATAAGTTACTTACTCAGTGGGAGCCAAGGGATCAAATTCCATTATCTCGTAATAATGAGGGGATTGTGACTTGTTCTTTGATGCAGCTGAAGAACAGAGAATAAATCCAAATTTAAATGCGAATGAAAAGCATGCTTACTGCAGGTTACGTTTCTGTACCTTCCTGAAAGTAGCAGATTATCTCCTCTGCATCTTAGTTGCTTTAAATGCTAAGATACATCTAAGAGAAGCCATGAGCAACAAGAGATTCTGTGTTTGTTGCTGCTACTAGTCTTTACCAGCCATGATGTAAAGCTGTTAAATTTTAACCAAACATAGGATCATAGGACGTTAGGGGTTGGAAGGGACCCAAGAGATCATCGAGTCCAACCCCCCTGCTGGAGCAGGACAAAACTATCTAACACAGATCACAGAGGAACGCATCCAGGCGGGCCTTGAAAGTCCCCAGAGAAGGAGACTCCACGACCCCCCTGGGGGACGAACATGTACATCTCCATGAAAGTTAGGTGGTTTGCAGTATTTATTACCTGCTGTTGATGATGATGTAGAATGCTCAGTCTGCACATTTACTGGGTTCAGAGGCACTGGGCTTAAAACAGTCGCCAACTAAAGACATAAAGCAAAACAAGGTGTGAACAGACTGTTCTAGGAGTTTCACTTACACAACTGCTGACTTACCTTTAGATTCTCAGATGACAGCAAGTCAACTCTAAAGTCAACAGTTAGTGGTCTAATTAACCTCTGTTCTCTGTAAAAGTTCATAACACCTTCTAGTGTTATCAGTAGTGCACTTGTATAATTTGTGTGCACATTGTTGCACCACACTGTCCAAGGCAGCAGTATTCTCAATACAGTTACTCACTTGTGGTTTCAAACGGGATACAGGGATGTGCCTGGGGTCCATGTCTCATCTTTTCCATTTCACACTACACATGCCTACCACAGAATAGCGTTCAAATTCATTACGTTACCCTAAAGACCCTTCATATTCTTTGCACTCCTTCTGCCATGGGTGTGTTTGCAGCACCTGCTATTTGTCCTACACTATGCTTCATTTTTAGCTGTATGGGTTTCTGGTGGAGATTTGGGGTATTTTTCTGTTTGTTTTTTTGAATACTTTTAAAATACATCAGAATAACATAATGGCAGCAGAAGGCAATCTCAGCTTGCTTCATACAGCAACAGACCAAACACAATGAACAGAGCAACTGCTTTCTGCCAACTCCCCTGAGGTTGTGCTGGACCCAAGAAAGCAAGCTTTCATATTAGCATCTGTGGTAGCCAAAATGGAAAGTTGTCTTGGGCAATAGATATAGAGCATTCCCTGCTGTATGGAGAAGGACCATGGCACAGATCTTTCTAACCCGCTTGGACAGTAGGCAGGGTAAATCCATCCAGCTCTCATTTTGACAATATCCACCAAAGAATGATTACTCTGAACAGGAGTGGTACTCACATTGGCGTATGAATGTCCAGCTGGGTTGCTTACACTGTTTTGTGCTTCAGTTGCAAACCTAGGAGAGAGCAATACAGTGACAGTAAATGAGAAACTATCAAAACTGTACATTCTGACTGTTACACTATGTTTTCTGGCCTGTCTCAACTAAGAGCAGGTGTTCCATTCAGATCAAAGGCAGAGAACTACAAGGGCACCCTTCCTACCTTAAACTCTTCTGACTGACGTGTACAATTAATCTGCTTCCTCCTTTCACAGCAGCACTGGCAACACTAGAGCAGAAAGCCATTTATATCCCAACTACGCTCTGATTGTCAAGTTACATTTATGCCTGTGGCTAAACAGTGCTGCAGGACCTGTGTATTTTTAGGAACATTAAGTAATATCTAGCACACAGGTTGTTCTCACTTGTTTTACTGGACTAATGTGAGAAAGTAGTAAACCAAAGTGTTTTCAGAGCTTTCTATAAACTCATTAGTTGAATTACAGAGTACTAATAGCTCTGCAGGTCTGTTACCATTTCTTGATAAGAGATTACTCACGGGATTTGCTGAGCTCTTGGAGCAGTTGCTAGATCTAGCTGTGGATAAATTGATGGATGATGCCTGTTTTTATCTTCAGGGTGTGCAGATACGCAATCTGAAATTCAGAGCAATAACTAATGATCATTTAAACATTATTAAGCAGATGTTAGTTACTTGTAATCCGATTGTTAAAAGGAAAAAGTCTTACTTGGAAGGCATAAAACTAATTGCACATGAAAGGCAAAATTTGATTACTGAGGAAGTTTTAGATGCAAAATATTTATCTCCTTAAAATGTCAGAACATCAGTAGTGCTACACATGGTAGATGTCACTTGAAACTCCTTTCACAATTTCTAAAAGAATAAAATGGAAACTGACATCCATTCCTTGGGGGATATTCACACCTTTAACTTTGGTATAGGCTTCCCTAGAGCAGATAAGGGAAGGGCTTCTGCAAAATCAAATTCAAAGTTCCAATGTTCGGAGCTTTACTCACTCCTCTGACTATGAAAGTCTGGAGCTAGACATGAGTTCCTCCCTCCAAGTGAACTGTTTCTAACATCAAGGGCCACCTGAAGAACACTTTGGACATCAAGAAGGTGTAAGAGAAATGTATTTGTGTTTCTTTCTGCCAAGCCCACAGAACAAGCAATTACCAGGCTGTTTAGAGGCCTCATTGTGATAGAAAACAGAGCATGTTCTGCTGTTGAGATTTACCTGATAGGGAAAAGAGATCATTGCTGCCACTGTAAACAAATTTCTGCGAACCTGGTACTACCTTGCTTCCCCGTCCCCACCATGTTAACTTAGGGTTAGGGTGAGGAGATTTAAGGAAGATCTTTAAAAGGGAGGATTTCTTGCTTGCTTTCTTACAAGAAACATCTTGCCTTCTGCACTAAGATTTGCGTTTGAAACCAGGCTGCAAAAGAAAGGTGCATTCATCACTTACTAAGGCCTGAAGGAGACACTGCATAGTCATTCTGCACCACTGCTGACACAGGAGATGGAGAATCTATGGAGAGGTCAAGTAGATCACTTGAGGGAGCAGATGGCTGTTTCCTGTACAGCTTAATATTTAAAAAGGAATAGAGTTTTTTTGGTGTATTTTTAAATGTATATATGTAGTCCTTTTAATACTAAGTCCTAATGACTGCACAAACATGGCTTAAAAGAAGCTGAAACACACGCAAAGCTACTTTGAGCAGTATAATTAACAGCCATAAATACCAATCAACAGAGGACAATCAAGAAATATTTGCTACAAGCCATTATTCACAATTCAGAAAACTTTGACTCTAGAAAAACCATCAGTAATAGTGAATTCTGTTGGTGTAGCAGTATTTCAGTCTATTAACAGAGAAAAAATGACAAGAACATTATGATTTCTCGTTCTCTATACGGCAGATAATAGTGCTTAGCTAGAGAGGTAATAAAGCTGCATTTCAACAGGCCTCACTCGCCTTTTTCCTGACCAAACTTCCTTCTTAGATTTGACATTTTTTACTACTTTATGTACATGAAATTCTTCAAGAGAGACTTTAGAAAATCAGCAAGAGTAGTATAAGCCTGTTGTCGCCTGAACCTCTCAACTAGAGCATAAAATTCCATGTATATAAAAACTGTTCTTTTCACAATGAACAGTAAAAGCAAAGTTGAGAGTCCTGCAGTCACAGATTCACCTGCAATGACTCACCTCTGAGCGTTCACGCTGTATTCTCTGATTCTCTAAAAAGCGAACTCTGTTTCGAGAGAACCTGTTGAAGATGCAGAGGAAAATTTTAATTCTGACATTTCTGTAATGTCACGCATATGAAACAAGTTCTAACCAAAGTATGACTATCAAAACTCTCCAGAGGCACCAAACAAGCAGTGCAGGTGCTTTTCTCTGGGGCACTTGTCTGTGCACTAGCAATTTCTCTCTCTCCTCCAGGGCTGTGGTCCTCTCACCACCTCTACTAACAGTCACTTTGTTCCAGGGCTCATTCCTGAGACAGTCATCTGTTTCTTCCAAAACATAACTGGGGCACAGCTGACAACAAAGTTTGCCTCTGCTCATACCAGACAGGTACCTAAGAACACAAATTGTGTCAAATCTGGTTCCTTCTCACCAGGGCACTCTTCCAGCTGAGCCCCAGGAAGCCTTCTGTCCCCATGTTCCCTCATGCCATCTAAGGACAAAGCTCACACCTATTCTGGTAAGCAGCCCTCTCATTAATTCAGGCATTTACAATTAATGTTTAAAAGGAAACAAAAAATTCCACCGGCATAAATGTTTATTGCACGACCCAGTAGAGTGATATTCAGCACCCACACTGTCAACCCACTCCAGAGGTAAGTGCCCTACAGACATGAGACTGTCTATTCAGCTGCTTTTGCTGCTCAGGATCACCATGTCGATGAGACCCACGAGTACAGTGTATGTGCTGGGAGGAAAACAAGGGAAAAACCCGACTTTGCAACCGCAGAACACGCAATTTATTCGATGTACAGGAAGCAGCAACAAGCAGCGGGAGCCACTAGAGGGAGTCATGGCTACGTACATGGGGCCAGTCATTGCACAACGGTGATTGCTCCTGATGTAGTTTGGACTCTACGTTAATAATCAGAGAGACACGTCTTCACACAACACACACAGTATGAAACAGATGCAGCTAGTTAAAATCATCTTATCCTTTACATATCTCATTGTTCAGAGACAGCTCTACAGAATAAACCTTCTGCAGCAAATATTAACTAAATACTTCCTAATACTTATCGAGTCCAAAGTGCACCCAGGAAGGCTCATTACATCTAAACTATACCATTAGGGTACCAAGACAGTAATTTTCTGTCCAGTTTCACAATGGCCAATTAATTACCCCTTCAGTCACCAGGTGAGTCTTTCATAAGGAATTTGTAGAATTGTACCCACAAGTTACTATTCATAGTGCAAGATACTCTTGGCCTTGTCAGTAATAATGCATGACTTCTAGAACACTTTGTAGCCATGGAGGAGACCAACTACTTAACATGGATGGCTAGATCCTATTAAAGCAGAATTACTCTCCACACTCATGTGACTGAATGTCATGGAATTCCAAGTTTAAAATGAATTTCAGTTTTGCTAGCATCTAGTCACGCTACTACTGACTTAACAGATGAATACACAGCATGTCAACGCAAGCAGTATGGTACTTCCATGTGTGAAAGAAAGAAACCTTTTCTGCTGTAAGACATGAAGAACAGCATGTTTTAATCCAGCTGAGAAAAGCCAGCGACTCCCTTAAGCATGCAATGAGGCGGGATGCTATTCCACAGCTGATTCCTGCAGTAAAGCTGTCAAAGTTGCTTAGAAAGGAGAACAAGTGTTCTTTCCCAGAAGCACTTGCACTTAGCACAGATAAGGACCATCACCAGTCCCAAAGGGTTTATAGCAGACTGATGGAAAATTCACTGTGCATTAACAAAAGGGAATGTCACATTCTGAAATTACTGGTTTGTGTGTCTACGCCTGATCTCCTGTCTATGCTGCTAGCTTGTTTTATCCCATTCTAAAGGTTTTCCATCTACCTTTATGAACCATTTCAGAAGGGATTAGGAGAATGCAAGAGTGAAAATTGTGTATTTGCCATCAAATTTCTCATCTAGACTTAAAATCTGTCTCCTTGTGGAGGATCAACATTGGATACAGGCACCATTTGTGGGCATTAAGTGCAGTTACTGAGTCAACATTACTCATTGAGTCAACCCTTAACATGGGAGAGGGGTCCTGTTCTTACCTTTCATGTCCCAGGAGGACATTGTTCAGATCTTCATTTACTTGTATTAACTCAACTATTACATCTTCATTCTCCACTGTCACCAACAATTCCATGATCCTCTCCTGCATCATCCGACAGGTCTTGTACAGTTTCTGCCCAAGGGAGGGGAAGAAAAGAAACAAACCAAAAAGGTATGTGTGATCTCCCGGGGTTTTGTCAGTTCTGGAGAATGATAAGACGCGCACACGGCAGACTCCCGGGTAACATTCCTCAATTTACACAAACCGCACGCATACCAAACATTGCAAATAGCATCATTTTCATGTCTTTGATCTCTGCAAGGCAGGTTGACAACTCCTACCATCACAGCCAGCACTCCTGCCCAATCCCTACCTTTGACCCATCTTGATTTCTGAAGATATACCTGTCCCTGAAGTCTAAATTACAAACTGGGAAATAATGAAGACCCCTCTGGGTGATGCAGAGCAAATTTGATTTGATCCTGTTCGAAGCTGATTAAACTCAGCAGGACACTTCACATGGATGTAATGGATGTGATCCTGTTCAGTGTCTCCTTGCAGAGAATACAAGAATGGTCTAAAGGACAGAAGTGCTCTGTGACACAAGTCTTTAGCTCTGACTGTTCTCCTAAGTGGGCAAGTTCGGATGCACTTAATCTTTACCCTTTTTGAGAAATAACACAAACCCAGCAGAAGTTGAGACAAGAGAGGAGTTTTCCCTGGTTGATGAGGACTGGGTTAGGGATACGTTGAGCAAACTGGATGTACATAAATCCATGGGCCCAGATGGGATGCAACTACAAGTTAAAGGGACATGGTGGAAGTCATTGCTAGGCCACTCTCCATCATCTTTCCTAAGTCATGGGAATCAGGAGAGGTGCCTAGGACTAAAGGACAGCAAATGTCACTCCAATCTTCTAAAAGGGAATGAAGGACAACCCAGACAACTATAGACCGGTCAGCCTCATCTCCATCCCAGGAAAGGTGATGGAACAATTTATCCTTGATGCTGTCTCTAGGCACGACAAGGACAAGAGGGTCATTAGGGACAGTCAGCATGGCTTCACCAAAGGGAAGTCATGCTTGATCAACCTGATAGCCTTTTATGAGGACATAACCAGGTGGACAGATGATGGCAGAGCAGTGGATGTGGTCTATCTTGACTTGAATGAGGCATTTGACACGGTCTCACACAGCATCCTCGCAGCCAAACTGAGGCAGTGTGGTCTACATGATTGGGTAATGAGGTGGATTGTGAACTGGCTGCAGGATAGAAGCAAGAGAGTAGTGGTCAGTGGGACAGAGTCTAGTTGGAGGCCTGTATCTAGTGGAATCCCCAAAGAGTCGGTACTGGTACTAGTACTACTCAACCTATTTATTAATGACTTGGATTAGACTAGATTATCTATCAAGGTCCCTTCCAATCATTAATGATTGTATGATTCTATGATTAGAGTGCACTGCCAGCAAGTTTGCTGATGACACAAAGCTGGGAAGAGTGGCTGACACCCCAGCAGACTGTGCTGCTACTCAGCAGGACCTGGACAGGCTGGAGAGCTGGGTGGGGACAAATTTAATGAAGTATAACAAGGGCAAGAACAGACTCTTGCATCTGGGCAAGAACAACCCAAGGTACCAGTATAGGTTACACAGAGTCACAGAATGTTAGAGGTTGGAAGGGACCTCAAAAGATCATCTAAGTCCAACCCCCCCCTGCTGGAGCAGGTCGGGGACTGATCTGCTGGAGAGCAGTGTAGAAGAAAGGGACCTGGGGGTCCTGGTGGACAGCAGGATGGCCATGAGCCAGCAATGTGCCCTTGTGGCCAAGAGGGCCAACAGTGTTCTGGGGTGGATCATAAGAGGGGTGGTTAGCAGATTGTGAGAGGTTCTTCTCCCCCTATACTCTGCCCTGGTGAGACCACATGTGGAGTATTGTGTCCAGTTCTGGGTCCCTCAGTCCAAGAAGGATGCTGAGCTGATGGAGAGAGTCCAGCACAGAGCAACGAGGATGATGAAAGAAGTAGAACACCTCCCTTATGAGGAAAGGCTGAGAGAGCTGGGTCTCTTTAGCTGGGAGGAGACTGAGGGGTGACCTCATTAATGTTTATAAATATGTGAAGGGTGGGTGTCAGGAGGATCGAGCCAGGCTCTTCTCAATATCATCTAGTGATAGGACAAGGGGCAGTGGGCATACATTGGAATAAAGGAGGTCCCATATAAACAGGAGAAGGAACTTCTTCACAATGAAGGTGACAGAGTGCTGAACAGGCTGCCCAGGGAGGTTGTGGAGTCTCCTTCTCTGGAGACATTTAAAACCCGCCCGGATGTGTTCCTGTGTGACTTGGTCTAGGTGATCCTGCTGTGGCAGGGAGATTGGACTAGATGATCTTTCAAAGTCCCTTCCAATCCCTGATGTTCTGTGATTGCGAAGCAGTTGAGAAGAGCATTATGAGTTTTCTGAGCAGAATTTTGCATTACTGTCAGTTGAAATGGAAGACAGCTTATTTATATTCTTCTCCACTGCTGATTTTGCATGTTCAAAGAAACAAATTCTTTAGCAACAGGAACTTCCAACTCAGCCAAACATTTTTACCCCCTACAGTGCATTTGCAAATGCTGGCTGGCTTTGCTTAAGGGAAAAGAAAAGAAAAAGAAAGGAGTCTGTTTTCACATTGCTATTCAGAAATACCTCTGGTATTATTTTTAAAGCAATCTGATTTTTCCTGAAAATACATACACTTTGCACAGATGGTTTTACATAGGTTACAAGAAGTTTTGCTCCCCTTTGCCAAACCTGCCTGAGGATTACCAAGTACTATACCGTAATAGTACTGTATCGTCATAGACCAGGATAAAAAACACCCAGAAAAAGCATCCAATTTAATGTCTGTAATTAAATTTAAAACCTCTCCAACTCCACACTTTACTACCTGATTAATAAATGTGGGTTTCTTACAAGTCCATTATACAGGTAGACCAGATCCTTTGTAAACATTAATACTCAATAGAGAAGGAAATCCACACTCATTGCAAGCATGGATTTCTTGCATTGCAAGGATTTCTTAGGCTTTGCTTATGCTCACAATCATGCCTGCACCCTTCTGATTTGGAAACAGGAGTGTTACAATGAGGGACTGACCACCAGCCCATGCAACAATCATGATGTTTACATAGAATTTGTACTAACTCTTCTTCAGCAAGTGCATCTATTCACTCTCCAGTATGAGTGTTTTACTCCTGATACTGAGCTTTAGCTAGTCTTTAACTACTATTACTGGTCAGCATGATATCTCAAGTGAGATCTGGTATCTTAAGCCTTGCTCAAAATAGGGTGGAGAAAGGGAGGAGCTTAGCCACTAATGAAGCTTCAGAAGTGAAAACATAATACACTGAAACTTTACCCTGTAACAGCTTTTATTGAGCTACTTCAGATAATGAGGGCTGAAATTAACGTCTCCAACTCACTCTAAGCCTGAACAAACAGCTCTTTTTATGAAGGACTTTGTTCTCAGATAACAAAAGCCTAATCCAAGCAATGCAGGTAGAGCCACAACAGAAGGGAACACTAAGCGCTGTTCAAGGCACAGGCCTGATGCGATACAGCGCTCAGTGCACCAGGGAAAGAACAGAAAGAACTGAGAAATTCACACAGAAGGAATGAGTTCTGAGACTCTCTCCCACAAATGGGAACTCCACACCCTGTCCTCAGACTTTTGCCAACAATTTTATTACTGGGAGTGTCAATAGGAATTCACTGGTTTACTGTGGGGAACCTAATCTGTGCACCCACATGCAGAAGGGCCATTGGAGACAGGAAATGCAAACCATACTTTTCCTGTTTTGCAGCCAGAAACACTAACCTTGTCCTGGACTGGACAGAGGCAGCCAAGCAGATTAAACCAGTATATTCTCCTACCTGGGATATCTTTCATTGGCTCTTCTCCACCTCAACAACCTCCTTGGCGGCAGATGCACTACAGAAGTATCGTGCACAGAACTGACAGTGGAGTCTGCTGCTGGAACAACCTATATTCAATTCTTCAGTGCAGGCAAAACAAGCCCTCTGCAGACTACTGCAACAGCCCTTTGCCTGTTTAAAGTCTGCTCTGCTCAGACCCTTGCCTGGCAGGCCCTTCCTTTTTGGAACTATGGTTCCACAAATCTCTGCAAAAGAGACAGAACTGGAGCTGTAAAAAATTTCCAGGGCAGCAAAACCACCGAAAGGTCATGTGTGCCTCCTATCTGTTTCCACCACAACAGCAGCACTACCTATTAGAGCGGAGATACAAAGGCAAGCTGCTGATGTCTCTCCATATTTCACCTCCAGTTTGAACCAACCTATCAACAGAAGCAGCTGAAGAGTACGCCCTTGAAGGCAAACCAACAGCACCTAACAAGGGTTCCTTGCAAAAGGAAAATTCTCCAGAGGGCAAGAGAAGCACAACTAAACCTTGCAAAAATTAACCCAATCTTCCAACACATTTAATGCTGATGACATATTACAAAGATGCCTCTGCACAACGTAAGTTCAGAGGCAAGTTTAAAAACAGAAGGATGTGATAAAAGTTTTAGATTCTTGCAGAAAATATGAAACAGAAGAATGCCCACTAACATAGATCAGTTGTTGAAATGCTGAACTTCTAATTTCTAAAACAGAAGATAGAGCGTGAGCAAGAAGAAGAAATAATATCACAGAAAGAAGGGTATACCTACACGTTCACTGTCAGATCCAAACTGGACTATTGCAATACGTTTCCTTCAGGCTACACTTTAAGAGCACGTGTTCATCCATAGCACAGCAAGCTCCCAATCTTTGAGGTCACACACAGAAACCCCATGCTTCATATTCCTCACTGGCCTTCAGTCTGCCTTTAAGGTACTGCTAATAATAAAGAGAGCACTGAGAACTCAAGGATGGATACAAGAGAGAGGGCGAGACGATGTCATCATCTCTTTTCCCACAAGGCAACTGCGTTCAACTGGAATGTTCTCTGGGCTGTTTGGCAGAACACGCTTAACAGAGAACGCTCCATTATGAAATTCTTTTGCCCTTGGAATTCCCTAGAGCTTAAATTTGCATTGCAAGTTGTATCGCCCTTTCCTGATTATTTACATGCCTGGGGAAGGTGAGGGAAACAAGGGAAAGCTGAGTAAAACCAGAGGTGGAAAACTGCTGTTGGATTCCATTTGGCAATCTGAACCCAGATGTTAAAAGAACACAGTGTAAAATCATCTTTGAATAAACCTAACCAATATACCTTACCAATGAATTGGCACATACCTGTAAAAGATTCATATCATCCGGATTCTCTGAGCCAGGAACATTTTCTTTTAGTATTGATGACATGACTCTCACATTCATTTTTGCCATATCCAGTTCACTGTACAGTTTCCCAATCTGTTAAACTCAACGGGACAGAATATTGTGTAGGCAGAGTGCACAGAATAATTCTTACCTCTCCTACAGGCTTTCTACTCCACTGGATATAATATGTATACAATGCTAGATATCTAGTATCATCTACTATGGAGACCATATTAGATGTAACATGAGCATTATTTTACTCTGGTGGTATGCCGTGAAAACAAACGTAACAAGCTTGGCTTTTACATCTGCAATCAAAGATCTAAATTCTGATAGCACTGGTCCTCTTCCTTACAGTTAATCCCTCTCACTCGTGCTCCTGCTTTAGCTACCTACAGGCCAAGCAGGAATGAACTGGCCTTTCCTTCCCACTTTTTAGATTAATCTCTTCAAATTTATGCAGAAATAAGTTTGGTTTTCTCACTTATCCCTGAAGTAACTTTTATCAATTTGCAACAACGTCACAGACACCATCAGATAATTTCATGCTTGAGTAAGTGATCCCACTTTCTGGCACTGATTCAACTTGCTTCTGCCTGCTTTGCTTTGGCATGGCACCATACACAACATCTTCTGAGAACAAAGCTAAACCCATGGATATGGAGTTACATCACTTGAACTGATCGTCCTCCCAGTGGTCTGTGCACCTGAAGAGTTGAAATCCCACAGTACAGCACATTTCGAGTGGACCTGCCCTCCTCTAACCCAGCACTACTGCACCTGCTCAGGAGTCAGCAGTAACGTTGGGCCTGCGGGAAGGGGCAGTAACGAACGTTTTGCAGGATTAGCAGAAGATGGTGATGACTTAGTAGATGGCTGTGATGAAGTCTATGGAAAAACAAAAGATCAGAGTTAGGGATTAACAAAAGAACTGAAGCAGAAATCCAGATGGGAAAACTAAAAAACATCATTGTCAAACTAGGCAACTGGGCATTAGCTTTCTTATAATCAGCACTCCCAAGGAATTTGTTGAGCCAGGTCTGTTTACAAGAATAAATCTAATAGCTATTTAGTAATGAAATGAGGCTTAGAATTCAGATAGCTTTTAAATGGGTTTGCAAGTGAATTCCACCACAAGACAAAGTGGCAACGGCTAAGAACAGGCTCCTGGATCTCTTCAGCCATTTAACAGCTGATAGTGCTGCCCAGAGTGCTCCTGCAATTTCACAGTGTGGGGCAGTTCAGAATGTGATCATACATGACAACAGCAGAAAGGCTGGTAGGATTAGTTTGGGTCTCTGCAGAAGATTAACTACAAAGACCTTCTGGATTGAAAAGCTGGAATACTTTGTCCTCAGAAGGCTTCATCTGCATTCTGCTTGAAGTGATTGCTATAAAAATCCAATTAATCCAAAGCCCAACCTGCTACACACTTCAAGTCTTTCACTTTCTGGAGACAGGAGTAAGTCTGCTGTTGCTGAGGTGAACGGAAAGTTCGCTCTGATTTTGATGTACAGATAAATGGGGTAGACAGAATCATCTTTATTACACTTGGTGAGGGGAAAAAAAATTACTGTCTATTGAGCCCATTCTCCACACAGCTTCTCCAAACAACCTTTAAATACATAAACACTTCTGCACTGCACTGGATTCATCCAATCAATCTCAGGATAAATCCGAATAATTCCTATCTGTGCCGATTACAGACAAACAAATCTGTAATTGCAACGTTCCACTCAGTGGCGGATGACTTCCATGCTTCCCAAAACCCCTGTGAAAGAAAAGTATCTGGGAAGAATGGCTTTAAAACATTTCAGCTGGTGTCCAATGCTCAAGCCATAGTTACATTTAATGCTGTAGATGCTACTACACAAGGACATATGCTTAAACAACATTTACTGTGTACAGCTGCACAAACAGCTGGATATACACCAACAATAATATTGTCTTATGCATTTCTACCTCCCTTGGTTTAATTTTAAAGACAGATAGTGCTCATATTCTGATCAGTACATGCTTTCATGAAAATCTTAATCATTTTACTTGAGGCTTTCAGAAGCTGACAAGTTGGAGCACTCAGCTCTCATTCACTTTGAGCTAAACAGTGTGCCCAGTTCCTTTGCACACTTTCAAAATCTCAAGACAGAGAGAAGCTTCCTTTCTGAAAATATATTCACTAATCCATGATTTGAAATAAAATGAACCATCATATAGGTCAGATGCCTTTGTTGTTATCTTAGCTGTCATAATTGAAACTGATTCCTGCTTACATGCATCATAGTCTGCCCTGAAGCATTTAAATAAAAAATAACACAAAACACGACACAAAACAAGCACACCTTCTGTTGTCCACAGAGCTCACACAATTAACACATCCTGTTTCTGATTTACAACAGTTAATGAAGTATCCTTGTGTATCCCCACCTTAGGTCCTCCTCTGCTGGTGTTATGTGATGGAAACTCCACTCCTTTCTTCAGCAATTCTAGATAAACTTCTTTGACTTCGCTCACATCCACCATTCCTTGGAAACCTCGGGCCCACGTCTGGTTTTGGAATAACAGGAACAATAAGTCACAGAAATGGGCCATCAGCAGGTCAGACAAGCACTTCTAAACCACGGTCCTGAAAGCACGTCCTTCCCTCCATTCACCTCAGCTAACTCCATCCAAAACAGCAGGAACAAAAAAAGCTCCAGTTACATCTCATCCTCCTTGCTAAGTGCAGCCACAGAAGGACAAACACAGATGGGATGGAGGTGGAATATAAAAGCCAGTTTGAAAAAAGTTCTCCAGTTCTTTCCCTTTGTCTATGTCACTCCTATATGAAGCAGGAGCAGCAAGAAGAGTTTGTTTTAAGACGACATTCCCGTGAGTAGTTACAGTGCAGAAATGGGCTGCATTAAATGTTCACTATTTAGCAGAGACAAAAACATGTAGTTTACTGTAGTCTTACCATGATAAAGGTCAAGATTTTCTCCTGCATGTCAGTTGGCAAATTGTATCTTGGATTGAGTAGTTTCACCAGCTTGTCTTTACAGAAATCTTTCTTCACAACTAATGACTGGAATCTGGGGCCACAGTTCTCCACACACATGTCAAGCAGCTGCACACACAAAAAGCTTCTGTTAGAGATACTAGGGGAAAAAATCCAACAACTTGCCTGCTTTTGTTTAACTTGCTCCAAGGTGTTATGGGAAAGAGTGAGGACAGATAGGAACAGAGTACTGCCAGCTATCTCACTAGAATGTCTAATGAGGTTATTACTGGGAAACAGGAGCTCACTGCGTGCCCCGTTATAGCTATGCAATACAAAATGAGATGTGCCAGCAAGCGCGCCGCTGCTCCTAACAGAGAAGTACGATCACACTTGTTTCCATGTCACAGCAGTTATTGAACATACGGTACCTTAACAGCACGGAATCTATCCATAGCTTAAAAAATTACTTGAACACATTCAGTAATCAAATTAATTCACTGCCTAGCACACAGGTAGCCTTGTCTGATAGACTCTGAGTTGCTCCACAAGAGGGAAAAAAAAAAGATTTCTAAATGCTTCTCTTCTAATCTGCTATGTGAGAGACCAATGGGAAAAAAACACAAAGAACAAATTCAACAGCTCCAAGTACTATTTCTCCATGTGTTTTAAAGGTCACATCGATTTAAGAGAACAAGTGAATTGTTCGAATGCTCAGATTTATCTTCATGAAAGAAGTGTGCTTCCAAAATTCTGCTTGGAATGCTCGGAGTAGGATCTCTGCAAGCAACATCTGCACCATCAAGTATAGCAGTGTGTGATGAGGACCCCCAGAGTAGCTGATTACAATTCCCACTTTACAGAAGAGATATCCAAACCTGTCAGTATCTCCCAGTCACATGAAATCAGGTCAGTACTAGTCTTGATAGGAAACAGGTCAGCCAGATCAGCTGCAGAATGAGGAACAAAACTCGGAGATTCACAGAACACTAGGGATTGGAAAGGACTTCAAAAGATCACCTAGTCCAACCCCCCTACCAGAGCAGGACCACCTACACCAAGTCGCATAGGAACATATCCAGGCGGGTTTTAAACATCTCCAGAGGAGACTCCACAACCACCCTGGGCAGCCTGTTCCAGCACCCTGTCACCCTCACTGTGAAGAAGCTCCTTCTCATATTTATGTGGAACCTCCTATGTCCCAGCTAACACCATCTTGCCTGGATAGGACTAAGATGCCCACGTGGAGCAAAACAGTCACTCTTGTGATTTGCTCTTTCACCAAATCTTTAACTTTCCCTCCCACTTTAACAGGAATGATGGAAAGCAAGAGGTAGACATTAACAAAAGTTTGCAAAATTTCATGGGTTTTGAGACAATACTTCACGTCAATGATGCAGCAGTTGGGATATAATCCCCAAAGAATACTCAGATTTTAATGGATACTGTTGTAATCTTGATAAAAGTAGGTTAAATATACTTTCCTATTCAGAGCAGACTATTTGACTAAGATGAAATCATTTTAGCAACTCATCTTGTAGCCTCAGGACTTGCAGATTTTTTTGCCTGGTGTGATCAGGAACTTATGGGGGAACAGGTTTAAGACCAGAAGAACATATATGGCTGAAATGAAAAGAGGGCAGAACAAAGCGACTGTGGCTGACTGCTGTGCAACAAAACCTGAGAGATAATTTAAAAAAAATAAATCTTGGCTCAAATCATTATTTTTTGTTTGAAAGAGTACATTAAACATATGCTAATAACCAGTAATTTGCCTGTGTAGCACTTCAAAGATGGTCCATGTAAAACATTTTCAACCTGGTGCATGGGAAATTTGGTGTGCTACTCCTTATTCTTAATTCTCTACTTAAGGGACTGAGTATTTACCCACTGAATTAAAGTACTAAACTAATGGGGTAGATCCTCAACTCAATTATGCCAGGACAGCCCAGCCACTTAAGAGTGAAATTAAGCTGGTGTAGGAAAAGAGGAATTTGATTCAATTATTTTTAACTGGACTATTCATGCAGAAGCCACGTTCATGCTAATAACACTGCTCATTAGAATTTCAGTGTGGGTAGTTATCGTTGCAAATAGGTCTTCACCGTCCCAAGCAGATCCAAGATGGCCAATTCAACCACTTAATCATAAAATCACAGAACATTAGGGAGTAGAAGGGACCTCAAAAGATCATCTAGTCAAATCCCCCTGCTACGGCAGGACCACCTAGACCAAGTCTGCTCAGCATAACAACAATGGAGTCTCAGTAGAAACTTGTTTTAATAACAGATCTGGCAAATTAACTTCAACCAAGCCATTAGACTTCCTCTAAATGACTGACAGGACCTGAGAACTGGTGAAATACACTGAGCTGCTACGTTCCAGGCTAGCTGGTAGCTGAGAAGATACTTGCGCTGAGCAAAGAGGGGGCAAACTGCACAAAGTCCTCTGGTTCACACGACAGCAACACTCGCTACTAAAATGATAAAAAGCATCTGAACAAAACTGAGGACAAACTGTAAGACAAAAAGGAGAGAAGTTGGTGGGTATAACTAAGTCAGCTACATCCCTTTTCAATAGAGGCTTTGCTTAGAACTCAGTATGATTATCTACTCATCTAAAGCAGCCAGCTATGGCCCATAAAGCTGTAGTGAACCAATGCAGTTTGTGATGGACACTGCCCATATCTAAGGGGAATGCAAGAAAGCACAGATAAACCATTTGCTGCTTCACATTTTGGACGATTTCCAAGTGCCCACATTCAAAGGAAACCTGGATGAGCAGCTTTTTCAGCTGTTTGTGAGTTACACTGCAGTGGCTATCCAGACTTTACCAAGATTTAATATTTCAAAAGTAGTAACTTTTCAGTAGTCTTATATTCTATAAGGTGCAATATCATTCATTAGGACTTTTTTCATTGAGGAGCTGGAGTGGTCTCTCATTTCTCTGGTGTTCCAGGTCAGTTAACTTTCTGAAATGTTAGTTTAACAAAACAAAATCTGAGGCCACATTTGCTATTTTGAACTGTCTTACATTCAAAAACTTCCAGAACAGTAGAAGGAAAACCAGAAAAAAGCCGAAGGCAAATAAAACCCCAACATAAATATTTAAAATCTAACCAACAACTTTCTTTTAAATATTTTCCAACAGAACTGAAACAAGAATTCCACCTTAGATTTCAGCTCTCTGCTTTGCACGCAAGAGTGTGTGTGTGTAGAGCCAGGTACAGAGAGGAAAATGTCCAAGAAACTGCTTCCCTGAGTGCTGTTCAGTTCCCAAGACTTTATGGGCGTCAGAACTTGAGTAAATGCTTTACAAACCCAGGGGAGATCTAAAGAGACAACTAAGCAGGTGTCTCAGCAGTCACTACATAAACACTGTTTACATATCCAAAGTCCATTAGTAATAAGAAGTCAAATAACACACACAAACTGCTGGTTTCCTGCCTAAAAGTTCTAATCATCTTCACTCTGATTGCAAAATCACTACTGCCAAGCCTATCTCTTGGCTTTATCACAGACTGCATGAAGCAACTTCATGACCTGACACAGATAAACCTCAATCCATGTGATTTCACAAGCACCAGCTGACTTCAGTAGATCAGAGGATGTGAAGCCAAGCCACAGCCAACACATTACGCAGCCAGCACTTGCTCTTCTTCCTCCAAGTATGTAAATAAACATCTGTGAGCCAGAAGACACTACTGAGATTGAGATACATCTCAACGACGGTATCAGGGCTATGTGTGCAGTCACGGTGCTTCAGATGAGGACTTTAACATTTTGCTCAGTGTGTATTCTGTGGGAGTAAGTTCTTCAAGTAGTTTCAGTAAAAGATTGAATTCCAAAATTTCTATGGAAGTAAAAGTAGATCCAAGTACATTTCAAAAGAAAACCTGATTTGGAAATGTGACTTGTATATCTTACCCAGGAGAGATACTTCAACATAGTCTCAAAAGCTGGATCACATTTACTGTATAGGAAATGTAGTTAATATCTTATAGTTCACCAAAGAAGAGCCCACATTTTTGTAGAGATTTGGGAGAAAAACAATTTTAAGGAGAAGAGGTGCACAGGGAGGGAGGGCTTCTGTTCTAGGAAATGAAACTTATTTCTGTTTTTCATTTGCAGTTATTTGCTGTTCCAACCTAAGCTTTTCAAACTGAAACAGGAACAATTTCATTAAAACAATCAGGAACCCAAACCCAGAGGATATAGCACACAGAAAGACTGACTTGGCAACAAAGGAGTTAAAGGTCATACATGGTTGGCAGTGAGGTCACTGAAGGAAAGGGTTTATGTGCTAAACTGATGGCAGTACTGGTGGAAAAGTAGAAAAAGTGCCAGGGTCAGAGGGAGAGGCAAAGTACAGAAGATGTTACATAAGAACAAAAGGAGGAAGAAAAGAGCTAGAGGAAAGGTTGGAATTTGTTTAAAAAAAAAAAAAGAGAAAGGAACTCATAGTGAAGAAACCTGTAGTCAGACAACCAGCTGGGCCAACACTGTGCGACTGCCTGGCAGGCACACTTCCACGTGTGCACAGTGTACATGCCAGCGGGGAAGAACAGACACGGGCAGAGGGGCTAGGGATGGTGAAGAGACTGAAAAAGTGTTGAACAACAAGCTAGTCCATGCTCCATCTGCAAGCACACACAATGAATTTCCAGGTCAAAGTTTTTCTGTGGTTACACCTGAAACAAGATTCTTCCACTTTTATGTTCCTAAGAGCTAAGCTGTAATGTCACCTTCGGTTTATCTGCAGAGTAAACATGCAAAGAAAGGCTCTAAATCTAAGCCCTGGGTTACCATAACACCAGTTGCCTGTATCAGATATTCAGAATAGGAGCTTGGTGCAGAAAGACTGCAGGAGAAAGAAGCAGATCTGATATAGGGATTGCAATTACAGCGGGAACCAAGTGTTTCTGTTATGCAAACACCTGGAACACACAAAAAGGTGACTCATGAGACAGTGGAGGAGGAAGCCAGGAAGGAAGTATGGAAGTAGAGTGAGGTGAAGGTAGACATTGGCATGTTTAGTACATTTATCTGCATCTCTAACTTGTCAGGAGACACTTGGGCAATTGCTAAATGACCTAAAATTCAACACTATCCATCACCCATCTTCCTTAATCATTTCTCACCACATATTGGTATAGATAATGATTTTGCACAACAAATACCAAACCCATGAGTAATCGTACTAAAGTGTCAAGCAGACAGGCCTCTACAGCCTCAAAAAAGGAAACAGTGAAGAAAATACTTCTAGACAAATAAGGAAAGACATAAATCCTCAACAACTTAAAATACAAACAATATGATTCTTCTCACAGTTGCACTGTTGTCAGTCAAGAGTATTTAAAGTCGAGAACTCTGGACTTATGACAGTGCTAGCAACTTCCTGCTCATGTTATCAAGTGTAGTGGAAAAGAGAGGACTGTTAACACTCCAGCAAATTTTAACTCTTATCATTTCCTCAAATTGTAGTATAGTTCAGAAACACTGAAACTGAGATCAGATTATCTCAGATGAGGATGTTCTCAGCCACTCCAACCTTCAGCCATAATACCCAAACTTCTCGTGGCTCACCCTGTGTCCTGCTCCCTTGCTGAACTCACCATTGCTACCCCTTCATTCAGGTTTCTTATTTATACATGATAACACCTCACCCTCACTAAGTGGTTATCGCACATTCCACCACATTCCATATCATGCTTAGTTTAACTAAAATCAGCACCACGAGGTAATAGAATGGTAAAATGTAGCTTTTATGTAATAGCCCAACCTCTTTATCTTTCACAAACAAGTGGGGCTCTCACAGAGGGATAGCCACTGCAGTAAGTAAGAACTACACTACTTTTACACAGTACAGCTTTGAAAGCACCCCAAAACGCAACAATAAATGTAAGAATTTACGTCAACCTGGACTCCGGAACACGATCAGATAATCAGATATGTGCTCTGCTGTACACACAAACAACAAAGAGAGAAAACATCCCGTAGAGTTGTGTCAGGGATAATTTGCATGCCGCCTTATCGTTTAAAATGTTTTTCTTCTTAGTGTCTAATTAATATAAACATCTCAGTACTTACAGACAGGGTAAGCCTGATCTCCTTATGGTTACAGTTTTTGGAAAGCTTTTTCTTCAGTGCTTTAACTGCATCTTTAGGCCTGTGACAAGAAATGAAGTAGAAAAAGTTACTAGTGAAGTTGGTCTGTTTTTCTAGTTCATAACTTCATCCAAGAGCCAAAAATACCAACCTGAGATACAGAACCAAATTCATCCCTGTATTTACACCCACATAAAACTAGAGTGATTGCCCCATTGATTTCAGCAAAATCATTTCAGTGTTGAGCTAGAGTAACACAGCAGTGAATCAGGTTTGTTACTGCAGACGGTGCATTGCTCCAGAGACTTCTGCAGCCAAATAAAGTTATTCTCCTCTGCAGAGTCTCCTCCACAACAATATTACTTCACTGTTGTACAGCAGATTTACTTATTCAGTTTTATTGCTATGAAAGGGGATAACAATTGCCAGCTGTATCAAGAATTGACTGGCACCTATTTTTCAGGTGTGATGCAATTAAAAAATATTCTCCTGAGAGTACTGTCAGAAGTAGGGGTGTCTTGGCCACCTTCCAATCTTGTAATTGCAGGATGCTTTTAACTCATCTAGGTAATTACCGCGTATGCATGGACAACCCATTCCACTCCACAGATAGTGGCGTTTCTAGCCCAGTCATTTTGACTTCTATATATACATCCCATATCTTTTAACTATCTGTGTAGGAGGAAAAGGGTGGAAGATGGTATCAAGTGTATCACGTGTGGGAAACACTCTTGCGCAATTCATACAGGCTATCTTTGGTGTAAAATTATTAGGGCCAGCTCAATGCTCATGATCAACAAAAACAAGATGTTCTGAAGCCTCTTTGGGATCTCTCTAGAGTCTAAGATATGTTGTTTCAATATGAAAAAAAAGGAATTTTGTTGAAACTGTTTCAAAGCCAATGAAATCAAACAGGTATTTACCCATTACTGCATTTTTATAGTTCAAAATGTTATCATACTTCAGAAGATCTATTTCTCTTAATCGTATATCATACCCAGCAATATCAGTAGAACAAGAGATGGGTGGGAGTGTGAGAGCAAAGAAGAAAAACCAATTTCCTTTGCAGAAAACTCCACTACCACTACTTCTCCTACTACCCCACTCCTGCCTCTTGCTTCTCTCATTGCAGCATCTGGAAATGCTCTAGTCAGGAAATTGCATTAAAATAACTATTTGCCTAATTAGCTACAGCAGTTCTGCTGCTCCTAGTATCCTGTTCCAAACTGCGACTAGGTAGTAGTTGCCTAGGAGGAAGTTGTAAGGAGTTCCTCTGCAAGCTTGAACTGTACACCAAGAGGAAACAGTTTCTTAAAAAAAGCTTTGTCGGACAGAAGCTCCACTTAAAAACTGAGGCTGAGGGTCAGGCTGCTGTTGCTTAGGGCAATGGCCAGAAGAGAGTTATTACTGATCTTCTAGGCTCTATGAGCCACAGGTGAGAGTGTGGGATCCAAAAATAGTAAAGGAAGGATAAACTCATTCTGCAGAAACTAAGTGATACCTCATTCTCCTGGTGAAAGCTCTCCAGCTGGTGTTAAACCAGCAGTGAGTTCCTGCTATGCAATGCTGGAACAGATCCTGTAGGAGAACAATGTCCTTCTCCCTTTTACAGATAGTAACAAAAAAGCTCAAAGCAGTGAGTGGCTGAGCAACTCAGAATGTGGTTGTTCAGAGCAAGAGACCACCACTGTCCTGGGGGTTCATGGGGATAGGCCTTGACAGGATGGATCCCACTGACCAGAAAAGCAGACACCCCTTTACTCCTGCTGCCGTGTAGGCTAGCTGGGAAACCGCGGCGAGAAGGCTCTAGTGAAGTTGAAAACAAACAGCCAGTTGACAGTTGAGTGTCAAACAGCCGTGGGCAGCCAAACGCTCAAATGCTTTCTCCAGTTTGGAGTAAAAAAGACCCCTTTAGACTGACGAGCAATAAAGGTCATACGAATGGCATCAGGCTCAGGTAAGGCACCTACAGTATCACCTTCCTCTGTGGGAAAGCGCCTACAAGTTCTGACGGCTGTTAGAGACACTGGGACCTCGGAACTGACGGTATCTGCACCTTGCTGCCACTTGGGTTTGCCCTACCCGGGAGCATCGCTGCCGCTGCCGGTCGCTCTGACCTCGGGCTGCCCCGTAACCCCCTGCCCCGCTCACCCTTCCTCCGTGGCGTTGATCACGTCGCAGATGTGCATGAACTGGCCCCACTCCTCCGTCTGCAGCGCTCCGAACGTCGCCCGCTCTGAAAGGCCAAGGGCAGCCGTCGTAGAGCCGGGCGGGCACCCCCGAACACGGCCCCGGGGAGCGACCCCGAACAGCCGTCTCAGAGAACCAATAACAGCCGCCCCGGGGAACTCCCCGAACACCGTCCCATGGGGAACCCCCGCACCCGCACACCCCGCCTTGGTACGTACCGACCAGGCTGCCCACGGCAGTGCCGAAAGGGTCCCTCGGAGCCTTCCCGAAGGCCATGGCCGCTGCCGGCGAAGCCGCGCGGCCTCTGAGGGGCGGCAGCCCCGGCCCGTCCCGCCGGATCCGACCGCTCCTTCCCGCCCCGCCGGTCGCTCCTTCCTGGGACCGGGGCGGAGCCGCCACCAGGTGCCCTCCCGACTCCCGCAGCGGATCGCGGGCGGGCCGGGCCGGGCCGGCCGAGCAGTACCGCCCCAACGGGGAGGTCCCGGTGCTGCCCAGCCGAGGCCTGACAGGCAGAGCGGACCACCGCAGCCCCGTCCCGGAGCCCGAGCACGCCAGCTTCCATGTAGCCGCATCCTCTTTTCCTGGTCTTTGGCCACTGTTTTAATGTCCAGACCCCCCCCTCGCTCGGGATTCCTCAGGCATCTCCCAGATGGGATTTAACAGCTGAAACCACGAGAACCTCGGCAGCTCTTACAGCAAAGCTGAGAACTGCCCGGTCGAAACTACCCAGGGGCTCTATCCTACCCTGCGGGCACCTGCGCTGGGAACTGTACTGGGAAGGGGGAAAATACCGGCCCTGCAGCAACAATCCCCAGGACCTGTCTGGTGGCACAGAAGACCGAGGGTGATTTTGGCTTTTCAGGAATTTCGGAGAACTATTCTATGGCAGAACTGACTTTAAAGGAGCAGATGTTTAAGTGTTGAGATCGTTGCTTCAGGTGCAAGTCAACAGCAAGTGAGTCGTTTCAATGGCGCAGAATGGAATGTGTGCTTCACAACTGATCCCTAACGTGATCTGCTCGTTAAATTGATTACATACAATTAGTTCCTTTTAAAAGAGAACTGCCAGTGCAGTGAGTGACAGCTGCTACACCTCACAGTACACCACATGCTACAGGCGGATACATGCCAAACATCAGCATCCATCGTGATGAAATCACAAGGGCTCACCACTGCTTCTGCAGTGGTTGTACATGTTTTCTCAAACCTGTATGCCCTTTTCTGCCTCTCAGCTTTAAGTGGAACAAGCACATGGATCTCAAAACAGCAAGAAAAAGCACCAAGCAGTGCAGTAAATTATTTTCATCTGTTGTAGGCACCACTACTCTGACCACCCACATGTTTCCACATGTGAGACTATTTCTACAATTGCTATCAAGGACTACCTTCATGTCCCTCATCCCTGATCTGTCTGTCAGACCTGTACAATAGTGAGGAGTGCATGAACATTAAAGCCTCAGTTGTCATTTTTTATTGATTGAGATCTGTAATTACTTCAGTATCAAACAAGTACAGAATCATTTTAGCCAGCATCTGAGTACAGCTTAATCAGTCATAGAATCATTAGGGATTGGAAGGGACCTTGAAAGATCATATAGTCCAATCCCCCTGCCACATCAGGATTACCTTTTCCACACACTTGCTCACCCAAGGGCTGCAAAAATACTTGCTTGCTGTGAAAAGACAAGAAAAACCTTTTCTTTCCTATAGGACATGGCATCAGACTGCAACAGAGTGGGTTTAGACATTAGGAAAAGTTTTTCCACGGAAAGAGGAATCAGATGTTGGAACAGTCAGAACATGACAGAACCGAGAAAATTATCTGCCTGACGTTAGAATTTCCCAAATTACCGGAGCTCTGTTTGCACTGGTGGTGATGGTCTTCCTAGAAAACTCATTTTACTTCGGCATTTTACGTGACTCTGTGGCCCCATCTGCTGGCTGGCTCTAACAGAAAGGCTGGAGAACAAACCCTGTGAAAGTTTCTATGCAAAAAGCAAGTTACTACAACTGTGAGGCAAGTGCCTTGTGCGCACAGAGCGTAGGAGCAGTCTTTTCCTTACTCCTTCTGTAGTAAGTGGATGGAGTTGATCATACAGGTTGGTGAGGTTCTATTTGAGACTGTTTCTAAGCACCACATCTCAGCTTTACACGCTGCTGCAGTTAGTCTTGTCACATGGTTTTAAGCCAGACAGCATCTGTCAAAACAGAAGTTTGTTTATTTACTCTGGGCTGCAGAAGTTTGAAAGACATCCTCTACGCTTGGGTGGTTAATTTCATACACTCTTTGTCACTGAAATGGAAATAACGGTCCCTTAAATTAACCCTTGTTAAATCTGCAATGTGAGTCACAGCTTGTGTCAAGGAGTGTATTTTGTTGAGCTACTTGGGGAAAAAATATCTGATGTAGTTTTTTCTTCATGTAAAGAGTGGGTGTCAGGAGGACAGGGCCAGGCTCTTCTCAGTGTCATCCAATGATAAGACAAGGGGCAACGAGTGTAAGCTGGAACATACAAGATTCCACATAAATACGAGAAGGAACTTCTTCATGGTCAGGGTGACATCACTGGAATGGGCTGCCCAGGAGGTGGTGTGAAGTCGCCTTCTCTGGAAACATTTAAAACCCACCTGGACGTGTTTCTGTGTGACTTGATCTAGGGGATCCTGCTCTGGCAGGCGGATTTGACTAGATGATCTTTCGAGTTCCCTTCCAATCCCTAATGTTCTGCGATACATTGCAATTTACTGATTAAAATTACTCACTAAAATCAGCTATTGGTTGAGATGTAGGAACTCTTCATAGGCTTCAGATTCTGAAACAAGGGTGTCAGATTCTTCAGCCTTCTCTGTGCCAGAACTGTTGGTCTTTATGAGTTGGTGGTCCAAGAGTCTCAATAGAGCTCTACTGCACTCCTTGTAAATTTGCTGTTACTGCAGACACAGTGTGCTCCTCAATTATTACTACTAAGGGACATTTCCTGCCTTTTGCAAGCACCTGTAGTAGTTATAAAAAGAAAGAAGAGGCTAAATAATTTGTCTTTGCAAAATATTGTGAAACAAAAGCATTTAGTGCCACAGTCTGTCAGCCTCTTGAGCTGACTTGTGTTACATGCAATTGTAATTGTCAGTGGAATTTCATTTATATAGAGGTTTTTGTTGAGGTTGCCATGTCCATTATAAACATAAAATCACATCCCTAATTGCTATTGTTATGCAGAGATTTCTTTCAATGTAGATTTGCTGCTTTTGAAGCTCAGAATTATAGATCACTAATTTACATAATTTTTTTAATCACACCTTTGCCTTATTTAGTCCTCAGTCCTGTTTTCAAGGGATCACATACACACGTAGCACAGCGAGTGAAATACTTAGCCAGCTCTCACATTCACAAACTGATTTATGACTGGTAGCTGCTGTTATTTGTTATATGAAAATTATAAACATGGTGATGATTTTTTGTTTAGTTTAAAAATGAGAGAGTTTCTATAAAGATCATTTATTCAGCAGAGATTAAGTGAGGAGTTGTAGAGTATTCCCTCCTCCATCTCCCAAGAGCTGTGTTTACTCCTACAGCCTTCACCATAGTCTATTTTAGTGTGATTTTTCCTTGTTATCCAGTACAACAAAGATACAATCAGCAGGACTCTCACTGTAGCTCATTAGACCAGATGCTGGTTATGGTTTGTGCTGGTTGCTTAACGTGAACAAGCAGCCAGAGGGCTAAATCAAATCCCTTCTGTATCATCTCCATTAGCTCACTGCCTTCAGATAACAGCAAACCTAATCAGGAGCTATTTGGACAAATTAAATTAATGTTTGGGACCCAGTCTCACTAAGAATACAGAGCTGTCCCCAGATACTGATGTAAGTAATTACTAATTTGGGGTTTTTAAAAAATCCAACCCCTGTGATGTTAGCAGTGCATTTAATTTGTCTGTGCAGGAAAGGGGAGCAGAGCTGGCAGTGAAGAAGGGCCGTGGCGGTGGGCTGCAGAGGGCAACCGTGTTCAACGAATTGTCTTGTGCTTCTGCACTGGCTGCTCCAAGGGAAGGATGGTTTCTGGAAAAGGCAGTATCAGCCATATTGGGGTTTCTCATACACACAGTGCAGTTCAGAGGTGGCTCTTTCACATTTTAATGTTCACTCGTCATTTGAAATAAATAATAATAATAATAAAATCTCAGTATATGCAATGTAAAACTCTCAAAAGGTAGCAGAGGGACGGGGATGTGGTGTTTCCTCAGGACTAAGCAGTGGATCACTGGCTTTCTCACTTTCAAGTCTGTGCTGCATTTCCTGGACCACACAGCCTCAACACACTGTCCCTGTCCTGGGACCTCCATGTGACAGCGCATGACTTCGTATTTGTCCCCCTTCTAAACCACTGACAATTCCAAATGGAAAACACATTTTAATAACACACTACGGGAGTCACAGCTAGTTTGACACTGAACCCACGTGTATCCTGTTTTACCTAAGGACAAATGAGTGTGATTCTCTCATAAATAAATTTTTTATCTCTATCCACGCTTAAAAAGAAGAAGAAAAAAAAGAGAAGCGTTACGCATTCACCTCCCTGTGGAATTCTGCCCTCACAGTGTGGTGTTACACCAACAGCTTTCTGTCGCTCCTCCTTTTCCTCTCAGGAAGCAATCCTCCTTTTTTTCCCCCAGGAGAACTGCAGATAAATATTTCCCTCACGGCTGAAGATAAATATTCTGTTATATACTTAGGGAGCTTACCAAAGGCTTTTCTCAAGTTCACCTTCTCAGAGACAAAGATGCATCATCCAGTTCCCTCAGGTTCTCTCCAGAAGTGCATCTTCCTGCAGTGGATTCTACATTTATAAAGAAATGATGAAATCATTATTATACTGCAGAATATCATGAGTCTTGACTCAACTTTCCTGTATCAGATTAATTATTAACTATACCTTATCCACTGGAAGGTGGATAAGAGTCTTCTGCTTGAATCTCTCAGGAAAACTTAAAAAGAAATAAAACCCTCTCTGAATCTTAAGTTGGAGGAATTGTAGATAGTTTCCTCATGATTGGGATGTGACTGCTATCAATAACTGCTGCCTAAAGAGCAAACTCAAAATGGAAAATAAACTCAGTGATTGAGATTCACAGCAGAGCAGCCTGTGAGAAGTAGGAAACTTTTCTGTCGTCTGCATAGGCAAATGGCAAATAACTGTTTTGCATTTAGGATGGTAATGAGCAATATATGAATTGGCCAGACTCCTCTTTTCATCAGAGGCTGTTTGGGGAAAGGTATTTCACAGGGGATCCTTTGCAAACTCACACTGAGTTCAGTTGTCCAATTAAACCAGAAAAGCTTTCTGAGTGACCAGGGCCCCTTTTCTCTGTGGCACACAGCAGGACAGCCCCACTGCACACAGTGTACACACTACTGTGTGTCACATGTTTACTTCAATTTTGTTTTCAAATTGTTTATGGAAGTTTGTGACAAAAATCTTTCATATCTCGCTCATCGCTGCCATACAAATGTCTTTGCCTTTAGTGGACAAGAGGGAAAAACGCTGTGATATTAATTTGTGCTTTTTTAAAAATTAAAAAAATACTTGGCAAGTGATAAGGTGTTCAGGTGTAACAAGTATTTGTGTCTGTTCCACAACAAAAAACCAATCCCCATAGCTTTATGTCTCAGGTATGTGGTATAAGAAACCTTCCAAAAGCTGTGGGAATCCACCTGCATGAAACTGAATCAACCTGATATTTTCAGTACCAGGAACAATCTTGAGTACTTGGACTCCACTTGAATTATCAGTGTAGAAAGCAGTCCTGGAAGAAATTAAAATCCTCGACCTTTGCACATTAGCAGCAGGAATGGTCTTTGCCAAGGAAGTAGTTTTTCTCTTCCTGACGCACCCACTGCCACCTGAAGTGCAAAAGAGCTCCAGGGAAGAGCTGAGTTCAGCACTGCTTCTTCTCATGTTCTTTGTATTTCGAGAATAACGATGGGTAAACCCAGAGCTTTTACAAATACACATTCAGATCAAAGAATATTCAGGCACCATGTCCTGATTAAATAATTTCAGCATTACTTGATTGCCTGCAAATAGCCACAGCGCTCACTGGAAAAGGGATCCTAAAGCTTCCTAGTTAAATCATGAGGCTGGTACCTGAGTGTCACCCACAGAGCCCTGGGTCACATCCAAGCCTTCTCCAGCCACGCAGTGGCCCGCCGCTATCTCCTGGCCTAATTAACCAGCAGTCTTGCCCGAGCTCTCTGCTGGATTTTAATTACAGAGTTATTAATTCATGGGGAAAAAACTGACAGATGTTTCAGGTTGGTTGTAGCAAATTAAAAGGCGGGTGCTTGGTGTAAAAACTCTGAAGCGATTAAACAAGTGACTGAAGGATGTTCAGCTGTTTTACAGGGAGCAGGGTACATAGTACCAGTCAGTCTATTGTAGCTCGGGGTGACTTGTCAGGATAAAAATAACAATAGCAACAGATTTTACTCTATCTGGGTTTCAAAGGTAAAAGAAGCTTATAAGTTTGTGTTCTTAATTTGTGTGACAGCTTTTGCTGGCTTCATTTCACTCCTCCTTCCTCTACAAAGAAAATCTGTTCTTTTCATAGGTTGCTAGTTTAAAAACACCCATGTGCTGCCAAGGGAAATGACGGAACAAGGTGGTTACTCTACAGTTACTGTTATTCAAACTGACCATACAGATAACATGAAGTAAAAGACTAATTTCCAACTCTCATAGCTGACAAAAATTGTTGCCATAATTTTACAAATAATTTTGATTGCTTGAAAAAGCAGCTTAAAAAAGACGTTAGCTCACAGTGAATAAATGCATTAGAGGAAACACAGGCGTGGCCTGAACAGCTACCATGGCAAATATTCTAAGGCAAGCAAGAAGCAGCCTTAGAAAGTCTAAGTCATCTGTCTTGTGGTTCTTTGGGAAAATTTTGCCAGCTCATTAAATGGGAAGGATCGGCTGATTATCTGCCAGTAAACAGAATAAATAAATAAATGCAGAATTGCGTGCTATAACTTAATGAAAACTGAAGAACATCTTTCCTCGTTGCTAAGGGAGTCAAACATTCATCTGGTTTCTTAGTCTGGACAAGAAAAGTCTGCATGAGTTTGGACTGAGCCCTCTTCTAAAGAGGAAAGTATTCTGATTTCTTTAACTTCCAGCACGCTGGCTCTGACCTACAGGGCTTCTGTGTGGCTGGTGCTAGTAGAAGAATGTGTGGCCTAATGGAGATCCATGGCATCATCACCTGTGTGCAAAGCTAAGTCTTGAGTACTGTGGAGCAGGGGACTCACACAGTTCTCAAGGAGTTCAGGCTCTTTGCATTGCACTTCACTGGATGTTGCACAGCAACCTGCTATGGAGCCTGAGCTCCCTGTAATTAAGTTCAGTGAGGAGAGAAATTGCAGAAGTTTAGGGCCCTTGTATCAGGATGGAGTAGGGTGCTGGTTGCTCCTCCTAAACTTTTTTGGCAAACATTTCTGTGCAGGACATTCCACCCAGGGACCTGGAGCACTGGCTTTCACAATACCATGTGGCTACCAGTTACTTAATGCTGTGTGAAACCATTCTCATTCTGTCTGAAAGGTACAGTTCACACGCTGCAGGAATCCCACTGGTCTTTCCAAAGCAGAGGATGGTTTTGAATGCACTCTGCATGCTTGCTCTGACAGACGGCACGTGTCCTACAGGCAAACTGGAAACGTCGAGAAAATTTTCTGACAGAAAATCTCACTTTTAGAGAAGTGCAGCAATGTCCAGTTGAGTTACTTATTGCTGGGATCTCAAAAGCTCCTTTATGTAGGGCTGCCAAAAGGTGGTGATTTGTCAAGTGTGTCAGTGGAAGCTCAGCATTGTCCTTAGTGTTGAGAACCCTTGGCATTGGGCTTTGCATAGAATAAAGCAGCTAAGGGAGAGCTCCAGCTGTCTTAAATTGCTCCCCCTGTACAAGACAATCAAAAAAGGGAGATACAGGCTCAGCTCTGCAGCTGGTGTGTTTTCCTTATCCACTGTACGTCCTGTTACGCTGCACAGAGTCACTAGGAAACCCAGCATGAGGTCTGTAATGGGGTTTGTACATGCAGAGGATTCCTTCCCAGGCTGGTGGTCCTGCACAGGCGTTTGCACCACCCAGCATGTGTGCAGCGAGTCCTTCCTTCTGCCTCTCCCTATGACTGCTGATACCTACTTCTACAGGCAATGCAAATAGTCACGTCCCTTCTCCTCGCTGCCAGGCCTGTAGCTCCGTGGTTAGGCAGAACAAACATGGACAGGGACAGAGCAGGAACTGAGTTTAGGTAGGCTCGATCCTTGCTTGGTTTCATGAAGACTGTTTTGTCCTGAAATCCAGTAATGGTTTTTAGAAACATCAGGGCAAAGCCAGGGATTATGACTCTTCTAAGCGTAGAGGTCAAGAGTATCATCAGTCTCTGTATTTTGAGCGGAGCTGTTAGGTCACAGGCTGGACTTGATGTTTTTAGTGGCCTTTTCCAGCCTCAATAATTCTATGATTCTGTACAATAAAGCAATCCTGCTCCCAGGACTGAGGGCAGGGAGTACACACCAGTGAGTGCCATTGCAAGGGAAAACGAGTGTCCTGAGTTAGCGCTAAAGATGCTGGTTGTTTTCAGGACCGTTCACATTAGTAACCAGCACTAGGCTCAGTGTAACAGTTTAGTATGGGAAGACCTCTGACATGTTGACCAAAGTGGAAAAAGCAGTCCTTGGAGGCTCTTCCTCACAACTGTCTGAACAACAAACTGGTCAAATAGTTTTGATAGTTCTTCTGCATTAAATATTTCAGCAGAACATTCCTACACTGGTGTGTCACTACCCAGTGACAGCTGTGGTGAAAACTCAAGTATGGACAGGCTTAAGTACCTGTCCTTGGTCAAATGTGAAGCAGGGGAGACGATGAGTCTAGAGAAAAAGCTATCAGCACCAAGAGTAACAGAGAGCAAGTAACTTCAGTTCAGAGCGAGATGCCATTTGCCAAAACAGTACCCTGCAGGTGAGAAGCATTAAACCTTCTTCCTTATGATTTTCCCTGTGTTCCTACACACTCTTTCTTAGATGCTTGTCCTGTGCTCATGGTGCAGAGTTTCCCAGAACCCTTACTCCAGCGTCACAGCAGGCCTGCCCTACATTTCTCACCTGGTTTAATATTTTCTCCTGCTTGTTTCTCATTTTCTTTCAGCCTTTAAAATGGTTACTGGTCCCGCTTCTCCCCTCTTTCTTATGAAAAAATGTTCCCTAAATGTTTTTTATCCACTTACTCCTGGAACTTTGTCTGCAATAAAGATTCTTCTATCATGAACTGGAATGAAGCTACAAAAAGGGCTCTCACATTGCTGCTCACTTGACCAATTGCTTAGAGAGCATCTACAACCCGCATTTGCACTTCTGCCATGAAGGTGCCTATTCTGCAGCCTTGTCTATGGGGCAGATCTCTCTAGTCTGTCACTTCTCCACACAATGGCCCCCCAGACAGCTCTGCCTGTATGGATCAGAGAGCAGACTATTAACTCTGAAGAGCTCACACCTTCCCACCATCTGCAACTGTAATGCACTCTGGTGCTCAGACTCTCAGCAATTATAAATGACAGTATCTATTAATTTTAGCTGCTTTATGGCCCCCATTGCTACTGTAACTGAATGCTTTATACTCCTTAATACAGTTACTATCCAATTCCATATTGAAGTCGTGAAGCAACAACAGAAAGATTAAATGTTAGAGCCATTGATTTCTCTGAAATCCCTCTTTTGATGCCCAGTTCTGGAAATCTGATGCTTGAGACAGGCTTTCAGCTGTGGTTTTACTAGAGGCTGGAAAGTTTCTCTTCTGTGCCTGCATACAAACTCTTTTGTCATGACCGAACTGACTAGCTTGTTCCTAATTTGCACTGGTCTCCAGGAGCAGCAAGAAACTAGGTGCTTTGCTGTTGCTGTGAGCAGCACCAGAGGATTCTCCTTGGAAATAGGCAGGATCCTGCTTTCTTTCATAGAACTGGCTTCCTAAAGCCATGCAGAAATTATGTGAGTGTGTTGAGGGTGTCCTTAGTGTCGGACCGCTGTGTTGGGGTTTTTACATTCAATTTAATAAGCCTTGCTCTCCTTGCCATCATGTAGGGTGTCCAAGTGCTATGATTTGAACTTTGTTCAATGCCTGTAGACTCTTTTGCTCATCTAGATATGAGGAATTTACCCAAGGTTACACAAGAGATCTGTGGTAAATTAGGGAACTGAGCCTAAGCCTCTTGTATCTTAAAGTAGCAGCCTGACTGTTGCTTTCAGAAGAGCTTCACTACATTACACCAGCTAAGTGTCTGGCTCAATCACTATTCTGTGGATTACTAGAGGGCAGATTAACTGGAGTCTACTGAATTTTTAAAACATAAAATAAATACCTGCTATAAGCTCTTCACAGCTTTCTCCTAGCAAGGGTTTGAAGACTTTACAACATCATCTTAATTCCGTATCCATACATACACACAGAAATTGGCAGTACAAGTACCTACATCGTAGTAGAACAAAGCCTCATAACATTAGTTAAGGTTAATGAAAAGCAATGTCATTCCCGACGTCCCAGACAAATTGAGCCTTCCATGGCTATACACAAATGCACCGAAACATAGTTAGCATTTCAGCTGCTAGGCAGGAACAACCTCAGCCCCTTTCAATTTGGAAGTCTCTAGCCACCCATGGACGATAAGATGTTGTGCACTTACCATCAATTTTCTGATTTTGTGGGGAATGAGGACTGAAAGCAGGGCAGATGGAGCCTCTCATGCAGTGGCTTTTTACTTTAATTTCTTTAGTGTGGGTTCGTGCCTGCCCCTCAGCTGAGCCAAATCCATATTCAGCTGCACCTGATAATACACGGCTCAAGGTCACCAGCTCTAAATTGGTGCTTGCTTTTAACTGGTCTCACTTGAATGGTAATAAGTTTCAAGTAGTGCTTAGTCTTAGCCTTGATTCAGTTGACAGTGCACCACCATCATGTGAACAGGGTACTTGAGCTGCAGTTAGACCCTTGCTGTTCCTGTTGCTCAAATCAATTGAGAAAATAAGCAATATTGTGCAATACTGTCAGCGGACTTCTGAATACAGACGTATGTTTACCTACACACCAGGAAATGGATCACTAGTTTCTCAGTGTCGCACATCAGTTCTAGTTATTTCAGTAAATCCTGTGCTGATGGAATACAGATGTAATAAAGGAAACGAATTCTGCTGCCACAACCTGACGCAGCAGCGCAGGGGTATTAGTGCTAGGGCACAGATGCAGCATGTAGCTGCCAGGCTGCCCTCCTGAGACTGCTCCTAGGGAAGAAAGTAAAAATAATTAAAATCTTTCCTTTGCTCTTCTTTCGTTTCTGAGGCCTAAAGGCAAGCCCACTAAAATATGGCTAATTAAACCTCTGCTCTTCAACCATTGTGTGCCTGCGCAGCCTTGACACGCGGTATCACTCAGAGTAGCTGCTGCAAGTCACCTTGTACGAGCTACCTGCTCGTATTCATTAACGACTCTTGCAGGGAATTGGATTCACAGCCTCTCTGTTTAACAGTCCTGGACCTTTAAGTCTGCATACTGACAATATTTTTAAAAACCCAGCTTGGCTACAAAGTGAATGAGTGAAACCCTGTGAGGAAACAGTAAGGACCTTTGCTGGATATCGTTTGCTTTGCCCAAGGGTGCTTGACTGCCTCAACCAGTCAGTCATTTCTGACGGTTCACAGTTTGACCAACCCTTTGTAATTTCCCTTCTTCCTGTGAACACTGACAATATTGAACCTTTAGATAGTGGATAGAGGAAATCTTTATTCCCCTGTAATTTTTTTCCATTCTTTCCGTATTGCTAATGACTGACTGTAAATGTTCTTTCCACAGAATGACTGAGTTTATATTTTTAGCCCTTTGATTTGTAAAAGGAAACTTATTAGGAGCTTCTTCTTGATTAGGACAATGATGTTGTCAATCAAACCTCTGCAAATAAAGCCATCCTCCACATTCCCAAGTAAAAATGTTCTAGCTAATCTGTGCTGTATTTAATGCAAAATGTATGATTTCTAGCTCACACACATTTCTGTAGCTGTGGGAAGCACTGCTGCACCTCCCAGGAGCTACAGTGCACGTGGCTCACAAATTCCTACTTTGTGCATGGAAGTGTCTTTGGACTATCTTTGTCATGAGAAATCACAGCTTCTCTTTGGGATGAGGCATGACTTGAAATCATGGGATATCCATGAGCTTGGTAATATGGAAAGTTCTTCAACCTTTGATTTCAGTTCATGATTTTCCACAATTTCTCTACACTGCTGGCATCTAGAGAGGAACAACAGACATTGGCTACTAAAGAATATTTTAGGCTGATTGGCAAAATGTTAGCAACTCTAATCCTATTGAACAGTGCCTCCTCCTCTTTTAATGCACAGGGAATAGCACCAAATATAGATACATCTGACTCAATCAGGAGTGATATTTAATGCACAAAAATTACTTGCCATGACCCTTAAATCAGAGGTAGTGCAGTGCAGGTTACAAAATCAGTATGAAACAGTCAGGACTCTTGGGATTTCACTTCTGGCTCTAAAGCTGGCTGGCTGTGGTCTCAGGGAAGAAAAACACTTGCTCACTTCTCTCTGTTGTAATATACCCATTGGAAAGAATCGGGTAACTTCACTGATCTACCACACAGGCACTGTGTGAGCCTTCAATATTTGTGAAACTCTTGTGAAAAAGGACTGGTGAGTTGGGAAGATTTTTAATAAAGGTTGATAGAATAAAAGAGTAGTTAATGAACTTTGTGATGAAGTAACTACTTGGAACAGTTTTCCTGTGACAAGAAGAAGAGGGAGGATTACTGTGGTCTGTTGGAATTTCTTAATTGGGTGATGTTTGGATTAGCAAAGAGATGCGTGAAGCATTGGGGTCATAAATTGTTGTTAAGCTGTAAATCATTGGAAAAGAGGGGGAAGCATATTATCAGAAAACCTCATCCTCCCACATCCTTTTCGGGCCCAATGCTTTGTAATCAAACTATTCCACTGCCACACAAAGATTTTGCCTCCATGTTGTCAAAGGTGTTTCTAAC
Source organism: Rhinopomastus cyanomelas (assembly GCA_013400115.1). NCBI lineage: Eukaryota > Metazoa > Chordata > Aves > Bucerotiformes > Rhinopomastidae > Rhinopomastus > Rhinopomastus cyanomelas. The sequence goes on along the minus strand of VXBP01006545.1, from coordinate 49,491 downwards.
ACTATATAGCAGTCTCTTGGCAAGAAGTGTCCTAACCCACAGAGCTCTGTAGACCTGGAGCTTAGGGACATGATGTAGTGGTGATTGGGACAGTTAGGCTGATGGTTGGACTTGATGGTCTTAAAGATCTTTTCCAGCTGAAATGATCCTTTGAACAGAGCATGAATGCCAAAGTTGCTTTCAAATCAGGCAGGTCTGGGAACAAGTGGAAAATAAGGACCAGACTGACGTGGATGGTGCTGTAGTTATTCCCTCTATGATGCCTCCCTTCTTGTTTAATCTCTTTTATAGCCTAATCCATGGCCTGCTTTGGTGAGTTAACATCACCTAGTCCTTTCCCCGCTCACCTCCTCCAAATGTGAGCCCTGCTCACATATTTTCTCTCACAAACTCTCATGAGTTGCTTTGGCAGTAAGACAGCCGAGAGATAAGTACTCTTAGAACACAGCTTATGGTTCACTGGACATCAGCAAACACTGTCAAAGCCGATAACCTTCAGCTGGGAAGGTAACAGTAGTTTCACTCACGCAACCATTAACCTACTGCACTGCGTGTGTTAGGGTTTTGTAGAGCAGAGCCTGGCTGACACTCAGCTTTGCAAAGACAGGCCATGCCACTGCCCTGAAATATTATTCACGATGTTGACCTACATTGAAGAAAGTACAAATCTTGCGGATAAAATCTGCATCTGTGACTGATGTTGGTATAAATCAGGTGAGATCACACAGAGGTGTCGAATCATAGCATGTAAAGTATGATCTTAAAACTCTCCATGTTTTCGTATGAAGCTCTTATCCACCCTGCAGCACTCCAGAGCGAGCAAGGTGTGCTGATACGGGGAACCTGAGACAGATGTGCTGCACCCCTGCATTCCCCTACGAGTGCGCAAATATATCCACGCAGTATTTGAAAAAACTTATTTAAATGCTCTGAGAAAACAGCAAAGGCCAAGATTCATGCATTTTGGATGATCTTTAGCTAATGCACCTGTCTTGCCAAGTAAAAGATTTAAACAAAAGCAAAAAAGAGAGAGAGAGAAGCTGAAGAAGCCAGTCCACAGCCTTCAATGGGATTAATGCTTTTAAATAAACCTGGTCAGGGTATGTTATTACCCAATTCCAAGAACAGCTCAGATTTCTTCCTTACAAACAAAGAGCCAAGATATTTTCTTAGACACACTTCCACTGTATTTTACCTTTTTCACTCTTCTGGTGAAATCTCCTTAAAGTATCAGAAACAAGCAGCAATTGAAGTGATGGAGAGTGCTTTGTTTTCTTGTTCTCTGAGAATGAATGGGAGGATTTCTAAGGGTAGATATTTTGAGCTACAAATATGAGGACAGATGCTCTACCCAAGAACTGGCAAAATTCAAATTTGGACTAAATACCAGGTTATTAAAGAAAGTCCAACGGTTACCGTATCCTGGGCAGGATGTGTAAGTGAGCACACTTCATTTTCCCTCTGTTTCTTGAAAAACAATCTTCTTACCCTCCTGCCATCACACACTAAATGAAGTCAGGTCAGTCCTTGTTAATAAAGGCAGCTATTTTCTGAGCTTCTTCAACTTTTAAAAATTTTCTTGCCACAAACACTGTTAATTTCATTTAGGTTGGAAAAGATCATCAAGTTCCAACCATTAACCCAACTGTCCCAAGCCACCACTAAACCCTGTCCCTAAGCTCCAGATCTACAGGACTTTGAAACACGTCCAGAGATGGCAATTCAGCCCCCTCCCTGGGCAGCCTATTCCAAGGGCTGATGACCCTTTCAGTTAATAAGTTTTTCCTAATGGTCCTAATTTCCCTCCTTCTGAGGGCTTTCCTGCTAAGAGTCTGCATCAGTAGCTGGGGTTTAAGTTTGTACCAAGCTGTTTTGGAGAGCAGGAAGAACACTTGGAAGCTACAAAGACACAGGGTGTTCCTTGCTGCTCTGCTTATCAGCCACAACAAATGATTTGTAGTCACACTTTAAAAAAACACTGAATCCAATCAGCACAGGCTCCAGTGCAGGGCTTGGAAAGGACTGAACTGTTTCGATTCCAAGGCACAAAACTTAGTCGTGAGTCAGGTAAGCTGAAAAATTACTACATCTAAATGTTCTGAAAATGTTTTAAATGACTTAATGAGATTTAAGCCTTCAGTCTCAGCAAATTCAAAAGCTGCTAAGTTAAATTATCCACATAAAACAGGATGTGCTGAATTAATTTCATATTAGAACACGGACTTCATTATTGATGGGGCTACAAACCCTCGGGCTGACCCTTTTACTTGTTCCAAAATCTAATTCAGACCGCCCTGAAGTTTAATTTGCCACATGGAGGCAGTGGATAAGGCAAATTTGAATTTGAAATTCCAAATTTGAACTACTGTATTTTAAAGGTCCTGGTATTTCCTCTCCATGATGCCAAGAAAATCTCACAGCAAAATACAACACTGAACAAAATCCACTGCTGACCCTGACACCAACGTTACGGTTGGGTTTTATATATTTATTATTGGTATTTATACATTTTACATACTTGTATCTGGGCTTTTCATTAGACCTAAAAAAACCATTTCACATGGATCCCCAGAGATCTTCTGTGAGATTTCACCTTTAATTACAACCAGCCAAAAGAATAAAATCTGCAATATCAGATTCTTTTACTGTATTATCTTCTACGAGCTGTGTTTTGTACTGCTGCAGAGAAGATCTAGCCAGCCAAATCTTTGACAACACTTGCCTGTTATTTAGAGCTTGCTGCTGCAGCAGAATGGCTGTTTAACGTGTTTTTCCTGGAAATTGGCACGTATGAGACTGCTTTCATATGTTTTGTTGCCTTCTTTATTAGGATTAACCTTCTCCCATACCCATCCCTCTCACACCCGGCTTGCTTTCCATGGCACAACTGCCTTTTTTTCACTACCACTGATCCAGATTTCGGCTCAGCTCTTGCCAAGAATAGCTGCTGCTCTCATATCAGAGTGATGCCACTTCTGGAGACAGCTCAAACCCCACTGTTTTGCCTGTTTCCTAGCTTGCTTTACTTCCTTCCTTCCATTGCCCCATTGATCTAGGCACAAACACATGATTTTCTCTTTAAAGGAAAACTTGGTCTTAGCACAGACAGGAATAATACTTGCATGATCACTAAGAGGGGGCTAGAAATAGGACATTTCATAAGGCAGAGCTGTAAGCAGAGCCCTTGGACTGTTAACAGCAGTGCACTTGGTACCTGCATTCTGGTCTGTTCAACAGAGACAGATGGGCAGCTCTAGCAGGAGATGCAGAACGCCTGGGAGATGGCACTTAAACAACTTAATCATGAAGACTTAAGACAGCGTTCACCTTTCTACAAACCTTTCCTTGCAGAAATCATGAGTGCAATCGATACAATCTGTCCCAGGTACTTCTCCTGTAGGAAAACTGTTGTGGAAGGCAGGGGGAATCGCAGTGCCTTGAGCCACAGAAATTCTCTTATTCTTTTTGATTACATTTCAGTTGTCTTCAGGTGATTAAAGACTACTCACAGCTGCTCTCACACACATTCTCTAGACAGTGATGCTGGAGACACTTAAGTTGTGTCATGGAAGTCAGATGGTGTTTGCAGACAGGGCAGGAATTTTCCCTTCCAACCTCTGCTGCAGCTTGATGATGGGGGTAGAACAGATCACTATTAGCCAGGCAATATGCACATACCCCTCGTTAACTCTTCTTCTAATTATGAGAAATCCTCCTCAATTTAGCTTTAAAATGCTGCTGCTTTAAACACCCTCTGTTCCTGTTTTGTCTTATGGGATGATGACGTTTTTCCAGCACCAGGAATTACTATTTAATAACTCAGCTGTTTAACAAAGATTAAAGCGAAGGCTTGTAGGGATCATGTGTCACATCACTATGAACAGATGCCTTCCCAGAAATACCATGAAATTTGCAGAGGACTGCTCTGTCAACATCAGCAGCAGAATCATGGAGGGGAGTCTTTTATGGTGCTGGATGTAAGGAAGATGTCTTGGCTTGAATAGTCTTTGTAATTTAAAATAAGGATTATAAGTCCAAGCAGCTGCAGTACCAGGCAATTAATGAAATTCCTCTTTTGGGAGGGCTCAGTGTACACTCTTAAGTATGTTGAAAATTAGCCACAACTCCTTAAGGAGTCTACTTGGAACAGAAGTCAAATTTAAATCCTGAAGTTAATATAATAATGAAGAATAAATCTTGAGACTGCTAGTCTAGAAGTTCCCTCAACACATTCGGTTGGGTTTTTTTTAGTATATAAAGTTAGCATTTTACCTTGTCCACATGTTTATATCTTGATTACATTTAGTTTAATATCTTATTTCTCCTAGCAGTGTTTAAAATGTAATATGTTTAAATATCAGAATATCCCTGGGTGATGAAGGCAGATAGACTGGAAGTGGGCTGCATATGCAACAAAAATCTAGTTCGAAGCCGCCAGGCTCACTCTTGTCTTGCTGCAGACAGCTGCTGCACCTAGCAGCTGATACTGTCCGAGAGGAAGGTGAAAGGGGTTTTTTGGGGGTATCCCTACAGGATTGCTCTTAATAGCTTGAGGAGCACTTGCAGTGGAAGAAACAGAGAAAAATCCAACCATTTTCCTGAACTAAACTCATGAACTGCCATTCGAAATTTGTGGTGCTTATTGACCTTCTCAGTCTGTTCCCTGAATAGCAGCAAGAGGATTTAACAAGCAGATCTGGATGGAGCTATGCTGGTACCCAAGGACCATGCTGTCCTCAGAGCACTTCTGCCTCTCAGGAGGCAGCACTCTCTGCTTGTGTTGACATGAAGATGTCCTGTGACAACGACAGACAACTCTCCCAAACATACTGAAAGCAAGATCTGTTGTACAGAACAGTGGAAATGATTTCTGCCCTTTCCTTTTTCCCCACGGCTTAGAAGAGACTTAGCTACAACAGACTGGGCACTCTCCCGTGCTTCATTAAAATCAGTCTCTGTGTTTCATTAACATCTGTCAGACATGGTTCATTCCCTTCTTCTTTCATCCTGCCTCTGGAGAGCACTGTGTGAGGCATGGAGAGCTCAGCTTTGTTTTCATAGGGTGCTTGTGGTTTTGGGTTGTTTTTCTCACCCACTGCTCTGTATTCAGTGAAGAAAAGAATAGTGTAGAGGTGCTGGGGTGGGGTTGATAGGAAAGATGGAAAAGTCTGTAGTAATCATGTAGTACTTTGCTCTGCAGCCTCAGACCAGCAGCAAAATAGAGCTCTGTCTGCTGCACCTGAGAGGTGGAATTGCCTTGTATCAGAGGAGGATTTGTGTCAAGAGAATGAATCCTCTCAGGTGAAATTCTCAGACCCAGGAGCTCAGAATGTTTTGCAAGTCATAGCATTGTCTTGCAGCAGTAAAACTCAATATTTTTATGGTTACTGGAGGAAGCTGGGTGCACTGATGCAACAACATAAAGGTAAATAACACAGCGGCGCAGAGCCAATTTCAGGGAGAGAATTAGATCCTGGTCTAAACTGATATTTTTCATTTTGAAATAGCCAAATTATTGTTTTCTATGTTTCCTTGACTAATTTAGGTCTGTGGCAAATCCAAGTAGTCCTTCTTTTTTCAATTACCATCTCAAATCCCAAGAAGGCTAGAGAACAGAACAACAGGTGTAGATGGCGGGTTTTGTACTAGAAACTGCTTCACTGTATAAACCGGGTGAAATTATCCCGCAGTATTTCAGACTATGACCTTTCAAGTAGACAGACCCAATGATTTTCAGTCAATGCTCCCGCTGCTTGATTTAGAAGCCCATTCAGAAGGTAAAAAGGCCAGTTCATTGTGGCAACTCATTATTCCACCTTGCTGCTACACCCTGATAGATAACAAATCTGACCTTTGTTGCAGAAGTAGGTTGTAGTGGGCAATAAAAGTTCACTTTGAGTGACACCACAGATGCTAACTCTCCTGTAGACAAAGACAGCATGGGGGCAGAATATCCAATCAATGCTCCATCTGAGTAGCTCAGTGAAAACCTATGAGAAAACTTGTGTTGTCTTCCTATTTCAAGAGCCAGGACCAAGTCTGTGAGTCTCAGGACTTGGTTTAGTGTCTCGGGAATGACTACAAGCCAAAAGTTGCTTGATTTTTAATAAAGTGAGAATCAGTTGAAATTAAAACAATACAGTGAGCTCCTTCTTGGACCTAGAAATGCACTGGCTACATTCTTGGTGCCAATATTAACATTCACTTGCAGCCTGCAAGAACTGATGTGCCAGAGATATGGTTCTCCAGCTGAAGGATGCCCTGGCAACATTGTCCAAAGCTGGCAGTAGTGACGCTGAAGAGATCTGCAATTCTCTTACTACTTCACTGAAAGATTCTTTATCAGTGAATGCTGGTGTCACCTCAGCAACTCATCAGCAATTAAAGATAGTCCCTGGAAGGAAGGTCTTTGCTCTTCTGGAAATAATTATTGCTTTTCACTCAAAAAGGCTTGTGTGAAAGAAAGTTGCCTGCATTCCACTCCAGCCTCAGATGATGTTTTCAATGATGTACATCAATGTTTTGTCTGTGTATACTGGCTGAAAAGCTGGTCAAATCATGCTCTTCTTCCTCCATCTTTTCCTTTTTTAACTGAAAAATCTGTAGTTTCGTGAACAGCTGAAACACTGAAGTTTCATTTCAAAGAATCTGTGCCTGGAGGTTTGGCTCCTTGGGAATCTGTAGTGGCTAATGAGGGTGGTGCCGGATGGCAGGGTTGGCCTGGTGGGAAGCAAGTGGTATCAAAAAGCCAAAATTATTTTTAAAACTACATCCATAATGGCCACAAGAGTCCAGACAGTTACCCTCCCTAACAGAATGCTGGGTCTCTCATTAGGTGCTGGTAATTAGAGAACCCCCACTGCCTTGTGCAAGACCTATTGACTTGGCTTCCTCCCAGAACAGCTTATTTCAAGGAAGTTCCTCCTACCAGACTTTCTGCGGTGAACAATCCCTTTTAATCTGCTGACTTGGACACTTAGTTAAGGCCAGACTTTTTGAAAAAGAAGAAAGAAAGAAAAAAGACAAGAAGGCTGCTGTTTTGTGGAATTTTTAGTACTTAAAGTTCACTTGCTCACAGCGCTAAGTTCCTGTGTGACTAGACTCACAGGCAGAGTTGTCAGGAGTGTAGGCGTGATTTAGGAACTCAAATCTCATCAATGCTCAATGGCCCTCTGTTCCTAAGAGGCACCTGAAAGTCCAGCCCCACCAACTGCCCTGGTGAACTTGCCAAAGCTCCCCTTTGAAGCACGACACGCATTACTTTTGTAGTGAAATGCCTTGGTGCCCCTGAGGATCTGCTAGAAATGACTTTTAAAATCTAATGCCATCAGCAAGAGGGTTCAGTAAGAAACTGGCAAATTTGCAACATTTCTTTCCCCATAATAAATCCCCTGCAATGAGACATTTTACTGCCTGCACTGACCTTACTGGTTTCTTTTCAGAAGCTGCAAAACAGCTAAAACATGAGACCTGATCTGGGTACTTGCATGTCTCACCCACGTGAGCTGCACTGCTGCAGAACGATGGCAGCATCAACCTTATGGCTTCATTACAAAAGGGATTCATACGTTGCACAAGGTTAACCAAGAAGGTGGATAATCCTCTGCTTCTTTCGCTTAGTTGGCACCAGAGGAATAGCAACAAGGAAATGAATGATCAGGGGGGTAAAACATCAGATTTGAAATATCTCTCTAGCTAGAACTGTGCACCAAATCTGGACTGGGTTGTGTCTCACCAGGCAAAACCACACACCTTTCAAACCTCAGAGCTCATCACATCTTGGGACTTCTATTTTGCAAAGTATTTCTGAACACACATCAGTCTGCACTGAAACAAAAACACAGGCAAAACCCCAAGATGTGCTGGGAGCTGGGAGTGGAAGCTGTGGGCTGGAGCACCCATTTATACTTCTGTCCTCTTGCGTCATTTTATACCTTCAATGCCAAGCTGGTGGCAGCGATTCATTATATGGAAACAGAACATTATGGATCCAATACAGAAGTGCTTGCTTAGTGACAGGAAAGGATCCTTTAGGTCACTGAGCCACTTTCCTGCAACTGCAGGGTATTGCTTAAAAGATGCATAAACCAGAAATACCCCACAGGTTTAACCTCATTCAACTGTGTGGCCCTGGCTTTACAAACCCCTGACTATCCCTCAATACAATGGAAGCTGTCAGAGGTAAAGGACAGCCTCAAAAGTGGATCTAAGCTGTAGCTCCATGCTGTAACACAGAGCCCAGAAGCAAGGACAGTGCGCTAGGTCCTGGGACAGAAGGTTGTGAGGTTCCATAAGTCAAATAATCAAACCATAACTGTCAGATGAGCTGAGAAGACTGAACTTGTGGACAAGACATTCATGTCCATGTGTTGTCTTCTCTGTAGGGTCATTTTAAAAAACTGAAAGACTTTCTTACCTTTTTCCATCCAAGCCCATCAACCTCAGTGCCCTTTGTGCTGTTGTGTAACGCACCGTGAACCTGAAAATGTTGCTTTGTGTCTCCACGGGTGACACCTGGGGCTGTGCATGTCATTTGCTGCACAGGGGAGTGAAAGGAGCTCCCTGAAAGGAACAGATGGCAGCATCAACTCCTATGCTCACAGCAGGCCAAGCCATAAGAACAACTTTCCTGAGCTGTGGAGGACTGTCATATAAATAGCACTATTGTCCCATTATTTTTATTCCTTTGATATTCTGTAAGTGAATTGGCCACAGATATTTTATTGTCTTTGATTAGAGTTTTATTAATCCACATGAAAGAACCATAAAGTCTTTGAGAGAGGATATTGAAGAGTAGGTGTGGAATATCTAGAAGCAGGAGCTGGCCAGTACAAAATCTCAGTGCTCTGGGGCTGAAGACAAGTGGGTTTGTAGCCACCACAGCTGCCACTTGCAGTGGCATACCTTGAGGTATCCTAGGAAATAGAACTGTTTGGAACCGTGAAAGAATCTGGAACAAAACATCCTGCAGAAGGTACCAAAATACAGGGACTCTCAGAGTTTGCCTCTTTATCCAGAATAAATAATACGAGGTAAGGAATGATGAAAAAGAAGATAACAAATTACAAAACCCTGGCTAAGAAGCAGGACTGATATCAAACCGTTCTGCTCATTGGTTGGGAATCCTGTTCATGTTTCCGTATAATCTCCGATAAAGGTGTCTAAGATAAAGTTACACAATGGATTTCTAAGTAGTTGTGATCAGGAGTCATACTGCTACAAACTAATTATAATCTCAGCATCAAGAATCTCTGAGCCTCTTTCTAGGAACCGGAGCTCACCTGGCAGAGATCTGTTCCTTGCCTGAAAATGCCCTTCCGAGCTCTCGCTGTGCACATCACTGGCACAGGAGAAGTCCTTGTACAAATGCTCATACCCAGTTTGCACAAGTCCTTTTCCTCAGCAGTATTCTTCTGCTGCTTTGACAAGTGGGAAAAAATCCACCCACAATCTGTGAACTGAACAGCGGGAAATGCTGACCCTGGTCTATCATCCCAGCAACATTTTAACTGAATTATGCATCTAGCGCCACAGACTCTTTCCACACAGATGTCTAAATGTAAAGAGAAGAATTACACCCTATACCCAGCTTTCAGAGCAATCTGTGTAAGGGCTAGTGCAGCTAAAACAAAGTATAATTCATCAGAACCATTTGGAGTGCTCTGAAGCTTTGAGAGGAAGGGAAAACTTTTGGGTTGGATGAAATCAGCTGGTACAGGTGAGTGTTTGTAATGTGGCTTCTTGGAACAAGGACAGGGCAGAATCTAACCTCAACAAACTCACGGCCAGGCCTTACTCATAGCTGCATCCAGTAATTTGCCAGTGATGCACCATTTCTTTGTTATTTGCAGCATTTAAATATCATGTAATGCTGAAAAGAACTGTAGAAGAGTGTGCTGTGATTTCAGAAGCTGCTGTTTAATACTCAGACTGGCAGGTAGCTAGAATTTCTAGTTGCTCAATAAAAAGAGCCAAGGAGTTACCTGGTTTTTCTGTGGACTCACTCATTGAGGGGAAAACTGAGAAGTGACTCATGAAATGCTGCTTTCCAGGCAGGTTGTCCAAGCCACCAGACACTGCTTTTTCACTTTGGAGGCTGCCAGCCAAATGATTGCTTAGAGGCACTTATAAATATCTCTGTGTCACAGTCTCTGGGATCTCAGGTTCTCCTTCTCCAGAACTCTAAAATGCATTTGGAAGTGTTATGTGATTATAGAGCATGCAGGGGTGATTAGAAGTGTAATTACATTGCATTTTGAGATCTGTCAGCAGCAAACAGTGTTCTGAGAGGCTAGACCATAACACAAGCACTCTTAGCCCTAAACCACATGGATTTCTCAACTGCCATTTGAAGGTAACAATGGAAATCCATGTTTTAATTTGTAATATTTCCAGTGCCTGTACTTGCAGCCATTGTCTATTTTGGGAATGAACGGCTGAATCCATCATCCTGTCTCCAGCCGAATCTCTAGAGGCATTTTACCTAAACCTTGCTGCCTTTCTCTCCCTCCTACACAGACTTGCTGTATTTTCATTTTTATAACCAGGCTGTATATTAATAATAGGACATTAACTCATAAAAAACTTAACTCATTGGGAGAAAGACATACCAAGGGAGTGCGTCCAGCTCCCCCACGTGTTTTGACATCCCATGTCACAAATTGTATTATCCTTTTAAGATTGAGTACTATCAGCTCTGAACAACTGCAAAGGAAGTAGAAAACATTTGAAGAGGAGAAGTGCAAAGACAGATACATGCACCAAGTCTGGTCTAAACGATGTCAGATCCAAGTGTCAAAGCACAGAGCTTTATCTCTCACACAAAAGACCTGGGTGCTGAAATGCTAAAGGGCAACTCTCAGCACTGTGGTGCTTGGTAACAACAGTAACTGCTGCTCGTGCCTCTCTGGGTCACTAAAATACACTGAGAGCTTTCATATGTTGACTCTGCATCTGCTGCTGCTCATCCTCTTTCTTACCCTGCTCAGATCAGACAGGGGCATGGCATCTCTATCCCTTCTTCGCTGTGAAGCTCTCAGCTGCGCAGAGGTTGTCAGCCTTACATTGACCTGGTCAGCACTTGCTTTGGAGCCCGGGAAAGCAAATTATGTGAGGCTGCCTAAGGCACTGCAAGATTTGGTCACACTTAAAGATGTTTAAAAAAACCCAAACCAACCCACCACCATTTATTGGAAAATCTTTTGAGGAATCTCAAACCAGGAAGGAGCAGGAGTGTGCATGCAGGCAGAGCACACCAGCCCCTGTGCACAGAGCTGTCTGAGTTGCAGCCATGTAGCTGCATCAGCCCCAAGGACACGCACAGAACTCTGGAACAGCACTGCATCAATGCATCAACACACTTCCAGAAGGAATCTGGCTCGTGCATGAGCCACAACTTCTGAAGCCATCAGTTTAGAAATGCCTCGAGAAACATAAAACTGAAACCAAGGAGCTATTAACTGGAAGATTTTTTTTAAATGAAGAAATGAAACAGCAGAGACTGATGGACGTTCGGATGTTTCCTCTCAGATTCCATGTTAGCATTAACACTAAACAGATGTCCCATATTCCAAAGAAATGGCAGGTTTGGCAAATCTTCACGGTTAGCAAATTTAATTATGGCTTCAAATGCAATAATGGAGCAACCTTGCTTGGCTATAATTGAATCTGCAATTGGCACCAGCTTTCCTTCCCTCACTGTGCCATATGGGCAACTGCAGAACAAGGTGCTGTATATGTTCCTGCTGAATTACACTGGGTCAAATCAGGGTCAGATTAAAATATTACGGAAAGGAGGGGAGGTGCATTCAAAAACAAAGAGTAGGGATAAACGCAGTGGTTTCCTGCAATTCCAGTTTCTCTGACCAAATTATCTGGGATCTGACTGGACATGAACTCCAACAAAACAACCACTTTAATTAGAAGAACTCACAGTCTGTCTGAAATAACACCATGTTCTGGGCAGATCATCAGGAAAGGCAGAAGAGCTGGCACTCTCTGAATACAAGCTAGTCCTGAGATAGGCACAAAATAGGGAAAACAACTTTTTAACCCTATAAATGCTGGGGGAAGAGCTTTCTCCTTCCCAGAATCAATGACATTTCAGAAGATTTGGAACTGGGAGGGGAAAAAAGCCTCCTTGTCAACTTGCACTACATTTTGGCACAGCCCCAGCCGTTAACAGGAGTGAGAGGAAAATAATGACTGTCCCGTTGTTTGGCTACACCAGCGCCCACCTCAGTGGGGCAGGCAGAAACAAAGGTGGCTACAACCGCCTGCCGTTCTCCACTGCAAGGCCCTGCTCTCTGTTGTTAGCCACTGCCAGCCTTGGACCATTTGTGCTGAATTTCTCCTTGCTGACTTTCTGTCTTGGGCTGAGTTTGTCTGAGGCTTCAATACACGCACACTTACACCTAATTGGGATGGCTGATTCCGATCTAGAGAAAGAAAAGGCAACCTGTAAAATAATTGCTTCAACAACTTCATAGCCCCAGAAAGCAGAAACAACATTAAAATAATCATTGTGACATCTTTCCTGCCAGAAGAAGAGGAAAATAATCTACGTGCAAGGCAAATGGGACTGAAAAATGTATCTGATCCTAATACAAAACTGCTTATTCCAGCCACCGTCAGCGATACGCACGGGGAATGTTCTAACCCCACTTCGTTTGAGTTTAGTAATACTCTGACACACATTGTCTTTCTTCTGTTGAAACTAGTGGGACTTCTCCATTGAATCTTTGAATCTTGTTTGTATGTTTTCCTAGAATAGTGTCACCTTGTGACGTCCCTTAAGACATCACGAATTGCAGCCCACCTGTGCTATTTCCTGTGTGAAAGCCTTGTTTTTAGCCCTGATATTGAATTTAATTCTTACTTTCCTTTTTTTTCCAGCACTCTTTGCTAAATAATTTGAAATGATAATTATTACAGATTTAGAAGAAGACAAATTACCCCTGATAGCACTGAGACCAGAATCAACACAGGAGCCAAGCCATTCCACACCACACAGTAGCTACCTTCAACAGTGGGCCAGTTGATTCTGCAATTAAATAATGTTGCCATGGCACCGTGTAGGCCTGGGGAATAGAACGGGAACACTAATTGCAGAAGGCACAAGTGGAAGATAGTTGCAGGTGACTGCTGCACTGGAATTTGGTCTCTATCAGAAAACAACAAAGCAGTTTATAAATATTGATAATGATTCGCATCATCTAAAAGTAAGTAAGAAGCTTGCAGATTATAGGCAGGAACAATTAATTTTGAGAACTGCTGCTTTTTATGGCAATATCTGCCCAGGGTTACACAGCCAGTCATGACAGAGCCAAGGCACTGCAATCCCTAACTCCCTCCTCTATTAAACACCATCAGTTTTGCCCCTCTAGTGAATCTTCCTGTCACCTGGGACTGGTCCCAACTTCTGGCTGGGCTGCTGTCCGACTCATTCATGCAAGCAGAGAAAAAAGAAGATCTCAGCAATATCATTAGCTGCCACCATCACTACTCATTTGTTTCCATGTCAGGAACACATGAGCTCCAAAGGCTGGAGATGATGCCCTGCACTTGCAGACTGAGACACCATTGCTGGTCCTGTGGAGAGGGTCAACTCGTTGCGATGCTCTGTTAAGCATTCTGAGGGAAGCACTTACGTCAGATTTGTCTTCAGGTGCTCACTGAGGAAGACAGGACCTGGCACAACAAGTAATTAAAAATGTAACTAACCTTCAGTAACTTCCTAGAATATGTAGTTCCTTCAGAAGATTTCAAAAGGCTTTACAAATTCAAGGTCCTTGAAGTAGGTGCAAGGCATGAAGTGTCTTCAGGGATGCAGAGATGTTGAAGGAGCATGAGGAAGTGAAGTCAGATGCCAGAAGTCCCAGTCTTGATGACTTTGACCTCTCAAGTAGAACTCACCAGCCTCTTTCATGTTCCTGCTAAGCCAAAGATTCTCTAGTGCTACTTTTGCTGGTGCCATTTGAATGTAGGACACTGGAGCCAACATCAGCAGGTCACCACTGAAGTACAGCCAGACAGCGAGCAGACAGCAAATTAAGTATTCTCCCTCACTTCCCCATTTCTCAGTGTCTGGGGTTGCTTTGCACCATGCACTGAAGGCACATAACCCACAGGCAGCTCTGTCACCCATTTTAAAGTCATTTCTCGAGCATTTTAAACTGCAGCTGGCTGGTGGATTACTGATGGGAGCAAAGAGTTGTTACACCACAAGGAACCAGTCTTGGATTTGTGTTCCTTTCTTTCCCGAGTTTATATCTTCAGCAAAAACAATGGGAGAAAGTAAAATATGAAATATTCTCACTTCACCTCAGGGGGAAAATAAACCCCCAGTCCAGGCCAAAACAAATAGTGAGACCTGAAAACTCCCAGTCATGACCTGAAGCTCCTTATAACTGTGTCGACCAGAAACACCTGCCCACAGCTCTGTAGTGAAATCAGCTGCATGTTAATACTGTCCTTGATGCAGCACAAATGGAATGCTTAAACCTCTGAAACCAGGAATAAGGGCAAAAGCCTGGAAGATAGATTTCTTCATTACCATGTCTGTATAGAGTTTGCTATAAAATAACTCAGTACTTTCAGAGAAAAAAGAAAGTCTGCAATGATGTCCTGGATGCCAGTCTGGATCTGTATTGCTACCTTCTCAGTTCTTAAAGGCAGAGCCTCTTGATTCCAAAGGCAGCACACGGCATCACCAAACACCTGCATATCTCAGCTGCAGCATGGGGCCAGTTCTCTGCCTGGCTTGTGGCAGACCTGCTAATCAGCCATCCCCAAAAGGCATGGAGAGCTACAGGGTGAGACAGACCGAAGCATCATGACCACAGCCCTGCCATCTGGAGGGAAGAGATGGAGGCAAAGAAAATAAGTGTCGTGTTCACAGACTTCAAATGGTCCCTACAAACCAATTTGGAGGACTGGAGCTGACACGTGGGTTGTAAGAAATAGTCTGAAGCATGTCTTTCTTCCTCTGAAGAAGCATTCTTTACCCGAGAGCTAGCATCGATGCCGTGGTTGCAAGTACTTTTAATGTCTTCAGTTTCTTAGGTGTGGCTGTTCCCTGGGCAGAGAGGCTTCTGGGCAGGTATAAATTCATCCTTTGGTCTTTTTATGTAACACATGTAGAACAACAGAAAGCTGGCAGCAGCAGCTGTAGCCTCACATGCTCCTCAACACACTCGGTCTGAAAGGAAGGAGTTTGTCTATGTGAGCACAGCCCAGCTGGGCATCCTCACCTGCTCACGGGAGCCATCACCACTGACCAGACAGAGACGCAGGAGCTGGAAGTCTTCACCCTGTTCTACTGCTCAGTGGTAGAAAGCACCAGCACTTGCACTATCAGCTTTGATTTTTGGTAAAAATTGAGGCTGTGTCTGACTTTTGCAGCCCCTCGTTACACTATTTATTCCAGCCATTAGAGTCCTGCAGCTGCAGAAAGGAGATGACTTTGTTCTCAGTCTGGCACACTGGGCTCGTGAGCTTGGCCCAAGAAAGCACCTGGAGGACCAGCCTCAGCCTGCAAACTTCCAGAGGCAATTTGGACTCGGTGACTGAAGCGGTAACAGGAAGCAATTTTTCCTTGTAGTGTAGCAGCGCCCTGTTTGTACGAGCAGGTCTTACGGAATGAAAAATGATGATTTATGCTCATTTCAGTAGGAAAATTCCCTCTTCTCATCAGTCTTTTATACCACTCTAACAGACCTTCTGGAGATAAAGTTGAGCTAACAGCACCTGGTGGAAGTCCTTCAGAGGAAAGAAATAAGTTGCAGTGGCTTTTTGATTAAATTCTTACGGGCAGAAATGAAAAGTAATACAGCTCCCCGGTGCCTCGATATCGTAGTGATGGCTGTACTGGTTATTAAAGGATATTCATGTCATAAACATTTCTGCAGGTCTACCCTACGCAACTCATTTTACTTTTCACCACTCCTCCCAAATGGGAGAGAACCAGCCTGGATTATTCAAGGATCTTTGTTTTATAAGACGGGGCCTTACAGGGTTTCAGTCAGTGAGCCAGCTCATAAATTCAGTCTTTTAGGTGGCAGCCCTTGGCAGAGAACAACTACCCCATTAAATCACACCGGGCGAGAAACTGTCATTTTGGTGAATCATGAGAATTACTAATTCTATTCTAATGTGTGCACACAGGAGAGAGGCAATTCAGAGGGAGTTTAGTTTCATCTTTACGGTGTCCTTCAGCAGATGATGATCCTTGCTGCTTTTCCCTGTTGTCCGCTCAATTTCCAGAGTGGCTGTTAAAAGTTTCAAGAGCAGCTGTTAATAAAGACAAGCAAAGTGTAAACCTTTGCAGAACTCACTGCTGCTTTGCTGCTCCCCTGATTTCTGGCATTAGTGTCTAACCTTCACGTAAAACTGGTGTTTTCTAAGCTCAGGGAACACGCAAGTTCCTCCACGTTGCTCACCGAGAGTGTGTTTACCACTGTGGTGCAACATGGAAATCCTGAGGCTGTCCCCATCCTTGTGTGTGCTTTGGGCCATGTTCTTAATGATCTTGTACAAAGCTGGACACTCAGGAAAATCAGATCAACACCCAAACAGGGGATGGACTCACATGTGTCCATGCTTGTGCTCGGAGTAGTTAGTGTGCAGAAGCGAAGCTCTTGCTTATGTGTGAGCTCTCCATATCACGTACAGATGGAGTCAGTCAGGACAGCACTTCATGTATTATTAAGGTGATTGAGTCTTCAATGAGAAGCTGTTTTTAGGCTAATCCATATGACCACAAAAGTGACAATCCATTACAGAACAATTGTTCTTATTAACTAGGAACTGAAATTCTCACAGTCCAGTGGATAAAAAAATTCAAACAACAGCCCACCCTCAAAGCAAATTCAAGTACAGAGCAAACACGGATCTGATGTTGTGGTAGGTTCTGGCAGCAAATATTTGATTTTGCTCTCAGTTGTTTCTTGATGAGAGATGTGGCAGCAACTTCTATTTGAACTTAATCATTTGGAGAGATACAAACGTGTGAAAGATCCAAGAAACTCTGCCGTCTCACCATTACACATAAACTATATAAATCCCATCCCAGATCAAATACTTCTACACTGTTAAGGAGATACTAAATTAATGCAGACAGATGTGATGTATTCATTTACCTGATAAAACACCTGGCATGTTCCTTGTGACTCGGTCTAGATGACCCTGCTTTGGGCTGGGGATTGGACTGGATGATCTTTCGAGGTCCCTCCAATCCCTGGTGTTCTGTGATTCTGGCACATCCTTCAGTATCAGCACATTTGATGGGAAACTGCCCGAGTCCAAAGTGTTGGTAATTTCAGGTCCAGAACTTGAAAGTTCCTGGTTTAATTCAATGTAAAGGAAGAGATAAAGAGCAAATTTGTTGTTTCCTCCACTAATGAAATAGTACTTCGAGGTGCAATAAATTAAAAAACCCTTGGCTACAGTCTTAGCGCAGCCCACGTTTGGAACCGGCATACACTGTTCTTGACTCATAAAATCTCATGTGCATTTAGGTACTAAATGTAGGTACTAAAGGAGGAGTTGGTTCCAGGTTTTGTCACTGGTATTAGTGAGACAAGTGTCCCATGCTCACAGTTGCAGATGTAAATGGCTGGAGGCAACTATTAAGCACAAGTAGATGTGTTGCCTTTTAAACACTGTCGCTGCTACAACAGGCCAATGGCATGATTACAAATATGGCCACAGTGCTTTATGTGAAGTATCCGAATTAATTTTCAAAGGATTGGTCATATATCTTGTCTTGCCTCCAGTATAGTTCCTGAACCTTTTTTCTTCAGAGCACTCAGTTTCAACACTGGGGCAGGGAGTTACTCTCTAATACATCTGTGTATGTGACAACTCCCCCTCACCCTCATTTGAGAGACACTTAACTACCCTTCCACTTCCCCCTTAAAACAAATGAGAAGATGAGCAGAATAGCCTGAGATTAAGCTACAAAGATATTAAGGACGTGTCTGCAGTGTGCAATGGAGCATGGTGAAAACAGTGTTAGGGAATATGTGCTTGTGGCTAATCAGCCCTGTTACCCTTGCTTCTGGTTTTGAGGCTGGCTTGCAGCATCCCCATTGGCCTGCTCAGACCAGTGTGCAGAATTACTTGCTCGAAATCGCACCAGAAATCAATGGCAGTGTGAGAAAAAGAGCCTAGATGTTTTTAATATCAGCTCTGGCTCAAAGTCTTTGGGCTCCCTCCTTCCCAAGCACAGTAGCCCTCATTTTCTAGTACATAGACTGGAGAAGCTGCCCAACTGGTAACACATGGAGGAAAAATGCAGCACATGAGAAACTAAATCACAAGAGCATCACTTAACCAATGAATGGTTTGGTCTGGGATGATGGGAAACCCACCCCTTTGCCTCTATCACCATGGTGGATCTGCACAAAGAAATTACACCTGTATTGAACAGCTGAGAATCCACCCAGCCTTGAAGAAAAAGTGAAGTTTTCACTTGGCTACAAACTACCGCATTGGCCGATGTAAGAGCCCCGAGAGGTAGCCCCAGCTCTGGATGGCACAGCAAGAAATCCTGAGTTTCTTTGGCCATCTCTGAATCTCCACTGGAGATCCTCCAGACTTACACTTCTTTGGCTGCCAGCAGGGTCCAACTCTTAATGCGTGAACTGGTGACACTTAATGCCTAGAAGGAGAAATTCAGTTATCTGCAGCAACTAAAATCACACTGTGCAGCTTGTCAGACCCAGTCCAATTTGTTCCATAGTGTTTCAGAGACGCTAGGGAAATACTCCATTCTCCAGTTCAGCAAGCTTCATCTAACAGTAGATATTGCTTCCTACAGAGTTAGTTGCTACAGTGCTCGAGAAAAGAACCCAAAACCCAACAGATTTTCACTACGAATCCCACCAACTTCTGTCACCAAATTTAAATCTAAAGCCATTTGCTCGTCGAGACAATTGTCAGTCTTCCATCTCCTCAAACTACTGGCTTTGGTACAGTTCTACTCGGATTTATACTTCACCTGTTCAGATATCAGTGATGGGGAGAAATGGCTCCAGACTTCATAGCTTTAAACATTTCTTGTATCCACAGATAACGCAGGCGGCAGACTGACTTTGTAAATTATTGTCAGCTTTGTTTCTCCAAAATCACAGTAGTTGAAACCATTATGGGTTTTTTCCCATGCACAAACAAAATTCATAACCTTTCAGCTTAGATTATTTTTAGATGGTGAGATGCAGGCGTGAGTACAATGACAAAGCACAGTGGGCTTCTCTCAGTACGTCTGGAGCCAAACCAAGACGGAGCTGTTTTCAGCACGCAGCAGCCTCCCAGAAAATTGTGCTCACAGCACATGGCAGATGTAATAAATTTCCATGCCTCTAGCCAGAACATCCGAGCTCTGATTTCTTTGCCCCGAACCAGCGGAGCAAGAGGGAGTTCAGATGAAAGGCTCTTTTTGGGGCTGTTTTCTTTCAGTTCATTGCCACTGAGAAAGAATTCCTCCTGATTTTGTAAGAACTCTTTGTGGGAAGTTTGTTTGGCAGCTGCTGGCAGAAGGAAGAAACTGGGGTAACTATCCTGTTCCCTAGAGGCACCCACAGGGGTCTCATGAGCAGCACCAGGACTTTCTGCAGACAAGGGTGAAGATAACAGATCACTTGGAAGGGAGATTACAGCAGCAAGAATTAGGTGTCGGAAGAAATGAGCAAAGGAGCCTTCTCATTTTTCTTTTGGGTATTTTCTTTCATAAATCTTCAGACAAGCAAACAACTTTTCCATCTTGGAAATCAAATCTCAACTTGATTCTCCTTGCCAATAACAAAACAAAAGCCGCTGTATCTGCCTGCCCGCAGAGCCCATTACACAGCCCGCGGTTACGCCAGCACGTCTCAGGGCTGATACTAAGGAAGATAAAATTAGGGCACTGAAGAAATTCTTCTGATGATGTGCAAACCCCAGAAGGATCCAGACCACACCAATTTAGGCTCTCTCAGTGCTAACAAGGAACAACTATTACATACCAGAACAAAGGATTCCTTTAGTGGGAAGAACTCAACAGCTGCTTTCCTGAAGGGTCTTAACTTTTAAAATCATGTTAAGAAACAGGGGAAATCAGTGAGAAAACTTCTTAGAGGAGGATGTCATAAGCTATGGCCCTGCTGAAGCCACACCTGCCCAAGGGAGTTTAAGGATGGGGTCACACCACAAAGATGCGCTGAGGTGTGTAGGGAATGTGACTGTGCCCGGCCTTTACCAAGGACCTCTCATGTGCAGCAAGTCTTGCTGCAGGGCCTGGCCCTGGTGTTGGATCTCACTTGTAAAGTTATCTTGACAAACTAAAGTAAAATACAAATCCTCCCTCCTATGACTGAATAGAGGTTTTAAGAAGTTGCACTGTCCTTGACTGGAAATTTGGGGAGTGAGTCTACCTAGCATCAGTCACAGTCTGTGTGCAACAGCCTTTATTAATCAAATCTGCCTGTGCTCTTCTTACAATGTTGATCCTGGGATCAGGATTTCAAAACCACTTGCTTTGGTCATTGTTATTTTAACTGGGTGGATACAGGGGGAAAAGCCAACCAAGAAAATAAACTTTCTGCCCTGTCACAGAGCCCAGTGCTGGACTGCAAACCCTCCCAGTGCTGTTTCATCTGCCTGGGACAGGCTCCTCAAGCAATCCTCATTAGCAGCAGCAAAAGTCCTCCGCATGTGCCACCTGGCATAACTGCTCACTGCTTTCTAATCTCCCTGGAAGAGCATTTCCCAGACAACCCCTATCACACACCGAACATTCTCCATATGTTTGCAAAATGAAGTCAAACACAAATTTGGTTTGATATCTCCTGCAAGAATCCCTTATGATCAAAATTTGGCAGAAGAAAAAGACAGTTTCTGACCTAGTGACTCTCCTCCCCCTTCAGGTAAATTTTTGCACTGGGAGAGGTTTGCATCTCAGAACTTCTTTTTCTTAGATAATGAACCAGCTCCACGCAAAACAATCAGCACGGCGTTAACATGGTAAAGGATCAAATGTATTCAGTGACTTTTCTTCTCTGTCCAAGCTATGCTGAAGGCAGAGGAGCTCACAGCAGCCCTTGCTTCCGCACCTCTCCAAGTTCCTGGCTGATTTGTGGCACAAAGGAGCTCCAAGTCAGAGCTCATTTAACTTGCTCTGCTGGGGCAAAGCTGCGGGAACTGTTCAGCAGCTGGAGTTGCAGAGCTCTCACTGTAACTGCTGTTACACGTCTATATTTTTGATATTTCCATGCATTTAAATTCTTTCCTGGTGGGCACATCTGCTGCATTTATAGCCTCAATCTACCGCTGTGGAGAAGACATTACCTTTTATTCCTGAACAGGAACAACTAAGGGAGAGAGTGAAAGGCTCCGGTTCATGCCAAGAACGGCGAGGGTCTCTCTTTCTGTTATAGGATGTCTTGGTGGGGTCTGTGGCCTCAGCTGCGCTGCAAGGGATAACTCGCTCCTCCAAGGATGACTTTGTCTCTTTTCCTAAATTTCCTACTTATCCCAGCAGCCTGTTCTAAAGCAACATTTGGGTAGGGTGTTCGGGTCCTCTGCTTGAGTGTGGTATGAATTCTTTAATTACTCCTAAGCCCAACTATTTGCAACTCTGAAGCTCAGGCTACAACATTCAGAGGCTTTGAAGAGTTAAGGGGGAGTTTCTGAGCTAAGCTCCAGCAACACAGTTTCTCCTTTTTACCTTATATTTCAAGGAAGAGTGACAGCAAAAGTTAAATGCTATTTTTATTTAGTGCTGTTTGATTGAAAGATTAAGGGTTGCATTTCTAATTTGAAGAGCAATTCTCAGTGGAGATGCAATGTTTGTATCTATTAGGGACAAGGTGCCCCTGAAATTGCAATCTGCTGCTCTTCAGAAGTTCTACATTTCAGGAAATTATAGCTTTCTGCCTTCTCTACCAAAAATATATGTAGGTACATGATAACAAAAGTGCCGCAAGCAGAATATCCACATATTTCAAATAAAAAGGTAACCCACTTAACCTTCAAACAAGGCAGCTCTTCCAGCCACTAGCAGCCTCACAATGAAGCAGCTGTTGATCGTATTTCACGGCCACCTCCCACTGTAACATGCAAATCCTGTTACATGCAGCTGAAATTCCCATTCTCCAGCCAAACCTTTCCTGTTCCAGGTCATCACAGCTTTGCTGTGCAGTGAGCAGAACGTGGGGATAACTAGAAGGTAAATATTTGGAAATGGACTCTCTTAAACCCCCAAACACCATCTGCATGAGGAAACATCTTCCTCGATGTTCTGCAACGCTTTCATATCAAAGGACATAGAATCATAGAATCATAGACATCCTCCCATCTTGTGCTGGGGGTCCAGAACAAGCAGACTCTCCTGATCTCTGCTCAAGCCAAATATATCTACACAGCCCTAGGAAGACTCCTGCAGTGGTGGTGGAGATGCGGAGAACAAAAATATTTCTGTCAGGCTGTGAGAGGTGAACGCCCAGATACGCATGAGCTTCCTTTAATCGAACCAGTCTGCGTAAAACTGTCACCACAGATTTCAGCATGGAGTGACGTGTCATCACCACCCCAGCTCCTACACAGACTCAGACAACCAGCAGTAAAGTTTAAGTTGCCATAAACTCTGGCTTTCACCCAAAGTAGCTCAGCCTTGCCTGCAAGGGCTGCATTCCCTGCTGTGTGTGTCACACAGCCACTGCTTGAACGACCCAGTTTGCCAAAACAGTGAAGAGAAGACCCTTGGCTGAGGGTCACCGAATGGTGCCAGTGAGATGGCAGTAATGGAGACATCTTCAGCCCTCTCGTGAAAAGCAGGTTTATCTTAAAGGCTATGATTACAGTTCAATGTGATTGATCCTCACCATGACAGACCCCGAGACATGAAGCTGTCAAACCCGTCATGCATCACCCAAACAAGTTGTTAGTGGTCTACAGGCAGACAGACCTCCCCTCTCCCAGCAGATTAATTCAGATGGTTATAAAATAGCTGCACCCAGTTGCATGGTTGTGACTGACTCATGGACCTGTCAGAGGTTTCAAAAACATAACAGTCAGGCCAGAGAGGAGAGGAAACGACAGACAACATCAGAACCCCAGGCATCTTAAATGGAGAAGCACATCTTTCAGCTTTATTCACTTCTGTCTGGAAAGCGTTTTGCCTATTTACCTAAATGTTGCGTTAAGGTCTGTGTGGAGCAACCGCCCCAGGCCACAGCAGCTGGTGTCCTAAACTGGGCAAAGGTGGTGTAGTCACCCTGATTTTACAGATGAAAAACACAGGCATGGAGAGAAGAGACAACTTCTACAAAACAAGTATGACTAACGCTTGAACTGAACTGGAACTCAGATGGTTTACGGGGATGTTCTATCTGAAAGCTTTGCTCTTCCCTTCAGTGAATTTCCTGGCTGCATACATCTGCATTCCTGTGGTTTCTGCTACATTCACAGATTCAGATTCCTACTGTTTCTACCAAATGATGTAGGCTGCCCTCTTAGAAGCACAACCTACCAAGCTGGAGTTATTTCTCTCTTGCTTTCCACCCCCTTAAAGAAAACTATCTCCAGACATTAAATATAAAGGCAGCTCTTGTAGGAACTTTCAAAGTTGCTTTTATGTGTCCCCATCTTTGTGCTGAACTCTCAGGCTGAATTGCTGCTGGCACAGAAGGATGGGCAGAGGTGGAACCCAGGTGATGTGAGTGCGTTTGGGGTTAGCAGCTACAAGCACGTCCCCTGCACAGAGCAGGTGGGATGCTTCAGGCCCTCCGGTGAAAAGACTGAGCCAAACCTCAGCAAGTTGCAGCTGTGGGAGCTGGTTTGCGGTGTTCAACTGTGCCTGGCAGGTACGCTCTGTGGTCTGTTTGAATAGCACAGCCCTGATAACACACCTTGGGAGTCTCACACACCCACAGTAATTGCTTGCACATCAGAAGCAGGAGACTAGAAGGGGACTGTTACAGTGGGAAAATGAATCCTACCATCCTTCTTCTCGAGCACAAGGAAGCAGGAGCAGCTCCACCCTTGCATGGGCCCACCATTACCTGGTTGGAGAGTGTGTCCTGCTTTGGAGGTATTCCATTGCAGATTTGCAGGCACCACAGGTCTGCTGGAGCAGGAAGTTTACACTACAGGCTCTAGATGCTAAGGAAAATTCTAACAATGTCTGGCATCCTGCCTCTAGCACAACCTAAACCGAAGCTTCCTACACTGATGCTTCAGAGGGCGGCAAAAGAATAAATAAACCCCTTAGTAATATCTCTAGCCAACCATACAACGCTTTACATGGGGAAAAACATCTTTCCTGAGCCCAACAGGAAATCATCTTGTGCCCTGAAGCACGAGATTTGTTTACCCTTAACTTAACATGCAGAATGCCAGCTTTGTCTGTTTGCAGTGGAATTATCCACTCTCGGTTCCAATCTGGCTCTTTAGATCCCCTGAAGAGCCTTAGGGCGTAATTTATAGCGATAATCCACCGGAATGAATTGGTGAGGGAAGTCACTGCTGTTTCTCCTCAGCTATATCTCAACCTGTACTGGATGGACAAAGGTTCACACACACCCCACCGCAGACCAGCACTTTCCTGAAGTATTTGCTGAATAACAAGAGATAACTTCAAATGCAGCATTGGAAGTGCAAATGAGAAAGAAAGATGAAGACATTGGACTGCAGTTAAAACAGGAGATTCTGAACGACTTTATTCTCATTATCAAGACAGCATTAATTTTGGAGGCTGAGCTAGGAACACCATGGACACCACAGGCAGGCACTGCTCCCCAGTGTGCGGGGGTCACACCACCGAGGACCATCGCATTGTGAGGTGGGTCAGATAGCCAGCTGTGCTGTTCCACTGTGCATTTTGAAGACCTGTAATTCTGTTGAGAACATGTTGCTTCTACAGGATAGTTAAGGACTTCCATGGCATGATTCTGCTAGCAGAGCTTTTCCAGGAACGTGGATTCACACCAAAGATTAATTTGTTCTAGCAGCTGCCTGGTGTTTTGGCTGCCCCTGAGTTTCCCACACACAGATTTAATCAAACCCTCAGATGCTCTTTCTCTCTCTTTGGAGGCAAAAGGGTAGAAAAAGCTGCCTGCAAAGGTTAAAGATCTTCTTTCTGAAGGCTCTCTGGTGAGAACAGAAAACATTATTCCAGAGAGAATGAATACTGCTAATCCATGGCTGATACACTCATAAATATTGACAAGAACAATATTTGCTGAAGGGCATGGCAAATATCTTTCATATTCACATCCAAACAGCAATGCAGGAGAGTAAATAGCATGGTCAGAGCAGCATGGCTAGTCTTTTGTCTCCTGTCTTGCACCTGTTCCTGTGCTGTGGTTGTGTATCTCCATCGCAGCCCTGGTATCACTTCTTGCAAGAACCTGTTGCAGTTGCCAAGGACATCATTTCCATACAAATAGTGATGGCACCACAGCAAGACACAGAAAGAAAGAAAAAATAAAGTCAGTTGAGGCAATGCAGAGACAATGGGGTTTCATAAGGGCTTCTGCCAGCCTGATGAGGTTAAGCTCCTTAGGCTCCTCTTTACAGTTAATAAAGAAAGATCGACCCTCCCAGCTGGTAAGTCTGAGCAGCTAAATTAAGCTCCTGCTCTGACTAGCAGGATTCTGTCTCCATGGGCTATAAAGGGAGCCTAGGTATATGAACCATAGTGAACAGGGCTCTCGCACCATCTACTCCAGTTATTTGACCCAGATACAATTCAGAGCACACAAAGCTGGGAATCCAGGTTCTACATCAGCTGTGGCCTTCAGGCCGCCTCAGACAGTGATTCAGGACACCTGGGCTGGGGTGTATTTTCACGGCTGCTGTAGGCTAACCCATTGTTTCTATTGTTTAAAATCTGTTTCATCTGGGGTGGCCCCTAAACTGAGTTGTCTACACAAGCACCCAGGGGCCAGCCCTGGCACAAGAGAGGTGCCAGCTTGGTAGCAGCTTGTATTTAAATTGCCCTAAAGCAGCTATGAAACGGCAGCCCCAGGTACTAGAATTCAGATGGTATCAATATCCTCAGGCTTCTTTATTGCCACAACAATTCTGATCACTATATCCTTAGAGCAGGCTCCACCAGTCACCCTGCCGTATCTCATTTCTCACCAGTACTCAAGAAAAGGAATTTCAGAGAAATTCAATATCAAAGTTTCATTATTGCTATAGGATAAATTCTGTAATAAAGGCTTAAGGTAGGATACAAAACCCATATGGGGAGAGAACATCTCTGCTGCAGAGCCTGTGCGTGAGGAAATCCAGAGAAAGGATGGGAGAAGAACACCTTATCCTGTTTTCAACAGAAGGCAAATTAATGGCTTACCTTCCTCTTTCCATCCGAGCTCTTACAAAAAAACCAACCAAGCAAAACCAAACAAAACCCCCTCTTCCTGTAAGTGTTGTTGTCAGAAGTGTTTGTGTGTCTATCCCCGTACAAACCAGCGAGATCACAGCTAAGCCGCCACAGTCCAACCAACCCAGATCACAGCTCAGTTAGCTGCAGTCAGCTCAAATCAGGAAAAGAAAGAAATTTTCAAGGAATCAGTTAACTAATTAATTGAAGGTTGCAGTGTTATGTAAATGCATCTCAGAAAAGGAGAAAGCTCGAAAGGTGTTAACGTTCTCTCACTCGAACATTGACACTGAATCCCATAGGATTACTCCACTGTGAAATGCTAAGTGTGCACCTAAGTCTCTGTGGACCTCAGGCTTAGGTCTGGAGAATAAATACCTTTCTGAGAATGATTCTGTTTGTTATGTTTTGTACCGTCTGTAGGACTACTGACACACACAGTCATTTGAGTATGGCAGAGACAGTGATTTATAAACTATTCAGCTGGTCTCCTAGTGCAGGTGAGGGACAAGGCAGAGACTGATAAAGTGAGTTCGGGCAATGTGACAAACTTCATTGCTTTATGACAAACATTATTCATTCCCTTAGAGTAATCAGGTTTATTAAAAACAAAGACTTGTTAATATTTTATATTTGCAAGCATCTTTTACCACTAATGCCCTCAAGCATTTTACAGGCTCCACGCTGACAACATCTTTGCCGTGATTCCCTCCTCCTGTGAACCCCAGTTGTAAAGCGCTCGGTACCCAGTACCCAGCTGCCACACACCAGCCCTGTCAACCCCTTTGTGAGGCACAAAATGAAGCCACTAAATTTCATCTAAATGTGACTGCTGACATCCAAACTCACTCAGAAATTACAGCCTGATCAAAAACACCCTGTCCCCACTGAAGGGAACAGTAATCAGTAAGAGCAAATGTGCTGGTGCCTGTACAAGGGTGCAGATCTCTTCAGCCACGACCTCTTGCTGCAAAACAAGGGCTTGAACACTGCTGTATGAGAGAAGATTTGGAGAAGAGGTGGAGACACAAGCTGAAGCTGGACTGCAAACCCTGCATCTCAACAGCAGGGGCTGGGCACAAATGGGTAGAGGTGGGAGCAAGCGACTATGGACCCATGTGCCATGGACCATCAGCACAACTTCCAGCCTTAATCCTGGCTCTGAAAGCAGCTGCTGGTGAAACCCTGAGCTCACCCAGCAGCCGACAGAAGGTCTGGGAAATGACGCACCACTAGAGGACAGTGGAAGCTAAGAAATGCCTGTCAGAGCCATGGGTCTGGGAAACGGGCTGGGGGGCTGCGGGGGGCTGCGGAGCTTTGCTCCAGGGAATCCAGTCAGTAAATAACTGCCCACGCACATTTCAACACGTCGTGACTTCTGTGTGCAGCAGGCAGAATCCGACCGGAGAGAAGATTCAGGAGAGAGACGGCTAAGTGTTGCCAAGGTGAGAGTATGCTAAACAGTTTGGAGATTAATAGAAATTCCCTCCCCGGGAACTGCCCACCCCCTCTCCGCCTTCCCCAGGCTATCAGTAGGCAGGAGTGGCACCCACTGCAGGCAGGATTTAGAGTCTGATGGGCGTAACATGCCGAAATGTAATTGTTATGACTCAGAAAAAAATTAATCAGCTAGCAAAAGAGGTGACAGCTGCTTCTCTGATTCCATTTACACGTAATTTGTGGTGCTTACCTAATATCTCAGGTGCATTTCCAGAGACAGCTAAGAACAACTTTGCATTGCAGTGACTGATAAGTAGGTTTAATTTTATGCGAGTGACTAATTCTACCATTTCGAGCTAAACAGCAGGGATGCAGATTGGGGAAGGGGGTGTGTGGAGAAAAATGAAAGGAAAATTGAAAATGTTCTGGATCACAGAACATGCTGCATCAACACACCGCACATATCCGTGTGCGTTAAGACCTTGCAAAGGCTCTATGAGAGGTGACAGGATCACAGAAGATGTAAAATATGTCATAGATCTAAGTGCAGCCGTGTCAATAACCATGAAACCTAAAAGAAGGTTTAAGATACTTAACTAGGCAGTGTACAAGTGTGGTTAACCTTAGGCTCATCATTAAGTAACATTACTCGAGTGGCCATCTGACCCATCCCCTCTCCCTTCAGAGGACTTCTAGCGAGAGACATCTCATGGTTCTAGCCCATTTTATTGCCATCTCAATGTAATTCTAGTTCTGCTCATGAGTCTCCCATTTATTTAAGACTAGCTTACTACTTTCATTTAAGACTAGCTCACTACTTGCAAGGCGAAATATTTGTAGAAAT
Organism: Rhinopomastus cyanomelas; assembly: GCA_013400115.1. Taxonomy (NCBI): domain Eukaryota; kingdom Metazoa; phylum Chordata; class Aves; order Bucerotiformes; family Rhinopomastidae; genus Rhinopomastus; species Rhinopomastus cyanomelas. Next base: position 20,842 of record VXBP01006545.1, on the reverse strand, counting down.
ACACCACAGCTGCCATAGCACATTGCATATTTAAATGTCCTGGATCACTTCACAACCACGGGAAGTGTCCCTGCATCACTCCAAAATGACTGTGCTTAGATTTACAGCCTTAGTCACCTGCCATCCAGGGTGGGGATGATCCTTACAGTGCAGAAGCAGTGTGTGGAGTGGCCCACAGCCCTTAAGTGGCTGGTGGCAGGGCTGGAGAGGGGGTTTTGGTGTTCAGCTGCCCTCCCAGGCAGAGCTAAATGCCTAAATATACATGTAGATAGCTCCTAAGAACATTCTTCCAGAGCCATGAATATTGTACTGGCAATTTATGGATCATCCTTCCTGCTCTCCCGCTACAGTTCTCAGATGCAGAACAAAACGGAAAGCCTACCACGCTATTTTGCATTCAATTAAGTACAATGGAACAGAGTCCCAGGGGCTAGACTGGGATGTGCTGGTGTGGTACTTTATGAACAGAAGCAGGACAGATCCCAGTTTGCTACTGGGAGAAGTGCAGTGCTTACTCCAAGCTCTGCACTGCTGGGTACAGAGGCTAGACCTTAGTCCAGAAATGCAGTTTTGCCTAGGAGGTAGGGAAAGGAACTGGCAGCTCGTTAGATTTTCTCCCAGCCTTGCTCACCCTCATGTGAAATAATGGTAAAGATCTGAAGCAACAGAGTACTCGGCCACGTTCTGTGGTTTGGCTAAGCAGCTTACTATTGGCTTTTAAACACACAGCAGTTTGATGTTTCTGGCAGGTTGGCAGCCCAGGGGTATGATTTTTAGCATCCTCTAATTGCAGTGCTGCTGACAATGAGCTAATGCCCCTGGGGGAGCAGAGGACAGTCCAGCTCTGTCAGCAGCCCCACTCTATGTGGAACTGGAGCACCCAAAAAGGTGTCAAGAAATACGGCCTCCCTTTATGACTGCATATTAAATCATGGGCTCCATTAAAATCCACGCCCCACAGCTCTCAGTATTGTTCATGGTGGAGACAGGAACAAATGCAGAAAACAAACTGAAGGCTGCCTTTCGTGTTCTAAAAAATCCTGTTTACAGAGCAGAAGGATAAAATCACCATCACTTGACTGGTACCGAAGAAACAGCAATCAGGTTGGGTTTCACACTGAATAGAGCAGGATGAATCAAGAGAAGCATCCAGCCCTCTGGAGCCAGGTACCCCCCAGTTCAACCGTCTGCAATATGTCCTCTGCAACATCAGGAACCCGACACCTGCTAAGCCCTATGCAATGCCCTTGGAAAGGGCATCAGGAGGAACAGGAGTTGTGTGTTTTCTCTGCAAAAAGCATTGGACCTTGAGGACTCTTTGAGGACATCTGCTCACCTCAGGGTTATAAAAGCACCAGTTCTTTGTGCTGTTACAAACTACTTGTACTTAAAGCAAGAGAAGAAGGGGAATGCGTGGTGTCAGTGCCTCAGAGTTGGCACAGTGGTCTGAGAAATCTAAGCTTAAGAGAAGCCTATGAAATTTTGGCATTCTATACTGATGAAATACATGTTGAAGGGATTGTTTCAAGTGCCTTCCCAAATTAAGCAATGTCTCTGTGTCTCTGATAAGCCCTCTCGTCTCAGATCTCTCCTGAAGCAGACTTTGTGCAACACTCAACAGTAGACTTTGGGACTCAGGTTGTATAATCATCTGGGAAAAGAAGAATGGAAGGAGAAAGAAATGCAATCTAAGTTCATTGTAATGCCAGTATATTACTGTTAGTTAAAATTCCCAAGGTAACCTTTATTTCCACCTGTACGTAGTAGTTTTCAATTTCATCTGGTCTAGCATGAAAGTCCAAATGCAGAGCAGGAAGCCTGGCTGTAGGTATCACGTTGCAGCAGACCCTTAATACTTCCATTTCTGTGATCTTTCCAGAATGGGTATTGATGGGTATCATCCACCATGGAGAACTCAATAATGATCTCTCCCACCCCATTGTTCTTTTCCTTGCAAAATCATTTCTTAGCAAATCCAGATGGTGCAAAAGTAGCTTGATGAGAAGAACGACCCGGTTCTGAGTGTGGATGTCAAAGCACGTATCCTGCATGGCTGTGAAACTGCAGATGAAGCAGATGTTGGCCATTATTGCCCACTACTGAAGTACCAGCATTGCTTCCTCACTATCCACACTCTGTGGGCAGCAATCATGCATCACTTTCGCCGCTTCTAATGGGTACTCAGGCATGTAATAAGTCGAATTTCATCTTGCTGATGAATCTTATTTTAGTTGTTCAGCATGACAGGCTGCTTCTTTGTTTAAAAGAGAATAGAGATGTCTGGCTTTGGCAGGGCGACTAAAACGAGCTGCGTTTGGCCAGGGTCTCTCCTGTTTCACCTTAATTTGCTGACACCAGATTCAGCAATGCTTGCAGAGTCAGAGCAGGAGAGCAGACTGCAGAAGTCACCCTTTACACCTGCCCTATTTTGCCATAGACAACTTTATATCCCATGGTGTAAAATGCCTCAGGTATTCCTTATGTCACTTGAATGGTGCCAGTGCTGTACTGCCCAGTAAGCAAAGGCACTAAACCTGTAAGCACACAGAAGCTGTGCCCATTACTTCTGCTGGCTCCACTGATGGCAGCATCACTGAGCCAAACAAGCACAGAGTTCAGCTCTTTCTTGACCACTTGTCTCAGCTCTGCAGTTATGCAGAGGCAAAAGACTGCTCTGACTCGTTAGCATCTTGCACAGACTGCAGGGCTGGTGTTAGATACTGCATAAGCTAAAGGGCTGAGAATCAGACCTATAATCTAGGGTCACTAGTGAGAGTCTGCTGCTGTTTTATCCCCCTTGTAATAGCTTTCTTCATTCCCGATGAGTTATTGCCCTCCTATTTTTGGCTGTGCTTCAGTGGGAAAGTTGGCACAGAAATATTGCTTGGCAGACACAGACCTGCCCTGGCAATCTATTGGTTTGGGGGTTGTTTGCTTTTAACTAATTCATTAGACTGCTGTACCACAACGTATATCACTTGTTTTCCCCTCCAGCATAGTGTGTTTATTAGACAACTACTCTCAGGAAACTTCCCCAAGACAAACTGCTAACCCTCAGCCTCCTCACACAGGCTGGCAGCCCTTATTACAGAGCAATACAGAACAAAGGCAGCTCAAGTACTGTAATGCACACAATCGTTATTAAGAATATTTTGCTTGTTAATAGTGAAAACTTGCATTAATATCCGTGCCTGCACCCGGATTCACCCCCAAAGTAACAGGAGCTCATTACTGAGAGATTTGTCAGATAAAGCCTGGGTTTTGCTGGTGTCACTCTCTCTTACTTGTTCTCCATGACCCTAATATATGACAGTCATTTTAATGCTGGTAACTACCCTTCCAACCAGAGAAGGTAATGAATGCCAAAGACACTTACAGATATCACCAGTCGGCCCTGATTCTGGAGCCATGAAGCAGTTAATGCTCATAAAAAGCTGATTCCAGCAATTTCTAGTGAACAATGCACTGTTCTGTCAGAGATTTGGTGGAGTCTGCTTTGGCACTGCTCATTCCTCTAACAGGTTCTGCGGAGACTCCTTACTCATCTCCAAACAGGCCTGAAGTTTCTGTCAGATCAGATGCAGGCTGAAGGCAAAAGTCCTCTTCAGGAATCATAGAATCATAGAATCATTAGGGATTGGAAGGGACCTCAAAAGATCATCTAGTCCAATCCCCCTGCCAGAACAGGATCACCTACACCAAGTCACACAGGAACACATCCAAGCGGGTCTTAAACATCTCCAGTGAAGGAGACCCTACAACCTCCCTGGGCAGCCTGTTCCAGTGCTCTGTCACCCTCACTGTGCTGGAGAAGCCTTAGAATTTAGTCTCAGCTAGGTGTCTCAGCACCACAGAGTCTGCTGTGGGTGCGTTTTGTGTTCACCAGCCTAATCTAAATGCAAGTGACACTATTACTACACTTAAGATACCATAGGCCAACACTCACCTCATGGTAGAGTACTCACTTATCCTAGAGAAGAGTTCCTGTACAGAAAAGGAATGGAGAGTAGTGTATGACACCCACTCCCATAAACAGGTGCAGGGTCTGGTGGTGCAGGGTGAGCTCCATTCTTCTGCACTTCACAGAATGTTATGGGTTGGAAGGAACATCTGGAGATCATCTAGCCCAACCCCCCTGCCAAAGCAGGATCACAGTATCACAGTATCACAGTAATGATAAGGTTAGAAAAGACCTTAAAGATCATCCAGTCCAACCTAAATCCAAAAAAACCCAGTAATCCTAACATCTAACATCTAGATCATGCCACTCAGAAACTCATCCAGCCTAACCTTGAATACCTCCAGGGATGGTGACTCAACCACCTCCGTGGGCAGCCCATTCCAAAACCAGATCACTCTTTCAGTGAAAAATTTTTTCCTAATGTCTAGTCTAAAGCTTCCCTGATGGAGCTTAAGACTATGACCCCTTGTCTTGTTTCCAGTGGCTAGGGAAAAAAGACCAACCCCTATCTGACTACAATNGGAGTCTGCCCATCTCTCCAGTCTGTCCAGATCCCTCTGCAGGGCCCTCCTACCTTCCAACAGATCAACAAGAGCTCCGAGCTTGGTGTCATCTGCAAATTTGCTCATGATGGACTCCATCCCATCATCAATATCATCAGTGAAGATGTTGAACAGATCATGTAATTCAGGGCACACAGGGCTGCATCCAGGTGGATTTTGAAAGTCTCCAGAGCAGGAAATTCCACAGCCTCTCTGGGCAGCCTGTACCAGTGCTTCATCACCCTCACGGTAAAGAAGTTTCTCCTCATGTTGAGGCAGAAGTCCCTGTATTCTAGCTTATAGCTGTTATCCCTTGTCCTATAACTGGGCACCACTGAAAAGAGACTGGCGAGTTCCAGGGGAAGCTGCTATTGAGCACTCTGGAGAATCACCATTGTTGTAGAAGCCAGTCACTGGAGATCCTGAGTCTAATAGATACCAAATTTCCACACTTCGTATACAACAATAACATTAACGTTGTTCCCTGAATAAGACCAGCTGCCTGTGTGAGATGGGTGCAGGGGGCTCCACCACCTCTGCTCCCTGCTGCACCCCAGCCAGATCTCAGCCAAGGGTGGCAGCAGAGAAGGAGCACAACAGGACCTTGCAGGTTTGTCAGGATTCTGCCTGACATATTAAATAATTCACTGAAGGACATCCTAGATTAGAAGTTACAAGCTTTCAAAAAGAGGGAAAAAGACCCAGCCTTTTTCACTTGTGGAGAACCCACTGCAGAGCAGCCCTGGTTCTGCTGAGACTTCATGGGGTCTGCTGCCGCTCAGCCCAGTCAGGGTAGGAAGTTCACTTTGAGAAGTGAAGAGCTGACACATCACCACAGCGTTTGATGCCTGCATTACAGTTTAAACCCAGGCAGTGTGCTCATCCTTAACTGTGGTGTCACTTTGCATATCAAATTCTGCTGCGAGTCACCCAGAGGAGCCCAGATCAGCAGAGAAACATGAAGAACAGAAACTCTGTTGATCATTTCTCCAATCTTACGCTTTGCCTTGTCTTTAAGGCATGCCTTGTGACACTGCATAATAGAAGACAGCACAGCTTTAATCTTCGTATTGGATTCTGGATTTGTAAGAGTTTTGAGTAAACCTGTTTAGATGGTTCCAAAAAGCCTCCCGCTAACCATCTGGGGTTACGCTGCTGCCTTGCCATTTGTTGACATCAGCAGGTCCTTGAAATGTTCCCAAAGCATTTTTTATTATTATTTTTCACACTTGGGTAATTAATACAGGTAGGAATTGAACACTGGGACCCATTTTTAAAAGCTATCATTTGCTCAGCCCATAAATGTAATTTGCTATCAAATTAAGTATTTCCACAGCCCATTTCTCCAGCACTTTAGCATTTTAATTTGAAATGCAGTTGATAGAAACTACAATTTGCAAGCAGCAGTCAGGTTTGGATGCAATTCTGAACTAGGTAACTACTTGCCTTTTGCTTACGCACCTCAGCGGTTTATATTGCCTCTGTGTGCGGCAGAGACAGTGAGAAACGGAAGAAAAAGCAATAAGAAGGGGAAAGGTACCTCATAAATTGGAGAGAGAAGGGCAGGGAGGTATGATTTGTTTTATAAGAGTTACTGCTATAAGCCTTTCTTCGCAGAAATTCCTGTTGTCTCAAGCTTGATTTTCAGTGCAGCATCTTGGAAGTGAGCGCAGCCAGTTCACAAGGACTAAGACACGATCCCTACAGCAAAATCATCACCTCAAGAAAATATCCCAACTCGGAATTTCGCAAGGCTGGATTCCTCGGCTTCATCCACAGAGTCCAGCTGAGACCCAAACAAGCAATCCACGGTATCGCACAAGAAATAACTTCCTCACAGTATTCCAAGCAACATACATGATCTAGTTTATCTCACTCTGAGACACTGTCCTGGAGACCAAAGTGATTTTAGTCGAAAAGGGCTACAAGACTGAGTTTTAAGCAATGTTTTTCCTTCTGAGAGAGAAGAATGCAGAAGCACTATCCTTGGCGCTACTGGGACTCTCCAATGCTCAAACCACAAGCTGCAGCTGAAATTCAAACCTTGAGTTCTCTGCTTTAAAGGACTGTAGTCTAACTATAACTGTAGCTTAATGCATTTTTCCAAAGCACTAATTTCATTAGATTTATTTATGGTTGCAGTGGAATGATAGCAAGTTACTGTCTAATTCATGGATCTCTCCCATAATAGGAAGCATTAGCTGTCACATCAGTGCAGATGAAGTGAGCTTTGACCTGTGAATTACTGTCACAATAAACTCAGCTCCTGCAGACACCAGTGTTATTCTTGTGAATACAGTGTGCGTTAATTTGAAGTAAGTACTTTAGTGAGGAACCTGAGAAATTAAAAAGACTCTATCTGCTCCCAGCCTTTGGTCTTACTGGAGAGCTGTACTCTTAATCATCCTGTTTGAATATGCAGAAAGTAATGAGTTGCCCAACAAGGGGAACTAGGGAATAACAGCAAAGGGAAGGACAATTCCTTGTTGCTTGACAGATGATTTACTGCCAAATATATATTCAGGCAAAGAATAACAAAAGAGCATGAATGCAAACGATGGGTTTCGTCAGGAGTAAAGAATCCAAAACAAAAAAAAGGATAAAAGAAAATGTAAAGAATAATTTGAGATAATGATGGTAATTTGTTTCCCTGTTTTGAGATAACTGATCCACATTGAAGATGTAATTATAGTACATTAACGAGATTAAGCATACGGTCTGAGGCACAGAGTGAAGACAAGCATGAGCCAAGATACCGCAATTATGACATTTTGGGAGTCATAATATTTTGATGTTGGCCTTTCAAAATCCTGGGACAATGGCAATACAGCATCATTTCAGTTGTCAGATGTCTGCTGCTTCTCTCCCTTCCCTTGTTTCTCGGGGCTGCAGTCCCTGAGAGAGTGCCTGCTGCCAGCAAATGGCACCTTAAACGATGTGACAGTCCATTTGCTTAAGGACAACAATTCTGTTGCTCAGACTGTCTACTTTTGATTGCTAATCACACTTCAGAAAAGGCAATTCATTTACTCCAGGGGCTTCTAAACCTTCAAGTCTTTGCTTGTTTGTTTCTAGACCTCTTTCTTCCCTCTAGGTGATCTTGTGCCTTACCCTTATTGATGCGATACCTGCAGTGATATATGGGTTTCCCCGTTAATGTTCCACCTGTCACGCAGGGCACTATGTGAGACAAAGGGCTGGGCTGCAGCAGCAGCCAGCAGATTTCAGCCTTAATTATCCTCATTATCTGCCTTGGAAGAGCTCCTGAAACACGGAGGCCCCCATCCTGCCTAGTAGTTCTTGGGGTATTCATGGTCGATGCATTGCAGATACATCTAATGACATCAACCTTTAACTTTTTAGTGGACACATTTCTTTCTGTGCTGTCACTCACTCAAGAAGCTTCTAAGGAAGGAGAAATATAGAAATGCAAGTCTGGGGGAGGAAGGAATGCTCTGTTGGTTCAGTGTTAGGTTTTTGCTGTTAATTCCATTGTTCTGTGTTAGTGTGTTTTTTCTGTGTAAGGCACTCTTTATTTACTTTAATGAATATAGAATGCTAATTAGAGATCATACCCAGGTTTGTTAATTTGATGTATTATATGGGTTCTTAATCTATGTGATATCTAAACTCATTTGCAAGGTCTTTATCACTTATCTATAAGCTAGTCCTTAGACATGGTGGGGTTGTATATAGTCCTTTTCTGACCAACAAATTTCAAAAGAAGGGTACAGGCTGAAAGGGCTACAAGACAACAGCTCAGGAAATGAGAGAAAAACCTGACAGATCTACTACACCCAGCACTGACAGACTGGGATCACAGCAGGCATTTCAGAAGAGACCAAAATATTACAACACAAAGAAATCACAGAAATATTTAAATGCATTCAACCCGCAGCCAACACTGACAAGTGCGAGGAAAAGGCAGAAGCTTTGGTCAATAACCCAAGTGTTATGGAGAAGCTATCAAACAGATCAACCAGCCTCTAATGTCTGGGGCTGCAGCTTCTTCCTACCTGCCCAGTGGGTAAGTTGGCTTCCCTTACTGGGGCTTTGGGTAGATGCTTTGCTGATTGCCCTAAAGCAACTTCCATTCACTTCAGGAGCTGGCAAACACATACCAAGTGTGCCCTTTAAAGTTGCTCATCCTGATTCCACTTTCTTTTGTTACTGCTTTTGGGGAGAGCAACAGGGAAGGAGCAGGGAAGGAAGTTTTAAGCCTCTTTGCAATTCTGCAGTGCTTTGGGTGGCTGCAGTTTACCTGCCTTCCCCAGGCTTTGCTCACGCTCTGCTTCTTACCCTCCCTCTAGGCCTCAGGAGTGGGGGCTCCCAGCACGTTGTGTGCTTCAGCCTTGGCAAAGCCTGCTCGGCAAAGCTCTCTTGCTGCAGAGAAGGACTGGAAATGGAGGCAGAGCCCACTGGTACATAAATATGCAGCTTCCTGCTCAAGTTTATTCTTGGGAAGCTGTTACCATCCTGCTGAAACCAACCACAGAGAAGTTTTCAGGAGGCAAAAGGGTATCAATACTTTTGAGAAGAGACAATTAAGTAATAAAAACATAGATGAAAAAGAAGCTGACAATTTGCTTGAGGAAATAGGGGAATCAATGAAATTAAAAGCCAAATCTGCTGTTATATTTCTTACCAGAGTCAGTATGATAATAACCCTTTAGGACCAGTTTTGCTTCCAAAAAGACACTTAGTGCAGTTAGTGAAAAGCTGCTTCAATTATTTCCTTCATGCCTCGTCTCATTTTACCTAGAGATGGCTGGAACTTGCTGTTATCTCCCCCAAGTCTGTTTCTTGTATCGGAAACTTCCCTGCAATCACAATGTTATAAAACCCAATTTGTTAAAAGCAAAGGTCCAGTCCATTGCTCATGAAAGTGAAAATGTTGCACTTTAGGGAGGGAAAACCAGCACTGAAATAGATTAATGGAAGAAGGTAACGAAGGCAAGAAGCAGCCCAGAATAAAAGGCCAAATGCTTCCTATTAGACAGGAGGAGCAAAGAAACTGGAAGGTCATAAATAATCTGGTCAGTTGAAAATTGTAAGCAGGTGTAGAAAAGAAAGTAACAGCAATCAGTATCTTCAAACGTTCCCGTGAGAACTGAAGTTTCTTCATGAGCAGTGCAATTTACTCATGAAATAAGGTTTCTAATAACTTTGTGTCTTGTGTCTCCTCTTCTGGCTGCATCACCCCCAGCTCCCTGCTGTGGCCACCGTGGCTGGTTGGGCAGCGTGGTGACCCCAAGAAGCTTCCTCAGTTTCAAGCAGAAATGCACAAGTTCCTTTCCTTTGCGAGGATGCAACCCCAGACTCGGAAGACAGGAAGGAAACCCCAGGCTGTCAGATGTCACCGTTCCCTGTTGCCAAATGTGAGAACAAAAATTGCAGCAAAGCATCTGTGCAGTACTTGACCAGCAGGTTTTTTGTCAGAGATATTAAGGGGCTTATGGCAGAACCGTGTCAGGTGCTTGTTTCTCTCCCATTCTTACAGTCTCAACACTTCTGCACAGTATTTTCCACAGCAAAACACCCGGGTCAGCAGGAATGTTTTCCAGATCAAACAGAGGCCAGATGTGAGTGTCCCAAAAGGATGAAGAGATTTAGCGCAACTATCAACACCAAGAGTTTAACCCTCTGCCTTGTGCTAACAACATCTAGGAGTTTTCTTGCTAACGAACTAGGAACAACAGTTTTGCTTTCATACACGTCAGCCTGGTCTCCATCTTGTGTCCACTGAACTGTTTGGTTTAACCATCCTACAGACCCACAAGTCAGCTTTGCTTTCTCTTGCAATTAACATCAGTGGTCCTCAACAGCACTACTCTTTCTACAGATGCTGGTTTAAGCCCATCTTAGAGCCAAACATTTTTGATCAAACACATTTAAAAAATTTCACTATTTTTTTTTGTAATGAGAGAAAGATGGTATCAGAGACACCCACACACGTCTGGAGGATGCAATCTCCAGCCCTTTGAAATGAACAGACACCAAAGCACCAAACTTTATCATCCCTGGTTGATGCTGTTCTTACCCCCTCCTCAGTCTCCTCTGCCAGCCACCAAGCAGATGCTCACTACCATTTACTAATGAAAGCCTAAGGCAGGGAAACAGTTACTGTGTGCTATGAACCACTCTAAAAAGCATTTACATATATACTTAAACTCGCATCCCAGGACCCTTCTTAAAAGAGATTCTTCCTTGAGCTGGAGTCTTGAGCTGGACAGCCCCTTCCCTGTCTCTTCAGTACATTTAGAAGGAACTAATAAGAGAAGATGGTTATTGCTGGTGGTGACAGCAGTGGATAACCCTCTTTAAAACCAGATTGCACTGAGAGTTATTGATGCCTCAGAATTTCCTCCACCCATTTCATTTATCTAAAGCCCAAATTTTTTCTCCTGTTCCAAAGAAGCCCTGCAGAATGAGGTGAGAGCTGCTGCTGAACTTAAATACTTTTTACACTAAAATAGAACTTGTCTGGTTGCTTAGTGTATCTGCAAGCAGTTCCCCAATTAATCTGAAAACATTTATTCTCAGGTCAGGTCCATATTACTCTCTGCTTCCTGATAAATACAAGTTCATATCCAAAGGAGATGTATACATTCATCACATGAGCTAAGCTTGTCTGCAGTAATTATCAGCTATTCAGATGCTGCCCATTATTACTCCAAATAATAAGCAAAATATTTTTACTTTATCATTAGCTAACGAGGTCAGTGAACACAAGGACATGTATCTTAAATTTCCCAGGAGAGCAGAGATTAGTTCCAACACTTAAAAACCCCTAAATCACTGTCAGCTGCATCGCAGATTCCCAGATGCAAAGAAGAAAAAGTCATAATATGTGAACACACACAAATAAGGTAATTGCTTTCCCCCTTCTCCTCCCTGCACTTTACAGAGATCACAGAGAATAATTATAACTATTTTTAAAATTCTGTCAGATGAAGCTAGTTTTACTTCCAAAAACCAACTCTGCTGCTGCTTCAATATTAATCTAGAGGATTATTTGCATGAGCGAATATTGTTTAGGGGTGTCAGAGCAGCCGTGCCTGAATAGGAAAGTTAACTTCTGAGTAGAAGAGGTTATAGCTAAGATTCACTTTGGCTTTGAGATGAGCCTGGTTTGGTTGCTGTGTATGGTAACAGCAATTGCATCTTCAGGAAGGAAGGGAAAAGGTCCCAAGAGTTTAGCGAGTCTGTATTTCTGTCCAAGAACTCCCCGAATGGATACGGGTGGCCTGACTTTCACCCGGCATCTCTAGGATATTTAATTAAAATTTACAAGCCCGAGGGTCTTCGTGCCAGTACTGACAGGGAGGGTGACACTGCTTGTTGTTCTACTACGGATGGTTAGGATTCTATTTCATCCAACTGGAGAAGAAAACACCCAAAACAGCCACAGGCTTGTGCAGAAGGGAGAAGTGTGATTCCTTCTGTACTCAGCAGTTTGTCCATCCTTCAGCATAACTCCATTGTTTCCTCAGGAGACAAAGAATTCTTGTGTTGCTTTTCAGTCAGGGTAGGCAGTAGGACTGAATTCCAGCTTTCAATCCTCTCTTCCCATCCACCGTCACACGGCAGCTTTTCCTCCCCAAGGCACAGCTTGCTGCGTCCCCTTCCACTTAAATTCTTGTGCGCAATAGAAGCAAAGGTCATTCAGGATAAACTCCACTCTCTGCTTTTACCTCGGTGTGGGAGCTTCTAGGGATTGGACAGGAAATACTCTATCCGGCAGCAGCAAAAGGCTTTCTAACACTACCTACAATCAGGCAACGCAGTAGCACAAGCACCTTGTGGAAACATGGAAAATAAAGTGCCTCAATATAATTTGATCTATTTTTCTAATAACTTTTCTAATGAATATTTTATTTTCTGTAGTGCTGGACTTAATTTGCTTGGAAGACAATTGTCATTACATTAAGGAACAAACAGTTCACTAGAGCTGAGGAGTGCAATAATTGATTCTTCAACTCGGGGGATGAATTAAAGAGTCATGATTTTTATGTTCCAGGCCAAACCAAAAAGAGCCGGTGTGGATTCTGAAATCTTTTACTTAAAAAGACTGATTTGGATGACTTCTGCTTCTCAAAAGGGTTTTTCTTTAGTAAATTTGGGTCAATACCTACCTGTTGTAGTCAATATTGCTTTTCCAATTCAGGTTAAGGCGTTTGGCACTCTGCCAGCTCTAGGCAGCTGGGGACGCCTGGCTGGGCGAGGAGCTGCCCCAGACTGCAAGGCTGTTACTGGTGTCTTGCAAGCATCAATTATATTATCTGCCTGGACATCCTGCATAATCAATGAATAAGGTATGTTTTAATTTATGTGGTACAGGGCATGGTTTTGAGCTCTGTCCTTGATCTTCACATGTGTAAATCTTTCAGGTTGAAGATTTTAACACCACTCACTTATTTTTATCTCATGATCGAATGATCCAATGATAAAAAGATATAAGGTCTAATCTTTTGGAGTCTCCACTTCCCCAGATATGGAAACAACATAATCTATGCAGCTTTTCAAAGGTCTTCAGTGTCTTCAGATGAAGAGCAATGAGCATTCCTGAGACTCCATTGCCAGCACAAAGTTACTGCGATATCTTCTCTAGCCCTTGAGCGGCGTTAAAGAAGGCAGCGCCACTTAATTCATTCCATGGAACTATGTAAGAAAAATCATATAGACACAATTGAAAACATAGTTTTTATCAATTATGCAGCAGCATCTCATCTGTACTCTGCTAATTAGAAAAGGAAAGAAAAAAAAGATAGTGACTGAAAATTAATTATGACAACATTTCTATACTGTTTAGAAGCCAGTTATAAGAATTAAATATTTATATAATGGTGGCTTCTGTTAGGCATCCTAATGTGATTGCCTAAGAGAAAATACTGCACGGTGCTCCAACACTCACGCAAGTGTAGAATTTGGATTCTCTCACAAAGCTGTAACGCAACAAGTTTTTATCTACATTTGCTACCTTCAGACCAGAATTTTCTTTCCATGTGCAAGCTGCTGCTGTGCCACACTGATGTCAGAAAACAAAACAACTCTCTTTTTGGTTCAAGAGTGGTTTGAAAACATAAAGGGACAGAAATAGTTCCAAATCTCAGTTATGGATCATGGGCTAAGTCCAAGGTCTGTTCCTCCAGTGTCCTTCCTCAGAGCTAGGTGGTTGCTACAGGATTTCAGGAGGTTTATTAAGTTTGAACAGGCTGCCCAGGCAGGTGGTTGAGTTGTCATCCCTGGATGTGTTCAAAAGCCACATAGATGTGGCAGTAGGGAACCCGGTTTAGTGATGGGTCTAATAGTGGACTTAGCAGAGTAGAGTATGTGGTTGGACTTGATGATCTTATAGGTCTTTTCCAACATAAATGATTCTATGATTCCATGTATAGAACAATGAAGTTAGAGTTTCAGGGTCTGCCACCCACCAATGCACATGTGTTTTGCTATCCCCTTCCAGCTGTTGTGTGTTTGGATCCTTTTTCCTTCGTTACAGCTCTCGCAGTCTTCCTTCGGCACTAGACACCCAGCTTTCCATTTGCATCAAAACACAGCTGCTCACCTTTCCACGTGCACGTCCATCCCGGGATGCTGAGCGTTTATGTAAAACAGGTTCAGCCCTACAGCTCCTGGCAACTCGCCAGCACATCTCGAGACTGGCAAAATTTATGACTGTAATTCAATGCGGGAAGGCTTTGCTCTTTGCAGGTAGCTGTTGAAAGGTGAGGCCCTGACCCCACTCATTACACAATGGGTTGTTGTCTAGTGCTCACCCCGAGGGGTTCTTCGCTCGCAACTTTTATAACAACTATAAAACGTACTTGAGTTTTCATTGGGTAGGTTGTTCCTCTGCCAATTTTTCCTGCAGAATCTAAGGTCTCTTACTTGGTTCTTGATTTTTAAAGCTCATCCTTCTGCACTCCTGTGTTGAAGTTAATGAGACCTGTCCGCTTGTCCCAGTAGTATCCGATAACTTCTGGACTACACGAAGTCCTGGACTCTGCAATCACCCTCCTGCACACTGCACCATGTCATGATTCACTTGTCATGAACTCAGGAGCATCAATAGTGACTGTTGATACAAAATCTCTCTCATGAAACAAATTTCAGGTAAACACTGAGCAATTTAGGATGCCCAAAAGGCACTTTACCACAGGGAAATGAAAAGGAAGGACGGCAGAATCACAGAATGTTAGGGATTGGAAGGGACCTCAAAACAACATCTAATCCAATCCCCCTGCCAGAGCAGGACCCCCTGGAACAGGTCACACAGGAACATGCCCAGGTGGGTTTATGTCATCTTCAGAGAAGGAGACTCCACAACCTCCCTGGGCAGCCCATGAATTTTTGAGAAAGCACAGGAGCATGGTTGGTGTTAACTGTTTGTACAGATGACACAGCAAATAGGCATGTCTCATGGGGTTTGAATCAGATATTTAGAAAGAGAAGGAAAAAAAAACCAGACTCTGTCCCTTCTTTGGCACGGTCTGGGAGCAGGTTTGTACTTCTCCAAGAGAAGCTTTGATAAAAAAAAAGGAAATAAAATCTCTGAGACCAGCATCAAATGTTAAAGTTTTTTTAGCAGTTCTCCCCAGTCACTGCATTCAACTCCTTCAGCCATGCCAAATGCAGCCCTTTGAAGGGACAGCTGGAGCTGGGCACCACCTTCAGCAAAACCAGAACCTATTAAAAGGAGGGCAATTGATGGAAAGTCTTTGAACAAGGAACCCCTCAGTTACGCAAAGTGTTTAAGAGCAAAGATTTTCCCCAGTGATACCAGGTCTTCAGCATGAAATAGTAATTTATAGAGAAGAACTCTTTAATTTGGAGAATGCTTAGATTTCATATCTTTAGCAAAAAAATTGGGAATGACTCTGAAAATAACAGCAGATAGGAAATGAAGCAGGGAAGGTACCACGAGGTAACGATGTGGAAACGTCAGCTCTTGTTAAAAGCAGCAGGATGTTATTGACACTGTGCAGTCAATAGCTGTGTTCTGCATGTTCAGGAAAAGTGCCTCTCTCCTCCCCAGGGGGCAACCAGCCAGCTCTCCTGCTGACATACATCACCCTAGCCATGGGACAGGGCACTTTCAGATCCCAGGTGTAAGTGGTCAGGTTGCAGTCAAATCTGAATATAACCTTCCTCATCCCCCCAAAGTAATGTTACAAATGCCCCAGCCCCATCTGTTGGGGACTGACCTGTTGGAGAGTAACATAGGAGAAAGTGACCTGGGGGTTCTGGTGGACAGCAAGATGACCACGAGGCAGCAATGGGCCCAGATAAAATTAAATCTAGAGGCAATGAGGCCCCCTGCTGAATGAGGTGGGTGCCCTGAAGACAGAGAATACAGAGAAAGCAGAGATACTGAACACCTTCTTCTTCTTGAAGAGCAGTGTATGAGAAAGGGACCTGGGGGTCCTGGTGGACAACAGGATGACCACAAGGCAGCAATGGGCCCTTGTGGCCAAGAAGGCCAATAGCATCCTGGGGTGGGTCGGAAGTGGGGTGGTTAGCAGATCGAGAAAGGTCCTCCTCTCCTTCTACTCTGCACTGGCAAGACCACATCTGGAATATTATGTCTACTTCTGGGCCCCTCAGTTTCAGAAGGACATAGAACTGATTGAAAGAGTCCAATGTAGAGCCACAAAGATGATGAAGGGAGTGGAGCATCTCCCTTATGAGGAAAGGCTGAGGGATCTGGGTCTCTTTTAGCTTGGAAAAAAAAGAGAGTGAGGGGTGATCTCATTAGTGTTTATAAATATGGACAGGGCAAGTGTCAGGAGAGTGGAGCCAGGCTCTTCTCAATGTCATCCAATCATAAGACAAGGGGCAATAGGTTTAAGCTGGAACATAGGAGGTTCCACATCAATATGAGAAGAAACTTCTTCATGGTGAGAGTGGCAGAGCACTGGAAGGGGCCACCCAGGGGTGTTGTGGAATCTCCTTCTCTGGAGATGTTTCAAACCCACCTGGACATGTTCTTGTGAAGCTTGATCTAGGTGATCCTGCTGTGGCGGGAGGATTGGACTAGGTGGTCTTTCGAGGTCCCTTCCAATCCATAACATTCTATGATTCTCTGTATGGAGGAGTCTGAGTTACAAGGTTAGAAATATAAAGGAAACAGGCTACAGATCTCTGTTAACATCATCATGAAGGTCCCAATCAACAGACCGCGGAAAGCACCCATCCCACAATCCAATATCAAAGGCCATGTCCATGGGCAGAGACATTCCTTCCTGTTTATTCTCAATGCACAAGAGTCAGGTGCTTAGCAAAAGGAGCAGGGAGGAAAATGCAGCACATCAGTATTACGGGACAAGTCACTTGCCTATTTATATACAACAGCCTCTTTACTGCTACTTAACTTCTCCAGGCCACTGCAGTCGTACTCGGAATGACGTAAAGGTTGCTCTAGGCTGACAGCTACCTTATTAGTGCGTGTCATTATGATGTTAGCAGTCATAGTCTTGTTGACATCAAATGGGATTTTTGCAGCCCAAAGCTCAGGAGGAAATGGATTGCCTCTTCCCATGGTCTTTAAATTGTGTTGACATCTGTTTACTCACCCATTGCAAACAATTGGTCCAATAAAAATAGAGAAGGAAGAAGATGTTAAATCAATAGCTGAGACTGGGGACAAATGTAGCGTCAGAGTGATGGAAGTGAAATCCTGATTTTGACTGTAGCTAATCAAGCTTGAGAACTACAACATCAATGAAGAATTAGAGAGCAGGCAGAGATATATTGCATTTCACACACTTAGTTTGGTTAGAAGGATCTCTGGTTTGCATAAAATTATGAAAAATAGCTTGTCCTCAGGCCTCTGAGGCTCACTGGCATCAAGGCAGTTGTAGGAGAGAGAAACACTGTGCCCGTATCATGTCACTATCTTTTCAAAGAGAAGTGAATACAGTTGGTCTGTCCTGCTGCTTCAGGAGGGCAGTACCCTGCTGGGAGCATCATACCAAGGCAACTGCCAACAGCCAGATCTACCCAGATTATCCCATTTCCTAAATGGGACAGTGTGTAAGGTGATGACATTACCCACAGAGCAATATCATCCCCACCTCTTGTGTTCTAGACACTTGCTAAATCACCCCCTCCTATTTGTAGTCCAAGCAAGTTGTAGTATTATATTATGGGAACAGTGAATTATCTCCTGGGGTTAATTGGGTTTTTTCTTTTCTTTTCATTTCTTGTGTTATCGAAAGACTAACGTTATGGGTGGTGAAGAATTTATAATTAAGCAGATGCCCATTCACATTTCTTTAAGCAGAAGTTCTATTTGAAAAGCAATGAATATTTTCCCTACTATCCCACTTCAACAGATGTTCTGCCTAATCTACATTCACTTTACTCACTGTCTTACCTTTGACCTTTCTTCTGAAGGTATTCATAGAAGAGAATGTCAGTATTTATCTACCTGCTGTGCTTCCATCTGTCTATGCAGTGCACGAATAGCTACAAATTATATTTCCTTTGTGAAAATTTGAATGACAGAAGCATTTCTAAAGTGTCATACTCATGGAATGATCAGATGCTATCTCCTTGTTTTGGAGTAATTATTCATCCCATATCTGGACATGCCAACCAGGAGCAGCTGCCAAATATGGATTTCCAGTGTCTCTGCTGAGATTTTCTACCAGAAGCCTTTCTTGGATGTTTTTCCATCACCCTTGTTTTACTCATTTTTCTTGATGGGGAAAATGAAGTAGAGAGGTTCGTACCCAAGACGGCCACGAGGAATGCAGAGGAGCATGAAGGCATTTTAAAGAAGTCTCCTTTGGGAAGCGTTATCAGAATAACGACCTGCAAACTGTTTAAAGACTGAGAAATAGATCCTACTCCGATGATTCCAGTGGAGTCATACTGGCACTGGATCTGGTCTCAGGATGTATGAGATGTCCTGAAGTTTCTGATTTAAGATGCCAGAATGTGCTTGTTTTGGCCAACTTAGAATAACAAGAAAAATAAAGAGGCAGCTCTCCCCAAAGAAAGAGCAGAAGAGGCTAGAGAAATGTCTCCTTACTGAGCTAAATAGAAATACTAAACAAAAATTGCATCAGGGCTCACTTCTACATTTAAAATAGTTAGATTTCCTTTTGGCAAAGAAACATGAATATATTACATGGGAAAAGTACCCAAGTGTAATACATTAAAGCCTTTTTAAAATAGATTAATGTGAAACATGCGCCTGATCTCTTTCAAAGATTCATCCCAAATCTCATCTTGAGAGGCTAGGAAGAAAGAAGAAAATATGTCTTGGTTCAACTCAAAAGTTACAAGTGCACATTTCTGAAACTATTAAAGCATGCAAATGGATATTACAGTCTTAGATGGGCTGATCTGTATTGACACCCAGTGTACACAATCAACATAAAGCGTCTTTCTTACCCTTCTAATACTAAAAAATAGTCTTCAATTTTTTTAATAAATACAGTATTTAGCTATTGAATTGAAAATCAGGAGAAGTGTGTGTAAAACATTCATGCAGAATCTTGTCAAGAAATCCACAAGTGCCAAGGTTAGCAATAGCATCTAAAATACCTAAACCTTCCCGAGTGTGTACCTGTCAAAATAAAACTGTTTTCTGCCTGGCGTTTATTGAGCTCATGAAAAGTACAGGACTTGATTTTAATTTCTTTTAAATGTAGTTCATTAGAATGACTCAGGGGTGTCAGGTGGAAGTCAGGTACTACAAACCAGAAGACATTATTCAGGGAGAATTAAAAATCAATGAATCACAGGAATAATAGTCCATCTGCCCACTTGTGCTCAGTATCAGTGTAATTATGCAATTGTGTCTGAAAATACATCGGTGAACAGAGTGAGTAGCAACCTCTTACTCTACTCAACATTCATTTTCTACAAAAGTTCTTGCTAAAAGTACTAAGCAAGCTCATCATCTGAGTCCAGAATTTGATTTATTCAAAGCAGTTGTGCACAGCCCTCTTTAAGGCTGTCAGAAGAGCAAGCTATGAAGTGAAGTATCTTGGAGAGAAGTCTGGTGAATAGGGTAGAACTGGTCAGATGTTGATTTCTCCTTCAGGTACTCAGTTCTTTTATAAATTTAGATTAATTTAGCTTGAACCATTTTCCTGAGTAATAACAAGTGTGCCTCATGGCAGAGCTGCGCACAGGCTTGCTAAGAACTGCTCCACAGCAGCGATTTAAAACCAACTGGATAATCTCATTCTCATGTATTTGCTAAAATTGAGACGCTATTAAATCTCCCGCTTAGCTGGTCCATGCTACTATGGAATCTGCTCCAGCTCAAGCTCCTGTGTCTGAGGTGTTTGGTGCTCGTTTTACAGGAGGTAACACCCCTCCGAAACAAGTGAGTCCTGCAACATCTGCTTGGGGAAGTTGGGCATCTACAAAAGGAGCAGTTGAGTGGAAAGGGAGAGCCATTATCACATGTTATCTTTAACGCTCCAAAGCACATCTAATGTAAGTGTGGCCATCAGCTCCTCACCCTGGCCAAACTCCAGGACTGGCAATTAAATCTTCCTGGATGTCCGCATTACAGGCCAAGGCACACTCAGGCACACAGTGGGACTGTGCAGAATTTTACATATCTCTCTCCACTGACTATCGGAAACAGATGCTGGTCTGGCTCTTGAAAATGCAGACATCTCATTTTTATGTGCAAATGTTAGGATAAATGAATCTCACCCCAAACTCCTGTGATCAGGAAGGAGGACAATCATGCCCAACATAATGAAAAGGTTTACCCATAGCTGAGCCAGAAGGAGGAAAATCAGATAGGGGAAACTAGGAAAAGAGAAGAGAGCCTAAATTCCATCAAAGGGAACAGCTTTGGAATATCACTGCAATTGCCTTATGTCTGCAGGAGGAAGTCTGGCACTCGTTCAGTATCTCTTTAAAAAAATAGGGAAACATGTACAGTGAACTATGTAATCAATATTTTGCCCGACTAGAACACAAATCAATCTGCTTTTCATCCAATAGATGCCTACTTTTCCAGGGGGAAGAAAAGCTAGTCAATACTGTTAAAAGGCTTGCAAAAAGAGGGGTAGGATAGCCTCTGCTTCTGCACTAGGTATCACCAAGACAATTATAGAAATTACACTGAATTTGTTCCCTCAAACCATTCACAACACAGGGTTTTTAAGCAGCTCATTTGTTAGGCTCAAGCATATCACAGGACCGAAATAGTCACTATTCAGCTACCCGTTACATCTCTGAAAGATGTCACATTAAGGAAGGCAAGTGAGAATCAGCACCCTCTCCATCATTATCCACATTCTGAAACGGGACCAGGCTCTGCTTAGTGTCATAGAATCATTACGGATCGGAAGGGACCTCG
>VXBP01006544.1:0-41226 GCA_013400115.1 Rhinopomastus cyanomelas | reverse complement strand
CCCGCCGCCACCCCGGGCCCCGCCACGGACGGGCGGCGCCCGCTCCCGCCCGCCCCCGCCGCGGCGCCAGCAGCTGCTGGCAGGGGGCGCTCTGGGTCCGGAAACGCGCCGGCCGCGCTCTGCTGCCGGGCCCCTCACCCCGCCCGTTACCCTCGCGGAACGGGAGCGGGGAGCGGGGCCGGGCGGTTGTCCGCGGGCGCCTGGCCCGGCGGGTTCTGCGAGTTTGCGCTCCCCACGGTGGGCTGGGCGACGCAGGGAGCCCGCTCGGCGCGCCCTAGATCCGCTGTCGGCCCTTGGGCTGCGGGTCGAGGGCGAGGGCGGTCCCGTCTCGGTCCCGGTCCCGGTCCCGGTCCCGGCCGAGGGGCCGCCGGCATAAGCTGGTGGCAATTGCATGGTGCTGGTGCCTGCGGCCGGCGGGTTCCTTTGTGCGATCGTCGGCACTTGGGGAACGTTTCTGCGTCTGAGCAGTTCCCCCCTTTTTTATTGCTTGTTGAGGTTCTTCTAAACGAGAGGAAAAGCCTTTGCGAACGTTCCAAGGGGGTTGTAGACCAATGCCGTTTAAATTACGGCCGAAAACCAGATTACTTAGTTTCCTGTGCAGTCGGTGGGTTTTGCAGCAGCCAGGTCGATGCTCAGTCTTAAGAACAGAGATGCCTTCCAAAGACTTAATGATTGATCATAGCTTTCAGTTACTTCCTGCACACACCTATGCTCGTACGTGTCTTCTGAGAGTCAGTAACCACAGATGGTTGTGTTCTGAAACAGAGATGAAAAAGGACAGAGGAAAATATGACAACCTGGCAGCCAAAGCACCCGCTCCTCTTAGGCACGCACGATCCAAAGGTTTTCAGTCTGAGCTTTAGCAGTAGCAGTTGGCAGAGTGAACCTCAGTGATTTACCTCAGCTGAAGACCTAATTCCAGTGCACCGCCAACTCAGAATACGTAAAAGCAGCACAAAAATGGGTGGTCTCCCATTTCAGGAAAAACTGAGACTGCAGCAAACCCAAATAAATCCGTGTTCTGTGCTACAGCCGTTCTCCGTACTGAGTCCAGACTCTGTTTCCTGTGCATGCTGGCATGTGTTTAACTGGAAGCTTTATACGATGCTTGGGAAAAAAACCCCCTATTCTCATTTGATCTTTTTTTTTGTAATAGATGTTCTGTGATTTCACTCTAGGCTACGCAAACAAACCTTTAGGAAATGAAAAGCGTTCTGCTTTATTATTGCATATCCTGTAAAGCTTTTAAATTACTTCATTTGAAGCGGCTTAAAAATGAGAAGTTTAATATTTACATTTTTACAGTTTCATTTCTGGAGTGTTTTACTGGCCAGCGTGCCTGGTGTGGCATGGTGATCAGGGAGCATTTCAGGTAGTGGCTTATCACTTGTTTTAATAGGTGGTTTCCCGAATCCACCCCTGGAATGGGATATTCTTTAGGAGAAGGGACAGGTGCCCTGCACTGAAAGCCGATCACCCTGCTGACGTCCCTGGGTTTCTTCAGTAATTTCTCTAACGTGTCAAGCCACTTTGCTACTAAATAAATATTCAGAGATGGGAAGGGAGTGGGGCAGAAGGGAGTTAAAAATAGGCCTCCCAGTGAGCTATTGATTTGAAATATGAAACATTTTATTGATACAAGACATAAAAACCCAGACAGAAGGAAGCGGTTTGATATTGCACAACGTTTGAAAGAAGTCGTGTGCATCTGTTTAGCACAATATAGTGCATAATGGCAGCAATCTTCCCTGTTTGTATCTATTCATCTGATTATACAGCGTAACAATTCTCTTTGCAACACATGTATTTACTAGAGGATTTTTTTAATGGATAATAACTTAGTAAATCAGATATCTTGTACTGGGGAAAATACGTTAGTTGACTCCCTTCACAGAAGATAGTTGTGATTTGTATTTTATATGATATTCAGTGATACTTGCACATGCTGATGAAGTTACGTGCTTCCCTTGTGGTGAAGACAAAGGACTGTTTCAAATCACTGTTTAGTGCTCTTTGGTCTAGGCACACGTTATTTTGCAAGGCTTCAGTTTTTAACACTGCAATGCAGCACTGATGTAATGAAGAGCTTTGACTTGAAGTATAACCCAGTGGCCTTCTTTTGATGGTTTTTTTTTTCCCATAGCTATTTCTGCTACAGCTTCCTGTCCTTGACCCAATGGTGCAGTGTGAAGTTCTGCGGAGTCCACGGTAAATTCAGACTTGTTCCCTAAACAGAATACACTGTACTGCTCCAAGCCCCATTACGAAGTGTTCATACAAGCATGTGTTCTACACACGTGTTTTAAATGGCACCACACCGCACGGGTCACCGAAGCAGCAAACCACAAAGAAAACAGCGCTCAAAAATGCAGTTTCTATAAATCAGCTGGGCTAGGATACTGGATTGCTCTCTGGCTGACTATTCTGTATCAGCAAAGTGCTGCTCCCTACCTTTTGCCTAGATGAGCTTTTCTGTGCACACAGAATTGTCTCTATTAGATGTGTGTCTAGGGAAAAAAAAGCCTAAAAACGAAGGTTTCACTAAATGTAGTGTTACACACAGGTTTTTCAAGGTGCTAAACAGAAGTCCTTGCGCTGGAACCAGAGGTAGTTTGGTCCAAGGGGTGTTAGTTTTTAAAGCAGCGGGGTCAAATCTATGCTCAAGTATACTTACACGAGTTACGAGGCAGCTCCTTCTTCCTTCAGAAAGCAGCCAGCATTCACCCAGGCAACTGACCGAGTCAGGCACTGTGACATTCGTCAGATGATGGTGTGTGTTCCAGATGTAATGCGGTCTGCGCGTTAACATGTGGCAGCACTCAGCAGTAATGGGAAGGCCTCATCTACCTCTCTGGTTCTGGTCGATAGAATGTCTAAGGGCAGGCGTACTGATAATTTGGTAGAAATCTATAGTTTGTGGTAAATGCTGTGTTTTCTTAGGACTGTTAGTAAGAAGGTCTAGTCCAGACTAATCTGAGGGGACCAGTCCAGGAGATTAACACTACTGGGGAGTAGTGCCACCTTCTTCTGAAGTTTTTCTGAATGCTGGACGTGTTTTGTTCTGAGTTATGTTTGGGCAAATGTCCCATAAATCAAGAATTAGAGCTGACAGAGCCTAGAGGTTAAGGTGTAAGACCCGTCTGTGGGGCATAATATTTTATCATGACTTCTATTTGGTAGAGATCCAAGTACAACACACGTTAGGGTCACTCAGAGTGCAAAATCTGTCCTTCAGAAGGCTGAAGCTGGTAATGCAGACTGACAGCACAAGTCATCCTGGCTGGTCTGCTGTCTCTCATAATTATTTGGTTTATGACAGAACTTTTTGCTTTTCATTCTTTTAGAAATTTCTCTTTGCTGGACATTCCAGCCCCACCACTTCTGCTTGCCCTTTTCAGGAGCCTTCCAGATCTCTGTTCAGCTAACCAAATTTATTCACTAAAAAGAATACTATGTAGAGCCAGGACATTTGAGCACAAGCATATGGGTTTTGAAAATCAATGTAACTAAATATTCTTATTTTTTAACAACTACGTTTATCATTATTTTTGTTGACTGACTACTGTACCCTGATTTCTCTCCATGTAGAGTTAGAGGGAAAATCAGGTAACTACTGAAACAGTGGGTAAATGTAAATTCAGAGAGTTCACAAAGTGTCAGTTTCTTTTTCTGTAACTAATCAGAGTGTCTGTGAAATTAATAGAAAGATTTGTCATATCAGTGTTTATTTTTGCTCTGGATGTTACTTGTGGCCAAATTCCTCATTTGAAGCATTTTTAAAGCTTTTAAAACCATTCAGAGCAGACTCTGGGTTTCATGAGCTTAAATGGTACACATACAGAAACATTCCTTGTGGTCTGTTCATAGATGATGATTAGTCGTGTCAGCTTGCAAGATCTCCTAGAGCCTTCACTAAAATATGGATAAAATTCTAAAAACAAGACTTTTCTGAAAAGTCTGCCCTCACAAACGAATCGTGGACTTTTGCAGGTAAGCCTGTCGGCGTGCCAGCAAGGTTGGAAGCACTGAACTGTGCTGCGGAAGAGCATCAGTGCGGTGTTTCAAAGTCAGCTGAACTCAGATCTCTCTAGAAGGGGCACAGCTTCTGTTAAGAAATTGCCTCACACCTAAAATTTTAGAAGCCTGTTAGAACCAGAGCTGGATTTTCTGCAGTTGTAAAAAGCAAAAAGGGAGGGTGCTGTGTTCTGTTTAATCCAGAAGTGCATTCAGCTATGTTTTCATAGTGAGCACTGAGCTATAAGCCACCAGAGCAGCAAAAGATAGGACAGAAATAAACTGTTTGCTGCAATCTCCCCTCTGAAAAAGAACAGGAATATTCAGAGGGGGAGGGAAAGACTTTCCTTGTCCCTGGTGGAGTTAATTATTCTCTGAAAACAGGTAAACCAACCCTGGCTCATGAAGATACTTTAGAATAGGAAATGTTTTGCCTTTGAAATGTACCAGATTACCTGTCATTTCAAATAGTGTTCGTGGCGAAGATACCCCTGGGACTACCTTACAAGAGCTGTATTTCTTGCCTGCAAATTAGTCAGTTCAGAACACTTCTCTCATCTCTGCCGTCGGCTCTTAATACCACACACCCCATTCGAGAAATAGGGGACAAGAGTGAAAAGACCCTGAATACAATAGTACAATTAAAAAAAATAAAACAAAGGGCTGTAAAGGGAAGGTTTCGGCCAACGAGGAGAGGAATGGAATTTTGGAGCACTTTTGGAGGCATTTCAATAAAACCTTATTTTCCCGTTTCAGCAGGGGCTTGTTGAAACCGCTGTGTTTTCCAAGCGGCAGACAGACAATAGCGTCTAAATTATTTTTAAGAAAGCCCTCGTGGTGCTAAGCACCCACCACTACTAAATCCGTCTTAGAGGAGAAGGGTGGAGGAAGAAGAAAGGTCAACAAATGTGTCGGGTTCTTTGTGTAATGCCTCACTGACATTTTCCAACTCCTTCAGCTGGCTTTTATTTTTTTAATTTATTTTTTTTTCCAGAATCCTGGTAAAATACAGTAAAGGATTTAAGGCTATTGTCTGTCTCTCTCTAACTTCTGACATCTCTTTATAACAAGAAAGAGTCACAGCCAACTGTAACAGGAGGGCAACACAATGAATCCTAGTAAGACAGGGAAGGGGGGAGGTTCAACTGCCCCTTTGCCCCTATTTCTTCCTCACAGAACAGAAGTGCCATCTGTTCCCCGTCCTAACATGCATGCATTTGATTTTCATTCAGTAATAACCAACCAACACAGGAAAAAGATTATCGAGGGATCCAAGACCATCAGCGTTAGCAAGGCAAGTCCTCCCCATCCAGCGTTTTGTTTGCACTTCCAAAGACCTGTAGGTGAAATGGATATGGGTGAGTCCCTGCATTGCTTGGCATTATTTTGTTCTCTGGTAGAGGGTCCTGTGTAGGGTCAAGAAGTGGAACACGACCAGACTGAGGATATTTAGGTGTCTGGGTCAGAAAGAAATGCAGGAAAATCGAGTGAGGGGATGGATGTTTAGATTCTCCAACCTGAACTCAGTACAAGAATCTCGCTTCTGCTTGCTGCTGCAATACAGCGTCACAGTGTGTGGTGTGAGGTTAGACAGTCGTTAAAGTTTGACCCTACTTCAGAAGAGTCTGTCAAACTGTTTCTTGGGGTTCACAGTCAAATTTGTTGCGTTTACAAGCAACAGCGTCACCAAAACCAGAGAACACCTTCCTGTCCAGCAAACTCCAGGTGCAGTGAAACCCTGGGAGGACACGTTTTCTTCCAAACTTGCTGCAGGGGCCAAATGGGTAACTGATCCCCTCAGCTGTGCCTGATGGATTGCTGTTGAAAGTAATGGGGTGCAGCAGCTGATGTCAGCAAAGGAAAGGGGCCTACAGTGTGCTGCTTGTGAAACAAGGTAATGATCAAACAACAGGTGCAGTGGGATTTCTCTCCCTCTTGCTGGCTATACCTGGTTATTTTAGCAGTGTCTCATTTCTTCATCTTCTCGCCTTCTCCCCTTCTGCTGCTGCTGTTGCCTGCCCACCTTGTTACTTAAAGCACTTCTGTGGCCAGGAATCGTCACGTTGCCAGATGGCAGCTTTCTTCCCAGACACTGGGAAATGACCTTGAGCACGGGAGAAACATGGCCAGCGCTGTTAAAATGTAAATAAACTTGTAAAGTGGTTCAAGAAAGCAAAGCCAAGAAGGTGGCTAGCGAGTCGTTTGTGCGTTAGACTGGCTTGCTTGGCGCGAGTCACCTGTTACTTAAGCTGTATCTGAAATCTGAAGCTGATCTGTCTGGCAAACCTACTGATGTCTACGTTGTCAAAATACATGAGACAACATTTCATTTCTCCAGATTTCCATTAATTTCATTGCCTTATTTTCTTTCTTTTCCTCCCACACCAGGGTGACATTTTTGAAGCGTACTTTTAAGAGCATAATTTGATCAAATGATCCAAGGGAACTCCCTATAGACAGACATCCATGATTTAATGCTAAATCTGTTCTAAAGGTTGGCATGCCTGACAACAGCAATTGGTTTAACCCCGGTTAGTGTTTAGATAGTAAATATGGTGAGTTGTTTCTGAGCCAGGACTGTATTTTGCTTGCACGGCTCTATCAGGAAAGTATCGGATAAAGACAGGGTGCAGCCGTGGGTAGTGATGAATGTTCTGAGCATCCCAGCCTTGACCAGAGCAAAAAGTACTCAGCTGCTGTGTACATCTTCATGTGAGGTGCTTGCAGGAGACTTCCAGATGATCTCGAGGAGACTGGGCAGGAATTCACTGGCTGGCCTATCTGTAGTTCAGTACAGGAGCTACTCAGTGCTTTGAAAGAAGTGGGGTCTCAATCTGAATTTCTTTGTCCTCCTTCTCCTTCCTCCATTTGGGATGTTCACATTCTGGCCAACAGCACATGCACTGGAAGCCAAAGTAACCTCTGCTATCAGGGTAGTTACTTCACCCTAGTCCTGACTCACATCTGTGCAAGCTTTGGTGTCCTCTGCTCTGGACCCATTTATCACTCTTTTCAAAGGCAAGAGGGAAACTCTTAGTATGGGTGCTGAACAGAGCAAGAACACAGCTGCACAAGACTCGGCGTACTTCTCCCAGGCAAAATGCAGTGAAGGGAAGATGGCACTCTAAGCTAGATCAGAGATTGTTAGACAATAGTCTTTCCATTTGGCTTGTTCTAGGAGGAGTGTATGTGTGTATGTGTGTGTGTGTGTGTGTGTGTGTGTGTGTGTGTGTGTGTGTGTGTGTTGCAGCAGCACTCGGGACACAAAGAGTGGCTCTGAGAGTTAACACCGTGCCTGCTGTTTTAAATGAGGACTGATGGTGGAGAGTGAGAAGATCTGCTGTCCCTGCAGAGGTGCCCTCCAGCCACAGCAGCCATGTCTGTGAAATTGTGCTTCTCTGTGCTTAAGGAGAAAAACCCTGGAGGGACTGAGGGCAAACTCAGTTTGTAGAAGGGGTTTCAGACTGACATTCATTGCCTGAAGAAGAAGTTTCCAAGGGCCCAGCAGAGCCTTAGCAGCACAAACAGCTCAAGCTACAGGAAAGAGATGTGGGCAGAAGTACGTGAACCTGTCCATGTTGTCTCCTACTCTGGTGAAAGGTGCAGGTGTGACACATCATAAATGGGAGTTTGTTCAGGGTTCATGCTGTTCACACAAGGGTAACTGGGCTGTGAAAGTAAACGTTTTGCATACCTGATAGTGTAGTGCGGGAGGCTGGGTCCTTCATGCGCTCAGCTGCACATTCTTGGAGGGTTTTGCTCACTGCACTGTCCTGTGGTACAGAACAGTAAGAGCCTGTGACAGGAGGGAAAGTAAGTTGTAAGCCAGCGGAAGCACTGGATTAAAATAGCAGCATGCAAACACGCTGACCTCTTCCTGAGTGGTAACCTTGAGTGAGAGCTAATTCACTGCATTGATTTTATTCAGCTTGTCTGTGAGGAAAGAGAGCGCAGCAGCACTGACTGCCACTGGCCAAATGTGCTTGCGAGCTTCAGTGATCTTTATGGTGTTTATTTCACTTCCAGGTCCTTAACGATATTGACAGAGTTAAGTACTTGCTCTAAGTCTCCTGATGGCAAAAGACACAATATCTATGGATCTACAAATTTATTGTTAGTCCAATAAATGTGTTGAACAGTCTAATAGTCAAAATTACTTAACGAACAGAGGAAGGCCTCATCAAAAATAGAATCCAAACTGCCACAGCAAAATGTTCCTATTCTCTAGTGTTGTGCTCACTCCTCCAGCGCTCCTCTGTAAGATTGACACCTCAGTATTTATCAGAAGGAATGGGGGAGGATTACTGTGAGTCATCACCAGGAGGAGTGTGATGTTCATGGGAGGGGGATGTCTTTCCCTTCAGTCTGATGTCTGCTTGGATTTAGTTTTACGTGTTTTCTTAACACCATCAGCTTACTGGGATTACGTGATTGGTTTGTGTTGTCTGTGTCTGCTCTCTTCCCTATGGCTTTTTCAGTTTGGTCCACAAGGAGTAACCATTTTTTGTAACTATAAACCAAACCAAATCTAGTCAAGAGTACCTGACAGCTGCACAGATGCTGTCACAGCTAAAGTGGGTTAGAAATCTATTTAAGCCCCCACAGACCCAGGGAACTGCTGAGATCCTACACTGTCTTGTTGATCCAAACCCATATTGCCTTTTACTAATAATGGCAAAATCACTTTGACAAGAGCTAGAAACTGCCTTTGGATAGTCTGTGCATTGGGAAGACCCACCTGGATGTGTTCCTGTGTGACTTGGTCTAGGTGATCTTGCTGTTGCAGGGGGATTGGACTAGATGATCCTTCGAGGTCCCTTCCAATCCCTAATGATTCTATGATACTATGATTCTAAGTTCAGCAAGGGTTTGCAAACACGTCTGTGACTGCAGAGTCATGACTGAACTGCAGCTCTTGGAAGCATTCACGCTCTCCTAACTTCCCTCGAGTCAGTCTAATGTATATACGTTTGATTGATCTGTATTTCTTCGTTGCCATCAGGACACTAATGATTTCCATCACCGATACAATGTGCACAATCAGTAGGAATGCTGTGATTATTAAAACGAGGTTGTGGAGCTAAGAATTCCTGTAGCTGTGGGACACCATAGTGTAGCCTACAAAGGTCTTCATGCATTTTCAAAATTATCTGATAAGCTTCTTGGTAACAAGAACTTTTCCATCAACTTCATACACGACTGTGTGTCTTTCATGCAGCTTTTCCTTCATGTGCTACTTTGAGAAGCACTCAAATCTTCAGCTGCACTTGCAAAAACCTAAGTGCAGCTTTATTGCATTTTGAAGTGGATTAAAATATAGTGTTACAAGCGTAGACATTCATATCTTGGTGATCTGGTACACGTGGTCATACTCAGTGACAGGATGCACGATCCTCTTCATCCAGAGGAACTTCATCTGGAGAGTGGCACAACCTCGCATGGAACCTCTGCCACTCTTTCATCACCCTCCCGGTAAAGTGTTTTTCCTAACAGTCGTAATTTCCCCACGCTCTGGCTTGTGCTGGTTGCCTCTTCCCTGCCCTTGTACATCTCAGAGAAGAAAAAGCCTACCTTTGTCTTCTCCGTACCCTCTTATGCAGTATTTTCAGACAATCCCCCTGGCCTCCCCTTCTCCTCATACGCCAACTGCTCCAGCCGCCACGGGATTGGTACCAGCAGGTTGTCTGTCTTGTACTGTAGGTGGCACAGTAATTAGATTTATACTTTTCCTTTATCACACCTATTTTTGGTCACACACTTTCTGATCGTGTAACACTATTAACTTCTTCCATGGCTGTGCCCTATTCTCAAGTTTTATGCCGTTCACTGTAGTTGGGTGGCTCCTGCTTTGGCTTTCAGTTTCCCTCATTTGAAGCCCAGGTTTCTCCTTGCACAGTTCTTCAGTTGCCTCTGTTGCTACCAACCAGACAGCCCTTGTTTCAGCACATTATAGACTTTTCAGGAGAAACAAGTAGAATCGTATTTATTTGTTTGTTATAATTTTGCTAAATCTTGCTCTGCTCCCTGAATGAAACTACAGGGAGCTGTTGTCTTAGCCCCTGTAAGATTTCAGAGCACTTAGCTCTACCTCATCGATGGTGAGCGCTCCGGAGCTTCCTTTGCAGTCAGTGAGAACAGAGGCTATTCTGGACTTAGCAGAAAGTTTTCTCCCTTTTGAAGGATCATACTGTTAAAGACCTCCCCAGCTGTTAGCAATATGAATTCTTTGGGTACTTACAATTATTTAATTAGCATTATCAATATTAGAAAGAACACAGCTGGCAAATCATTCAAGTAAAGGTAATGGAGCTGCAGTTGCAGGTGTCACAGAATTTAGTACAAAAGATGGTGTTTCCAAATTTGTTGAAGCACTTTACAGGCTGTTTAAAAGAAGGGAACGAGCGAGCCATCAGGCACCAGGTATTTTCTCTCTCCATGTTTCTCGTGGACTGAGAACAGAGGGAACAAACAGCAAGCATCTTGATTCTTCTGTAGAATCACGACACACACAGAACCCCCCCACGCTCAGTGTGACATTATACTGAAAACAACCCAGTCGTAGAAGCAATGTAAATCCACTTTATATAATCTTTCTCCTCCTTCTCCTCCTCCCTCTTTCCTTTTGAATTATGCTAACTAAAGGATTCCGTCACTCCTTCGTGGTGTCAGTAAAAATAGCAGTATGAAAGTGAACAAGCAGTTCGGGGTTGCCCCCTTCTCTCCTGAACGGCTGAAATGCGAGTGTGGTCTTCCTGAAGGAACAGAAAGCCTAAGGAAGACTAACCAGTGTTAGAAGTGCACTAGACACCAGAGCTTGCTACAAGTGGACCTTGACGTGGTTTGCAGACGTCATTTCACTCTTCAGAAATCAAGGGGTGATTTTCTGCCTCTCTGTAACTTGCGAGCCTGTTCAGTTCCACGTGAGCAGTAGGATGGCTGCCAGTCTCCACCTCACCCGTGTGACAGGCACAGTGCAGCCGTGTGGAAAGAGGTGTCTGAAGTGATGAGGTTCTAAAGTCAGGGGGATATCCGTGCCTGGGATTTAGGGCGCTCTCACATTTGACCGTTCAAACGCAGCTCTCGTGGAATTAGGTAGCCGTTCCTTTAAGCTACAAGGAAGGGCTCTGTCTTTTTCAAAATCCTTAAAGATGCTTATGGTTCCCCAAAAATCATTCTAACAAAATGTTTTCTCCCTTCCTCTAAATATTGTACTGTTTGTTCTCTGAAACAGTTTCTTTGCCATCGTTGGGGCATTTGATAAAGGTGCTGCAAGCACTGATTTGCTTTTTTTAAGGGCTGAAGATGTCTGAAGGCTGTGTGATGGTAATAGCATGACAAGGCAAACACGTGTAGGCTATTAGTGCCTGGATCATCATTAACTTGTTCCTTTGGGAACATCTTACTTTCAGTCATTAGGGACAGCTCCGACATGACAACTGCTTGAAGCTCCAAGAACATACTCTCATTCTTTATGCAGACTGCAGGGCAAGGCAACCTTATGCTGGAAGAGTCAGCCAGCTGGGCCATAACTTTCAACTCTATGCCCATTAAATTCCTGCAGCCTAACTGCAATCCCACGATGCTTGTGAGAGGTTTCCCTAATGATGTTGCTGATAGCATACATTTTGAGTTTACTGACTTGCTGATGCGTTCTTTGGTGAAGCCCCCGTGAGCTCCGCTTCATTCAGCGTCTGAACGCAACCTTGTTTTCCTGTTTCAGAGAGACATCACCCTTTGTGTTCTCACCTCCTGATGATGGACACTTGCACGTACAACGGATATCACCTGACAACACCTGCTTACTGTTAAAGGTATGTTCAATCTCTGAACTAAATGAAATGATATTCCTCATTTAATACTGTAATTCTTTTTAACACACGTTTTGGCACGTTGGCACGTTCAGGAACTGCTTGCACAAGACACAAAACTGTGCACACCGCCACAGAGAAAGGAATATCATACGTGCTGCTCACAAGATCCAGACTCGAAAATTGCTTTCATTAACTCCAGGACATTTCGGGGACATCCTGCTGACTAATCCTCCCATTGCTGGAACCTGTGTTTTAGCTGCTCTCTTGGGAAAGTGGTTCAACAAATGCAAAACGCTCCGTGTAGTCTTGGGCTCCAGTTAACAATGAAAATAGTGATGGACCCTTGAGCAGGTTGGCACTGGAAGGGCCTGTGGGGACATGTACCAGGAAAGGCTCCATTTGTACAGCGTGCAAAACGGAACACTAATGTATCCACTGCCCCTCGTCCTATCACTAGATGACATGGAGAAGAGCCTGGCTCCACCCTCCTGACACCCATCCTTCACATATTTATAGACATTCATAAGGTCACCCCTCAGTCTCCTCCAAGCTAAAGAGACCCAGCTCCCACAGCTTCTCCTTATAAGGGAGGTGCTCCACTTCCTTCATCATCCTCGTTGCTCTATGCTGGACTCCCTCCAGCAGCTCCACATCCCTCTTGCAAGCCGGGACATAGGAGGTTCCACATAAATATCAGAAGGAACTTCTTCACAGTGAGGGTGACAGAGCACTGGAAGGGGCTGCCCAGGGGAGTTGTGGAGTCTTCTTCTCTGGAGAAGTTTAAGACCCACCTGGATGTGTTCCTGTGTGACTTGGTCTAGGTGATCCTGCAGTGTCAGGGGGATTGGACTGGATGATCTTTCGAGGTCCCTTCCAGTCCCTAATGATTCTCTGACACTATGATTTCTCTTTTGCAGCTTTTGCTTTAAACGAAGAGCTCCACGGTGGCTTTCAAAGTTTCTTTTTCTCGTAGTGGAGACACAGTGATTCCTGGAGAGTAGACACATACACATACGTTCACCGGAGAGAAGTCACCCGTATAATGAAATAGATGCAAAAACATCTGCTTTTTCTAATCATTCTGAAAAGCACAAATGCAATCAAAGGAGTAAAATTCAGCGTCAATATGGTCCTGCTCTGGTAGGGGGATTGGACTAGATGATCTTTCGAGGTCCCTTCCAATCCCTAATGATTCTATGATTATTGATTGAAAGAATTAATCTGGTAAAAGCTAAGACCAACAACTAAAATACCTGCATCAGCTTATCTTTTGTTGTTCATCGTAGTTTTTATTTCTGCTACTGAGACTTGTTTACAGCTTCTCAGCCTGAAGACTGCCCAGAAAGAAGTACTGTCAAGAGCCAGAAGAAGTGCCTGTATTTCATCCTAAAGCAATGTCAACTTTTTAAAACCACTTTTTCTGCTTCGTGAGCTGAGGCTGAAGTGTTAAGTTTGCAAATCCTTAAATCAAACTGCATTAATAAAGGAGACACATATCTCAACACATGAAATCCTCCTTGAATCAAGTGCTCCCGGGGAAGCGAAACATTCAAGCTGCACTGGCACTTTGGTCTGGTGCCTACCACCAGATCGATGCTCTCTGCCTGTCCGTCGGGGAGGGGACACTCGTCACAACAAGCAAAACCAACAGGCAGCGTGCGAGTTAACGGGAGAAAATGAAGGCAGCAGGAGGAAGTGGAAGGTTCAGTACTGAGCAGGGCGCTGAGATGGCTCAATTCAAAAGTGTTTTGTTTCTCAGCTTGAACTTTTTAATTAAGGAATTTCACAGTAATTTTGGCTACACTTAATGAGTGATAATTTCAGTGCTCTGGCTCGCTAAATACTTTCTTGCAGTCTGACTAAGCAGCAAAGATTGGAGCCGAAGGAGTTCAGTGCATTAACAGCAATTTCCCTGCAGCCTGTGCTGTAGGTAAGCACCTTCCTGTGGCAGCCTTCTTGGGGTCAAGTGATTTAGAGAGCTTAGACAGGGCAGGTAGCATAATAGGATGGAGTTCAGGATCCCTGTGCACTCAGACACAATCCTGAGTAGCAGAGGCTGTGAGGAAATATTTTTTGTCGTTTGCCAGAGTGGCAGGGGAGAGGTGGGAGGACTCCTGGTAGCTGCAGGAGAAGCAGTAGGTACAGCTAAGCTAGAAGGAGGGGAAGGGCTCAGGAATTTAATGAGGAGGTGGGGGAAATGACACTGGAATAAAAGGGTGAGTGAGTATATGAGATACCCACTCATCCTGGCCTTCCTCTGTTCAAAGCACTCCCTCAAAGGGTGGGTACAACACTTGAATAGAGGGGGTGGATGTCAAAATATTTCCGTAAGGAA
Organism: Rhinopomastus cyanomelas; assembly: GCA_013400115.1. NCBI lineage: Eukaryota > Metazoa > Chordata > Aves > Bucerotiformes > Rhinopomastidae > Rhinopomastus > Rhinopomastus cyanomelas. The sequence continues at coordinate 27,066 of VXBP01006544.1, read as the reverse complement.
TATAGTGTAATAAATCTGAGAAAAAGGGCAGAATGAAGGCAAGGAGGAAAACCATAGGAGAATGATTTTTATTCTAAGTGAATGATTATGTCTCCTGGGTCACATGAGGATGGTGGTGTGTTGAGGATGACTATTAGCTAGATGGAAAGGAGCGCTCAAATTGTGGTCATTGAACTACAGTGCGTGCAAAGGTGCAAGTGAGGTAAGAAGGGGTCAAACACACAAGTGAAAATCCAGCTAGAGCTAACGGGTCCAGGGCACTGCGATCCCTGGGACTTACCGTAACTATCAGACAGGTGTAGGAAGCCGTCTTTCAGGGGAAGGTACTTGGAACAGTCGCAGAACATCACCAGAGAGACCACTGGTGGAGAAAGTAACAGACAGTTAAAAAACCACTTTGAAAGTAAATAAGTCATAATCAGCGAGGCAAATACAAGACTGACCATTTCTTTCATCCACCAAAACAGGGTCTCCAGCAAGAAACACGTGCTGAGTAGCACACACGTATGAGAACTGGACTGTTACAGGGCTGGTGAAACACAAGGGATGTCCCATTCAGCAGACCTAGGTGAGCTTCAAGCAGGAAGAAAGCTTTAGCAGAGCTGTTCTTGTTCCACGTGCGACAGCACGACCCCAGAAAATACAACAATAGGTGCCATGTTTCCTCAAAAGTCCAGCAACTGGTTGTAGCCTGACTACTAGTACTGGTAGCTGCTGACTCTTTCCCTTGTTGACTTTTCAATCTGAAAAATGTTTAAACTTTTATTCATTTGATCCTGGTTGCTGGGGGTTGGTCAGCGTGTCTCCGTGATGGATGTGTTTGTAAATCCAGAGGCTTTTTCTGTGTCCGTGGCAATGTTAGGTGTTGCTGCCACTTTTCAGCAAAAATGGATGATACAACTATCATCTTGAGCCACACAGTGACTGGATCAAGACCTTTGGTTCTGGAATGGGGATCTGGAATAATAGAGGTTAAGTTTAAATTTCTAGTTACAGAAGCTGGGATGTCTCAACATTAGCTTTCTTTTTTGGTAAGAATAACCTCCCTTATGAGGAGAGGCTGAGGGAGCTGGGTCTTTTAGCTTGGAGAAGAGGAGACCGAGGGGTGACCTCATTAATGTCTATCAATATGTGAACAGTGGGTGTCAGGAGGATGGAGCCAGGCTCTTCTCCATATCATAGGATGAGGGGCAATGGGAGTAAGCTGGAACATAGACAGTTCCACATAAACATGAGAAGGAACTTCTTCAAGGTGAGGGTGATGGAGCACAGGAAGAGGCTGCCCAGGGAGGTTGTGGAGTCTCCTTCACTGGAGAAGTTCAAGACACGCCTGGATGTGTTCCTGTGTGACTTGGTCTAGGTGATCCTGCTGTGTCAGGGGGATTGGACTAGATGATCTTTTGAGGTCCCTTCCAATCCCTAATGATTCTATGATCAGTGGCAAAACCATACAGTTTCTCCTCACTTCTCTCAGAAGACAGGGAGCAAAACGCTTGAGGAGTCCTGCACTGAATCCGATAGCCCTTACTTTGCCGTCAAGAGGTTACTGGTAACTTAGTGCTAGAGAATTTCTGAACTAACCTTTGTTCTACGTGCTGCAGGTCAGCAATTGCTATGGGAACCTTTGCCAGTGACGCTCTTGTGTGTTTAACATGACGGTGCCATTGCCTCTTTTATATGCTTGCATTTTATTTCCAGGTGTTTTATGAGAACACAGCAGGCTGTGTCAGAACACCCTCTTTCCCGTGGGTTATGGGAGACTTTTCTAGCCCTCACAGCTTCTGCTGCCCAGCCACCCTCTGCTGATGCAATCCTTTGGTACCAGACAGAGTCACACCGTGCAGCCTGTGGCGTTCACCAGCACATGGCAATATAGCAGGGAAAAGAGGCTACCAAAGCGTTGGTAGTTTGCTGTCCCTGACAGGCAGTGTAGCAACTTGGAACCAGCTGCAAGAACTCCAAGTCGTTTTCTGTAGCAACCTGACATTTGGAGAGCCCCAGGACACGGAGACAGTAACTAACTGCCACAACGCGCCGGTTGCCCCTCTCCGCAGACACGCTTTGTGGCCAGAGCTAACGATCTGCAAGATCCCGCGTGGACTTCACTGCAAGCTTCTGCATTTGCATAAGTAAAAGCTTCTGCAGCTTCTGCGGGGAGACGCTCAGAGAAATCGCAGTACAAAACATTGATGTTATGTAATTATGGTCGTTCATCGTAGCTTCACCGAAATTGCTGCTTGAAACTTGCTCTACGTGGCTCACAAAGGGACTTCTGTCCGACGCACCTACAAAACAAATGAGTTAATCACAATATGTGCACTTTTTAATTTTCCTTTCAGTCATTCTCTCTGTAATGAGCATGAAGACTGTCCTTCAGTCAAAACTAGCCACCTGGAAAGTTTCAGCTTGTAATGTGGAGGGGTTTTTGTGACTTCTGAATGTACAAAAAAAGACCTTTCTCTCCACTCCCCCTTCTTGCATAATTCAAGTGTGAATGAATGAATGAGTTTTATTCAGACTTGCAAAAAAATCATATTTCAGCTGATAACAAGCATGAAAATATTCAGATGAAAGGGATCTCCTCTTTCTTTTAAAAGGACATTATGAGCATGGGAGAACAGCAGGTTAAGACAGGCATCTCGGTGCAGCCTTAACTCTAACAATTGCTAGCAAGCAAATGCTATCCCCCGGCACTAAGCCTTGCCTTGCGCTGCCCTGGTGCACAGGAGTGAGGGGACAGCAGGGCATAGCACCCCATGGACCGCAGGAAGAAGGTGAGGTGTGCCTGCCTCCTGCTGTGGTTTGCTCACTGTGTTCCCAAGGTCTGTCGGTTAGTTGTCGCCTCTAGCTCCAGTCTGTTACCAGATGTACTCTGAACAACTTGTGCAAGGGGGCACATTTTGGGCCTTTCCAGAACATTCTACCATGTCAGTGCATCCAAATATGCTGTTCTACTAGAGCTGCTGAGGGAAGTTTCATATCAGCACCGTTGTGGTTGAACGGGTCAAAAAGGGAATGGAATAGCCATTAGAATTTTTTTTCTGATTGACCACGTGTTTTTAAAAACACAGAGCTGTGAAGAAGGAACGTGCAAGCCCTCATCTTACCTTCAAGCAAAGCAGGCAGAGGTTTTTGGATCATGCCAGTACCACCTTGAAAGTGAACTGTCACAGCAAGGAAAGACTGCCACCTGGAATACGCCTGCATCGCTGTTGCTCTTGTTCCTAACAAACACTGCTCTCAGGATAAGCCCTGTTCTCTTTTTCTACCCAGAAAAATGAATTAAAGTTCAGCAAAAAGCTGCCCCCTACTGTGGCTGAACAGGGGTGAGTACCTCAGGATCACCTTACTGGTTTACGCTGGCTAGAGGATCAGGGTCTGCATGTGGCAAGCCTGGGCACTAAAAACATTCCCCTTGCAGTCAGGCACGAGTCGGCTGTCGCGAGTCGCGCTTGGCCGTAAGTGACCAGAACTGAGTTCTCCGCATGGAGAAGTTTCTTTCTTGTGCAAATGCAAGAGTTTCTGTGGGAAAACAGAACATAATCACGGTTCTGAATATCTCTGTGGATTGGTGATCTCGCTAATACATAGATCACTTGTGCAAATTCAGTCCCAGCTGGATGGGAAATTATTGAAAATGGTTATTGTTTGATTGATATAAAATGAGTTGTCAGCTTGATTCAATGCCTCCAGGGCAGATGTCCACGGCATAATTGGCACCTGTCAGAAGCAAAGAATTCCTTGGTGCAGGGTAACAGCTACTCACGCAATCAGCCAAAAGAGCCTCTGCATGCCAGGGCTCAGAGGAGAAGGCAGCGTCTCCTTTGGGGTGTGATGTTTTATGCCGTGAAGTCAATGAGAGTTTTGACACGACACGGTGCAAGCTTGTCCCTGGGATCCTGGCTAGACGCTCTCTGCTGCTCGGTCAACAATTTGCCTAAGAATTAGAAGAAAACACACACTGCTGTCATTGTTATAGTGGTAACTGTATATTGACAAAGAACGATTAATAAAAAATGCTGACATGCTGGTTTAGTGTGAGAATGGCAGGGAACAGTTTCACTTTCCTGCTTCTTCTCGCAGCATACGACTTCTCGCTTCACCGTGCGACTCGGGAAACATCAGAGTGCCTTCGCAGCAGAAAATGCGGCCAAGCAACAGCCGGGACAGCCGGTGCAGCACTGCCAGTGTGACACTTCTAATAGTAAAGAGTGACCTATTGTTTACCACAAATGGGATTAAAATGGATTTTTTCCTGTAAGTGACCCCATAGCTGTCACACAGTTGTTACTGCCTTTGGCCAAGCGTGGTACAGCCAAAGACAGGGATGAAGGAGGCTTCTCATCACCAGTCTGTTGAGCTGGCCACCTTCTTCGCAGAGCTGGTGCTGTGTGAGGTATCAGCTGAAGGGCTTTCCATTAAAATTCATTTTCCTGTCTTCATCTAGAGCACGGCTCAACTTCCCTTCTTTCCTTTCATCTCTGTTTCCCCCTTTAGATTATTTTTCATTATGCCTCCCTCCCACAACATACGCGCAGTTTGCCTTTCATCTCTATGTGTCCGCTGTTCCAGCACTTGTCAGCCCCAGCAGGAGAGATGTGGTAGAACCAAGCACTCTGATATGTTAGGTGGAAGAAAATATTATCAGATGCCCTAGAACAATCATTTATTGTCACGCTTTAAAGAGGTCTGCTGTGTTATTTATTTTATTATTCTGTATTAGGTACATGGTTTAATTTTGCAGGCATTATTAATCACTAAAATATATTGCACTTTCAGCCAGGATGTTAATGTTTTAAATGCATCCATCTTGCTTCTTGAGGCAGAAACAATGGGCCTTCGGCACTGCCCTCCCTCCTTTCTAGAAAATAAATCCTTTCTATTGATTCAGGAAATAACTCTAAGCACTGTTTTATATTTTAAGTCCCACTAGCCACACTCAGCCATATAATTTTGCTTAATGACAAATGGCTGTTCTATTTTTGCTGGTTACCACATGTTTGGTTATCAAGCTCAGCTTGAAAGTACTGGGCAGAAGAGCACAAAAGCTATAATGGCAGCGAGGCGCCACGAGAGAGTTCCTAAATGAATGTTAAAATAAAATACCTGTATAAAGTGTGTGCGTGCGCGCGCGTACGGAAAGCGGCCCCATCAGTGAGAAATCCATCAGTGCACATGGGTTCCCCTGAGCCAGCCTGGATCAACAGACAGTATGGATCTTTGATAATTCACAGCTTTGCCATTATTCTCCCCTGAAATACCCACTGCAAACCTCAGAAAGATAATTAGAGAATTATCATATTGCTTAACTAAGTCGTGCAAATTGTATTATGTTCCATGTGTCCCAGCCCCGGGCAGCGTCCCCGGCGTCGTTTGATTGTTGCAAATACAGTCATCACGTTTTAATTGTCAATATCGACAACCGGCTCTTTCACGTCTCTCGACGCTCGTGGGTAGGTTGGTTACCAGGTAATCTTACGGCTAACACATACGACAGCAAGGCAAAATGTAAGGAAATGGAAAGGTCAGAAACATGTTTCTGTTATGAAAAAAATGAATGATAATGACATAATTTTTTCAGCTCATCAGGTTCTTTGCTAAGTGCCTCTGTTATTGCCAGATCAGTAGTGTATAACAAAGAAGTGCTTTCTGTAGGCTGCTTCATTAGCCTGCCCTGTAGGACCTCACCTCAGACCTTTCACTAATCTGTTGGCCAGCTCAATAGCCTTGTTAGTTCTATTCACTTCTTCCTGGCAGCGGATTTTCTCAGCTGTAGCTCTCTCAAAGGCAGTGCTTAAGGCAGCCAGGATTGTGTCTAGTTCCTTCAAACAAAACCAGTAAGAAACAACTTTGGACATTCTGCTGTCCCATTTTGTATTTCTGGAAGTGAAATTACACAGTGCAAGAAAGGTGTAAACAGCAACTGCGCTCACCATTGCACAACAGGTCACACTCCGACGCTAGACCCAGGAAAATCTAGGGGAGAAAATGTGTCTGGCCTTCTAATTCCCTTCCCCCCCCCCCACTTGTTTGGAACAGCCTTCAAAATGAAACTACAAACCTGATCTCAGGGCAGTAAAACATGAACAGCACCTTCTCTCAGAGGATTCCAAAATGAAATGAAATGTTTCGCCTTGGAGCTGTATGTCCTCTGTAGGAGATCAAAGACGTGGAAAGGTGGCTGTTTGGAACCTAAAGATGGCAGAAACATTTAAAGATGATGGTTAAAACCCTTGGAAACGCACAGGTCAGCACACTCTGCTGCCTTTTGGTTGGGCTGTGCTTCCCAAAGCACAAACTCAAAACACAGCCTGGAATTCCCAGCCACCTTAGATTTGGGAGTAAACAGTCCGGCGCCTGGTCCGTCAAAGCGTTTAAGCGCACCAGCAGTCCCACTGGGTCAAAGCCTTAGTTATTCCCTGAGGGAGACGATTCGGTAGGGATGACTGAGCACGAGGACAAGGCAAGAACGACACGCAACGCAGCAGAGTTGCAGGCAGAGCACCCAAATGACTGCAAATGAGCGCGAATGACGAACTTGCAAGATGAACTTGCTGGGGAGTTGATAAAGGAAGGATCAAAACGTTCAATAAGCTCCAGTGGCGCTTGAGAAGAGGTGTCGGGCACATGTGGACAGAGCAAGTGGTCAGTCTGGCAGTCAGTGAAACGTGTGAAAGAGGTAGGATCCTTCCAGCAGCAAACTGGGCTCAGCCGTGGGGTGTCAATGTAGCTTGAGTGACCTCTGCAGTATCCCCCAGGGCAAGTCAGAGCTGAGCATTGCTCGTGGGAGAGGGCTGTGTTTTAGCCCAGCTGTGCCGCCACTGGCCCCTGTGCACCCTGGGGGTGATGAAGGGGTGGTGCTGGGAATCTCCCTAGAATCATGGTGAATGACTCAAAACAGCACCTCAAAACAGCCCGTTGCTTCTTGCCTCAAGGATGACATGAGGACGTACCTGTGGGTGTTACGGGATGTAGAAAGGAACTGGGTGATGAGACCTATTTTTTTGGGAAGTTCTGGAAAAGCAATGTAAATTACAGCACAAATGAGGTGAAAGATATCCTTTAAAGAATGGGCTGTAGGAGTCCTGCAGCACCCACCCATCTACAGGGATTCAGGGGTGGGGGTACCTCACCTCCTACCTTTGTGTCCCTCCATATAAGGTGAGGGCAGGTTGTGCCTGTGTTAGAAACACATCCTGTCAGCAGGGCCATGTGGAGCTCACTGGGCAAACCCTAGTTCTCCTTCCTGCCCAGGGAAGAACTAGATGTGGACTAGGAACTCACTATACAAAAAAGCCAAGCACCTGCTCTGGTCCCAAGGCATGTCATGTGGCTGCAGAAAATGGGCATGTGGCCCAGTCGTGAATCGTGACGGAACTACCCCAGACAATTAAAGGTGAGAACAGATAACAGATTTTTAGTGACCTCTAAAATGAACCAAAAGAAGTTTTTAAATGCATCTAGCGGTCCTGACTTTGAAGTTCAGATCCTTGTGCCAAGCAGCATTGCAACTTTCCCCGATATCTCTGCGTCCCAGTGTGGGGCACCACTAGAAGGGGCGTTGCCCGTCTGCACGTACCTGCAGTGCATATACGCAAATGACAAATGGGCAGCAGCAGCTCCACAAGTGACATCAAGGACCGGCACTTAGGCACTGAGCCTATGGGGACGGAGAAAGGTGAGAGCAGACCTGCTGTGCTGGGCATGGATGCTGCAGCTCTTGTGGCAGGCAGAGCTTGCTTGAAGCTGTGTTTAGCAGGTCGTTTCAGGAACCTGGGAATTGGTTTGTTCACTGCAGTTTTGGCTCTCCCGCGCCAGGCTCAAATGCATTGTGCGCTGCCTTATTGTCCTCAACCCATTCAGGGTTCAGCAAATCTTCCTGTACAAGAATAAAATGAAAAGGAGGTATCTGAAGCAGAAATGCAAGCAGACAACAGAGATGTAAATGTGCATATATATATATATATATACACATCCACACACAGACACGCACGCACACCCCCCGACGAGATTAAACAATGGAAGAACAATTTCAGTCCATGCAGGTCAAACTCAGGACTTGCAAAGGGTGCCAGAGGCAGTGAAAGCGATGGTGTGTGGACGGAGAGGAGGACAGGAGCCCCGTGGGGAATTGCAAATTACCAGCTCCTTCACAATTTATTCAAGGTGTTCTCATACGAAGCCCTGCGTGCCAAGAAAGGTGCGCAGCTGGCTGCTGGGTACCGCTTCTTCCCTTCTCATCCTTTTCTGCCTCGTCTGCAGTACAAGCATCCCTACTCAGCTAGTGAGTTACCTGCGATGCAGAAGGGATTTGGGCAAGGACCGAGAGGCCACAGTGCAGGTGAGGAGCAGAGCCACACAGTGCTACTGCCTCTCCCAGAACAATGAGGCCCATAACACGTTACAATTCATGTGACTACCCACATTTTTGACTTTCTGTAAATAACCTGCTAAAAGACTAGAAGAAGATACCATTCTTCCTCCTTTCCTCTGAGTTACTGATAACAAGAGAAGTTCCTTCCCTTACAGTTTGTGCATATAAATGTGATTAATGTGACAAAAAAAAAGTGCCAAAAATCTCTTTTTCTCTCTGGTTTTTTTTTAAAGCATTGCCCTTTTCAAAACAAGGGGAAATTCAGTATAGTTTCAGTGCCACAGTGATCAAACAGTGTCACATCACTATGGCAATTGCTGCCCAGGCCAGGAATACAGATCAGCTTTAATTGTGCAACGCCTTATTGCTGGTGCATGTCAATCAGAACCTATGAATTGAGAAAAATTTGCTCTGTTCATTCTGTTAAATGATGTATCCAATTAAACCTGTTAGAATTCATGATCTTCAGTCAAGGTTAAATGAAAGTAGTTACTCCTGTCAGCTAGGTGATTAAATGCTGCCTACATCAGGCACATTTATGTGCAAAATTAAAATTTTGGTATAAAGCATGAATCTTTATGCATGCCAGTTAATTATCTTGCGGCTCCTCCATTTATTAAATGCCCACTGCATTTCTTCTTAATCATCAGCCTCCTTTCAAAACTTGTTCCACACTCTACATTATTCCAAATTTCAATGTTTAAAATGAAATGCTTTCTCAATGAAAACTTCCTCTTTTCGAGGGTTTGGCTGTTGCTGTGTTAGTCAAGATGGCCATTAACAGCTTTTTGAGTCATTATGCAGAAGGTCTAGTTGTGTTGTTTTGTTCAGTTCTGAGAGAGCGTGATAGGAATCCCTCGAGTTGCTGCTGTTGGGCAGCTCCTCTTTCCCAGAGCTACGCGAGTTCTGCTGCACGCCAGGCGACTTCGGCACATGGCAAGGAGCACCAGGAGAACGAACTACGGTCGTGCTGCTGTCTGGCACCAGGATGGAAGGGCAGTGCAGGGCATGTGATCCCCGCTGCGTCCTCAGCAGCAGAGCCAGGAGGGCCAACAAATCCAGGGTGCACCCGCAGGTACCAGGCTGGACCACAGGCTCCAGGCAGGCCACCAGTGACGCCCTGTGCAGAGTCTCAGAGGGTTGGCCCCCTTCCTCCTGCCAGCCTTCATAGTCACAGCTGTAATTTCCTTCGGCTTGGCCATGGGATGTGTCCTGTTTGCCCTAAGCAGTCAGCACATTGCAATATCACATTCCTATTACAAGAAAAATTATGTGTTACGCGCCTAAATTAAAGCAAATTACATATTTATATTTCTAAGGCACAGTATTGGCAGGATTTAAACACGACGCGAAGCAGCAGAATACAGGTGCATTATAGTGATTTGTGGCTGGAACACGGCGAGAAACACGCACAAAGCAGAGCGGCGCAGAGTGCTCCTTTAGTACCCTAAGACGATGCTCCGTGCTTTTACAAGCACGATTCCACATATTCCATGTGAGCTTTTATCCCCTTTCATGATGAGAAAGTATGAGGACCCTCTGTTACAAGCAAACTGCATAAAAAACGTCAGACCACTTCACGACGGCTAATGAATGATATCATTTGAAGCAGACTGGGAAATAAACTAGAACACATTCTCCCAAAGTAGTGCTATAAATATGCACAAGGTTGTTATTAAAGATAAATGCACACAGTAATTTTCTACTTTGTAGATTTTACAGGTATAATTTTGAATCATACAATATTTTTTAGAGCACATCACAAGGATGGAAACCAGCAGAAAAGACTGACGGGCAGTGGTTCCTTGTGATCAGTATGTGATGTCTCCATCTGTCTTTGAGGCTCTACATAATTTAAATCATGGGACTGTGAACCTTCTAGATGGGTGATGTGATTAACTTGTTCAGGGGCACAACAGGGAGCGTCTGACTGGAAGGATTTGACGCCTGTGGCATTACCGTACCATGGTCGTGTTGGCAGAGGCCTTGCAGGTGCCAGCTGGTGTCCCTGAGCTCTGCCAGTGCAGGCAGGAGGGCTGTGGGCAGCTCAGCCTCAGCTTCACCTTTCTGAGGGGCAGCTCATTTTCTCTTTACTGGGTGTCTTTCAGAATATCCAAAGTTTAGAGCCCTGTTCCACAGCGTGGGAAGGCACGAATGCCACACACAGTGTGCCCAGCCTGTGAGCATCCCAGGGAAAGCAGTGGTGGCTGCTCCAGCCTTCCCTTACCTGCCTCTCCTCCAGGCCCCTGGGAAGCATCAGCAGACAAAAGACCCCTCCTCTCCTGCTCCCCCAGCAGCTGCAAATAATGAACTTCTCATCCGTGGCAGCTGCAAAGAACTCAGATACTTCTCCTTTTTTTGTTCACCAAATTCCAGCTGTACGTTAAAGCCCAATATCCTTAGATACCTCAGCAAAAGGAAAAAAGGAGCCTTCACACACACAGAGGCTCTGGCAGGAGAAGGCAACGCACCAGGGAAGGTAGCTGAGGGATAAGCCTCTTCACAGTTTTGTGGGATGTCTATCACTGAGCCACTTCAACTCACTTGGACACTCTAGAACTTATATTTCATTCCTGTTCTTCTCTCTCTCTACATGTTTTTAGTTTCACTCCATTTCTCCAAAACCAGATGTCATAAGCTGTGAACCTCAGGCCCAACGTGCTTTAATGTCACCCTGTGAAACAACACTGGCAAGACAATTTACTCCTGCTCAAAACAATTTCCCCATCTTAAAATTGTGGTGGTTAGGTTAACACCCCATTGAGATGAGATGAGAAAGGAGCTGCAGGTTCAGGATGGAGCTAAAACTTTTCGGCAAGGCGAGCGGCACTGGTTTATCCTTGGCGTGCTGCTTTATATCCGTAAGAGCAGAAACTTCTCTTCTAGTGGCAGATTAAATTGTGCAGAAACAGACTGACACTGACACGGCAAACACTGCGCCCTGCCTGAACGGGCTGAGGTGCTCATCAAAGGCCGCTCGGCCACGGGAGTGGAGGAGTGTGCGCGTCGCTGTGTGAGACCTCGTAAGAAATTCTGTCTCTGACACACACGAAGCGATGTAAAAAAAATGAACGGCATGGAATGACGTATGTTTAGTTGATAAATGTACAAAGAATTGGGCTCAGACCACAGCAGTTTTCAGGAAACTTCCTTAAAATGTAGTTAACAGCATTTTACCCATTAATTTGCAGTCTTTTTATTTTGCTCTGTGCTACTGAAACTAAACTAAAAACTATGGGATGGAAGGAATTGATTTCTTTTTTACTGGATATTAGAAATGAACGGAACAAGGGCTGTTAATGTTTGCAGTTTCCCTTATCTGTACACATGAATATGTTACGTGCTCATTTCCATTGCAAATGGAACACCAGAATGATCGTTGCAAACGGAAACATCCTGGACCTTGAATTTCTTCATTTCTTTGAAAATACCACCGACAAAATGAATCGGTTGCTAGTGTTCTTGTGCTGAAGCTTTGTAACTCGATGGAAACTGAATGAATTAACAGTGTCCACGCAGAATAAAGCAGCGACGTACTCTGGAGGGTAATTATTATCCACTGCTGAACCAGAGTCTGCCCACGGAGCCCTGAACCATGACTGCGCAGTTGCGCAAGGCGCTGCGCAAACATGGAGCCACCCTGTTTCTTGCACACCTCTCCTCCACCTTCCTCGCATTTAAAGACAGAAAATGAGAGCGGAGAGAGGAGATGTGACTCCTTACCACGGCCACATCGGTGAGTAAATACTGAAGAAGAAATAGAAATATTTGAGACAAAAGACAAACCTGTTACAAGAACAAGCGTGTATAAAATGTCTCTAAATACCTTTAGCGCGACCATCTGGAGGTTTCTGTCCAATGAGGCGGTGAAGTTCTGGAGCAGAATTCCTACAGAAGTCACAGGGCACGAAGAACCTCCCAGGTGTTCTCAAAACTCACTGTTTGGGAAAGGGCTCGTAGGATTAACTCTCTGTCTACACCTCCGTGTTTATTTTGCAAAGCGCAGCAGCATCTCTGGCTCATTTGGCCCTAGGGACTTCCAAAACGTACTAAATGATTCAAAAATTCAGTGAGAGAATTTAAAAACGATTTAAGAATTCAGTGCCTAGCCCAAAGTATGGTTTTTTCATCCTACAAAACAGAACCAAAGGAAGAACCAGCTGTAAGAGCAGACATCAACTCTGAGCTTAAAATGACATTTGAAGATGCAGAGAAGAAAATGAGTCGAGACGGAAGGAGGACCTGTCCTGTTCACGCAATGGTGGGGCTCTGTTGGCCAGAAAAGATACAGAATGAGCATGCAGGAATAAAACCATAGGAGGTCAGCCTCGTCCTTTCCAACTCGGTGGAACTGGCATCCATATCCACTAGATCTTACTGCTAAAGGGACATCAGGCCACATCCTTAAAACGTTTGCTTATGCAAGTAACCCCACTAAAACCAGTGGGAGCCCACGCCTGTAACGACTGCTTCCTTGTCTGCGCCAGGGATTGTAAGGTCATGTCCATTTTCTGTGCAGTATTGGATGAGTGCTAGAAAATCAATATCTCCATTGAAACAACTTCTTTTGGAGTAAAAATAAACCTGGATCATTTTCAGTTCAAATGCTCATTGTTCCTGGCTGTTTTTATAAATTTCTTTTGAAAGCAAAATCGTCAAATCGAAATGGAGTGAAATGCTCACCTTTGCGGCGTGTTTTACAGCTTGTTGTTATCACCAGCTTCGCGACGCCGTAAAGGTTAAAGGCAGCTTCACGGTCCTTTGTATTTATTCTCTATGGGTGAGACAGGCACAAGCCTAAGGACAATGTCTTGGAGTGTTTTTGTGTTAGTCATTCCTTCTATTCAGATTACTCAGGGATGAGTTGGGGGGAAACAATGTTGCTCCAGGAATTTTGGTGTATTATGGAAAACTCGACCTTTTTGTCATACAAAATTCAAAGGAAGAAGTTTCTTTTTAATGAAAAGATTCTAGTTCAATCATGAAACCTTGTTATAGAGTATTGCCTTGGTACTACGGGAAAAAGCCCAAATTGAATTCAATTCTCTTCACATTATGGGTCATTACTGTGCTGCAATTGCTATGGAGCACCTTCAACTATCATCTTGTTTTGAATGTCTAAACCTAGCCTAGTATTTTTCTTCTTGGTTTGCTACTAATCTACAATCACACCTACTTATAATTGTCTCCAAACTGAATTTGCTTACTGAAATATGTTAAATCCCTGTTTTGTTGCCTTGTACTTCACTTGTGGTGGGTCAGAAGGAAGCAGCAATTAATTCAAGGCATACAAATAAACTCTTTTAAGGACTTTTCTAGTAACTTCAAGTGCTCTGCAGGAATGGCAAACCCTTCTTGGCTTGAGTGAAAGTGTAAGGGCCATTTCAGTATGTTGGAGATGTGATCAGCTTCATGTCTGGCATGAACAGTAGACTGCAGCAGAATTCCAACACTGCTTACAGAAGAGGTAATTTCACAGAAAAGAATTCCTATGACCTTGATTATTATCAAAATACCTTAGAAATGTAAACTAAACCAATTACGAGGCTAATGAATAGGAACTGGTGTGATTTCTTTCCAAGAGAGTTCCTTAAAATTTTGAGGAAATACATAGAATCATTAGGGATTGGAAGGGACCTCGAAAGATCATCCAGTCCATGCCAGATACGTTCTGCCTACACAGAACCCCACACCTGAAGAAGAATCTCGTTGATGCAGCCCAAATACTTTTCCAAAGGATTTTATTTACCAACTGTTAATGGAAGGATCCGCTCTTTTTGAGATGAGCTTAGTGGGTACTTTGGACAATCAAGAAATAAAACTGATTTGATGCTCAGGGTTCAGCTAAGGTGACTGTGTTGTTCCTAGGACCAATACAAAAGGTAGGGCACATCTTAGGATTCGAGCTCAGCTGGATATATTGATGTGCTGGGAAGCAAATCCAAGGAGGTGTTCAGCACTCACTCACTCCCTTTTGCCCACCGCTATGCTTCCCACTCACTGTCTGCCACATTAGCCAGAACTTCTTCAACTCTTGCACCACTGCACAGGTGACTGTAGTTTGACTCCGCGATTGCGAACAACGTTACTGACAAAGCAATGCTCTGCAAGGTGTAACGATAAGCTCTACTAACACACATTTACCTAATCACATACAATTTTCAGGCACACCTAGCTTTTGCTGGTTTCAGAGCTGTACTGCTTACACATGTAACACTTTTTATAGGACAAAAAAACCCCCATGAATGAAAATCCAGTACAACTGGGACCACTAAAACCTCACACAAACACAGCACAATGCCAGAGGAACTTATCAACAGCATCTTCCTCGTGGGCCCCTCTTTTACCCCATTGCCTGGTTGTTACACTAGTGATGTGAAAACAGCCAGTGCAGAACCTGAAGAAGCTGTGGACAGCACTGCAAGAGCTGCTTTTTAACTGACTGTGCTGGCTGTGGTATGAGAATAAAAATATTCCAGTTCTTGGAAAAGTATAAAAATTAGGCATCAGGACAGGTCAGATACTACATATATCTTTTTGATGGGCTCGTATGATAGGAGAGCAGATTGATAAAGGGCGAGAGAAATGCTAAACATGCGCCATGACAAACAGTGAAAAATTAACTATTGTATCTAACATTAATTACACTCCAGTAAGATGAATAGGCTGCTCATCATTAATGAGAATGTACACCTTTGTCTAAGTTTCACATCTACCTGTGATAAATGTGCTAATGGCGATAAAATACATCATAGTAACATTTGAATTAGCAGCACGCTAATAGATTGACATACAAGTATGAATAAAGCATTTAATCATAAACATGGTGCCACACCCAACAGCAGATCTTCTTCTCTGCATCCATATCGAGCAAAATGGACCAGCACTACAATCTTATTTCGTTTGTGCTGAGGCAATCTAGGAGCGTTACTTTATACTACCCCAGTGCGTGCAATCCGGATTATTAAAAATGTACCCAGTGCTTTCCAGAGGACACTGCAGGCAGTTTAATTAAGCAGTGAGGGGGATTCCTGAATGGAAAGGGTGGGGTTTGATCTCACTACAAACTACCCAGTGACTCTTACCCATGTGGCAGGGATGGAATATTCAAGCAATATTCATGATGGGTTGTCTCAAATGCCTATTAAATGATTGACTTTAATTTACACCTGATGAAAATCGAAGCACCCGCTAGTCTACAATGCTTGTGTGTGTCTTTAATGGCCTTTTCCTCCTGCTTTTCTAGTGCCTTTCCCAGGACGGAGACGCAGGGGTGGCTGAACTGGGTGTGGAGCCTGCATGGCTGACTCTACCTTCTGTGACTGCAGAGTGCAGAGCCACAGGCAGCACCACGGTGCACAAGCACTAACTGGCACAAGTGTTCCTCCTCACCCAGCGCCAAGGCTCCAAGAGTGATGGGAAAGGAAGAGGACTGGGTTGCACTGCCCACCTCTTGTCTCCTGTGCTGTTGCCAAGGTCTCCGCTCTACTGAAGAGCTTCTTAGACAGTGATGAGAAAGCAGAGGGGAGAACAGAAGGAACCTGTGGGTTCAGTAGCAGCAAGCAGGGCTGTGCTACAGGTAAGACTAATAAGCAGTATACAGGTTGTAAATCAGAGACCAAACATTGTGAATTAGTTAAACATTGCCAAGAGGGAATTGCTTTAGCCTAATAGTTTCCTGAAGATCCCTCACGCAGTGGAAGCTCATTGGTGTATTTTTAATGCAGTTAAGCAGATGGTCTAAAATACCTTAATTCCTGCCAGGGCTCACATAGTCTGCACAGTAGACAACACTGGACCTGTGCAGTACCCGTTACAAAACACTTTAAGTCCTAAGAGAGGGTGTAGAAGCAATTGGACACAATTCATCTAACTGCATGGACCACAGAGAGGCTCTGCAAAAGGTCAGCAAACCTATGAACACTGGTGAAAAAATCATGCCTGCTGCCCTTCTTGAAACCACACTGTGCCACGGCAGCGTGTGCCGGTTATCCCCTGGGCAAGGAAGTTCCCATGTGCAGAACATGTGGCCAAGAGGGCTTCAGCCTAGCTCTCTTCTTCTATCTGAGCTGACTGATCCGTTCAGGAAAACTGGAAGTCTTGAAAACTGTTCACACGTTTTATACGAGTCTGCTGCAGCACGAGCAAGCAGGCAGCAGTTAGTGTGACTGCACTGGTGACCACCACACTCACACTGAGAACATGTACTTGTTCTTTATTCACTACACAAAATGGAACATTACACTGGTTCTATTTTCCTTTGCATGTCAGCTGGCACTTATGGATTAGGGGAACACTTCTGAGCTTCTCCTTGCCATGCAATAATCTTTACAATGTCACATTTCTAAATGCTAAACAGGCACTAAGTGCAGGTGGGAAGAGCTTCCTCTGCTATTTCGTGTGCTTGAGGAGAAGATGTTATCAGTTCCAAAGCTTGCTCTGAAAGCACTTTGCAAAGGCCATCAGTATGATTATTTTCATTTTAGCAAGCAGGAAAATGGCATGCACATGGCCCAAGGTCACCCTCAGATCACTTGGAAAACCAGGATTAAATCCAGATCTTCTCAGTCCCTGTGCAGAGACTATTCTGCTGAGTTATTCCTTTACCAATAAATTGTCTCCTACTCTTTTCCTTTATCTCCCCTCATGAAACCACAGTAACCTCAGGTTTAACTAATGAAACCTAAGATAAATCATATTAGTACACAGAAAATCTAATCCTCAAATGCTTTGGGTTGGAAGGGACTTCCAAAGGTCATCTAGTCCAACCATTCCTGCAGTCATCAGGTTGGCCGGAGCCCCATCTGGATTGACCTGGATTGCTTCCAGCTATGGGGTATCCTGTTCCAGTGTTTTACCACAACCACTGCAAAAATGGTTTTCCTTATATCTGTCTCCCCTTTTTCAGTTTAAAACCATTACCTCTTGTCCTGTCACAACAAGCCCTGCTAGACGGACTGTCCCCATCTTTCTTAATCCCCCTGTAAGAACTGAAAGGCTACAATAAGGACTCCCTTGTACCTTCTCGTCTCCAGGCTAAGTAGCACCACCTCTCTCAGCCTGTCCTCATAGCAGAAGTGCACTATCCCTCTGGCCGTATTTGTGGCCCTCCTCTGGACTCTCTCCAACAGGTTCATGTGCTGAGGACCCCAGAGCTTCATACAGTGCATCAGGTGAGATCTCAGCAGAGCAGAGTAGAGCAGGAGAACTACCTCCCTTGGCCTGCTGCCCATAGTCCTTTTGATGCAGCCGGTTGGCTTTCTGGACTGCGAGTGCACACTGTCAGCTCAAGTCCAGCCTTTCATCCACCAAAGTTCCTCCTGCTCTCGTCATTCCCCAGCTTGTACTGACATCAAGGTTTGTTCCAACCCAGGTGTAGAGCACTAAGTAAGTACACAGAAAGCAAAACACAGTGCGTGCATTTCATTATCTTGTCCAGTTTGTTGCAAAGGAAAAAGCCATTGCAAGTTCTAAAGGGCAACCTGGGGAAACGCTGCAGATTCATTTCTGTAAAACTATCAACACACAGCACACAACACCCCCTTGTAGCCTTCGCGTGAGCGACTCCCACCAACGCCAGTGTGTTCAGACTGACTGCAGGACACCGTTTTCCCATGGCCCCTGTTGCTGTTTTCAAATGAATAGCTCTGGGTGTTTTAAGCCCACAGTTCGGACTACCTCTAGCACTAGCCATGACCTCTTTACACAGGCTCGTTCTCCAATCTCAACAAGTGTTCCAGGCAATCTATCAATTTGCTAACAACAGAAAGCAAAACACGGCAAAGCTTTTGTTCTACACGCAGCCTGTGCAAACACTGTATAGCCCAGTGACGGGTTTTGCTAGCACTCTTTTAAATATCTGTGACCCTGGGGGTACTCCAGCTGTTCCAGGATATGGGAAACAATTCATCTCTGAAGACAAACATTATTTAATTGGACTAATGACTGCTTTACTAACATGAACTCCACTTGAAACATGCAGCAGTTTATTTCTTTCATTCACCAGGGACTGCTGTTTTTCTGAAATGGATCAGTAAGAAACCAAAGGAACAAGATATTTTAGATTCATTACTTTGCAAAAACGTAGCTTTTGATTGTTCAATCCAAACGAGGTGTTAACTCCAGTGGGTCAATCTTTAACTTCCATTTAGGCAACAGTTTATTTTATCTTATTTTCTTCATTGACCAACAGATCAAACCGGGTCTCCTAAGTAGTTGCACAAGTAATCCCTGGGATGGAATGGATTAGAAAACGTAAAGACTAATGACGCAGGATAAACTAAAACTCTACCTATGGTATGATATGGAGTCATGATCTTCACATGCTGGGTTTCCTGAGATGCTTGGTATTGCCACATGGGACACGAAGTAGAGTCCCAATGACACAGGATCACCTAGACCAAGTCACACAGGAACATCCAGGTGGGTCTTGAACATCTCCAGTGAAGGAGACTCTACAACCTCCCTGGGCAGCCTGTTCCAGTGCTCCGTCACCCTCACTGTGAAGAAGTTCCTTCTCAGGTTGATGTGGAACCTTCTGTGTTCCAGCTTACAACCATTGCCCCTCGTCCTATCACTACATGACACTGAGAACAGCCCAGCTCCATCCTCCCGACACCCACCCCTCAAACATGAGAAGGAACTTCTTCGCAGTGAAGGTGACGGAGTACTGGGACAGGTTTCCCAGGAGTCTCCTTCACTGGAGACATTTAAAAGCTACCTGAATGTGTTCATGTGTGACTTGGTGTAGGGCAGGGGTCCTCAAACTTTTTAAACAGGGAGCCGGTTCACTGTCCCTCAGACACTGTTGGGGGCTGGGCTGTAGTTTGGAAAAAAATGAACGAATTCCTATGCACACTGCATTATTTTATTTGCAGTAGTGCACAAAAAACAGGAAAAAGAATGCAATATTTAAAATGAAGAACAATTGTAACCAACAAAAACAAATAAGATTTCAATATGCACTTCCCACTGGTGCTGGCTGGTTTGTGCTGCCTGGGAGCTGGAGGGAGGGAGGGAGAGACTGGGGAGCCGCCCACCTCACTGATGCCGCCGTCCCCCCTCCTCAGCCCCGGAAGTCATCTGCAGCTGCTTGATTTCCTCCCCCAACCCCCAGGGGGCCACATTTGAGACCCTGGGGGGCCGTTTCCAGCCCATGGGCCGGGGTTTGAGGACCTCTGGTGTAGGTGATCGTGCTGTGTCAGGGAGATTGGACTAGATGATCTTCCCAGGTCCCTTCCAATCCCTAATGATTCTGTGATATGATAGGGGTTTTGAACTCTTGTATTTATACTTTTCAGTCATTTAACTTCAGGTAACCTGGGCTAGGCAGTGCATAACTGGAGAGGAGAGCAGAGTGGAGGCTGGAACACAGCTGTGACACTGTAGGTCTGCTGTACTGTGATTGCAGTATTGCTCCTGGGGCCTGTCACAACACCACTCACAATAACTGCGACTTCACCCACCTAAAGGCATCCAGTCTGTCATCCAGTCTTGTTCTCAGCCTACCCCATTTGCAGTACTGATGCATTTACACTTCTGCTGGCGATTAGGAAAGAAACTCACAGTATTTTTCCTCCCATGAAAACTTTGTAAAAGTTTGCACTTTGCCTTTCAAGTATGCCTCAAGAGAACTGTGGCCAACAGATAAAAAAGGTGGTTCTGCCGCTATGCTCTACCCTGGTGAGAAGTCACCTCAAGTCCTGCATCCAGCTTTGCAGCCACCAACCCAAGAACAATGAGGACCTGTTGGAGCATGCCCAGAGGAAAGCCACAAAAATCATCAGAGGGCTGGAGCACCTCTCTCACAAGGATAGGCTGAGAGAGTTGGGGTTGTTCAGCCTGAAGGGGAGAAGGCTCTGGGAAGGGACTTTACAGCAACCTTCCAATACCTGAAAGGGGCCTAGAAGAAGCTAGGGAAGGACTATTCAGTAGGGCCTGTAACAATAGGACAAGGGGTAATAGTTTGAAACTGGAAAAGGATAGATTTAGGTCGTATATCAGGAAAAAGCTCTTCAGTATGAGGGTGGTGGATCACTGGAACATGTTGCCTAGAGAGGCAGTGAAGGCCCCATCCCTGGAGATATTCTAGGTCAGGCTTCATGGGGCTCTGGGCAATCTAGTCTAGTGAGTGATGTCCTTGCTTGTTGCAGAGGGGTTGGACTAGACGACCTTTGAAGGTTCCTTCAGACTCTATGATTCTATGAAGGTCACAAAGATAATTCTATATCTTCCAGGAAATTGAGTATCTATATGTTAAAGACACTTTTAGAATTAAGCAAGAAATTCTTTTTCTCTCCACAGTTATCAGCTATTGGTACATAACAACTACAAGGTTTTGGAACTTCACTTTCTCATCAGAGCTACTCTGGAGTGATTGAAGAGTGGGATCTTACACAGAGTGGGAAGGTTTCCATGCACCCGTGCCGTCCTAGTGCTTATCTGGGCCTCAGAGCTTGCAAGAGTTGCAAAGGATGCAATGAACCTTTTGTGGCTGTCACTATCAGGTATGTGAAATTCATCAACATGATAGGTGTCCCCATCATGCAGTATCAATAGCCATCTCTCTTACGATGTATGAAATTAATCGTTTGCTTGAAGTAACTTTCTTTTGGTCACAGTATCTTATTTCTCGGTGATAAATGGCCAGGACGCGGCTCAGAGGAACTGAGCACAAAGGAGAAGCAGCAGTGCCAACAGGTATGCTGGAAACTTCCCACTCCCTACCTCTTTGGCATTTCACCAGCTCCTCAGTTAGCACTTTGAGCCTCAAGCAAAGCAAACAGGAGGCATCTTCTCTTTTCACACATGGCCATTATTTGGGAACTGCAGGCCTCCAAGGCACAGCAAGCACACTGTTGGGCAGGTGTTGACTGCTCTTACAATTGTCCAAGCACTTCATAGCAAGCATTACCGAACACTCCGAGTTTCCAGTTTGGGGTGTCTGATGTAGTCCATAAACAAGCCTGACAATGACAACCCTCTCGAGAGTTGTCAGACAGTGCACGTTAGACCAACGTTTCTGAAGCTGCTTTGGATAAAGTTTTTCTGTTGTACCCACCTGGAAAGTCTGGGTTTTTTGCAAACACACCTCAGAGCATTTCCATTTTCTGAAAACATACTGATATTTAACTTAAGAAAGTGTATTCTTTGGCAACGTTTAAATACATCATATTTTGCAGAAGTAGGATGGCAAAGAGGTTTGCTATTAACTTGGGAATGTTTTTGGAATGGCTTCTGTCAATTCTGTGATCTTTGCTACCTGTGTGACCCAGAACACCTATGTCTAGCAATAAAGCCTGATTTAGTTGGACTGTTCAAATAAATCACATTTCTCAAATGTACTCACATCACTTTTCAGTTACCTTCTCCAGGCATCTCTCTGCAGTTGGCCAGCCTCAGTCCTTTGGACTCTTCCCCCTGGAGACACAAGAACCTGCAGTGCTGTGTCGCACCGGTAACTTCTGGAGTGGATTCCGGAAAGTTCTCCGCTCTGTCAGGCTTACCTGAAAGCTGACAAGTTTACAAAGCTCAGTTGTAGGAAGTACAGATGCAGAGCCCACAACATGGGGTTCACATGTTGAAAGGTGAACCCTTGAAGAAGGGTTCACAAACAGCCTCGAAAATATCACACCTCCATTTTCACACCCACTGCACTTGTGCTGTGTGGCAAGCAATGATTAGAGGCAAAGGTATTCACAGCCCAGCAAAACCAACATATTTACACCTAGTCCCACTCAGGAAAGCCCCTCAGCTTCACATTTAGCTGCATGGGTGCAAATGACAGCCTATTTAACACTTTGTTGAAAGGTCCAGGTTTTATGAATTAGAGAGGCTTATTTTACATGCTTAGCTCTGAGTGGCATCACTTCTATATGAAAGCTATGAGATTTGTGAGGCGTCTAAATAAACACATAGTTTTAACATCTGAGAATTATCACACCATGACCAATTGTGGCACGGGATGTGCTAGTCACAAACATGATCAACTTGTCTATTTGCAAGAGAAGAGGTTATGGTGCTAGAAGGCAAGCATGTCAAATCTGTGGTGTACTGTCTTCTCTAATGTTTTGCATCTCTTATTTCTACTAACACCCAATGAATATGCGCTCTGAAACCTCAGAGAAGAGCTCTGAGGATGACTGTCATGAGCATCAGTGGCGCTAACAAATGCCTGGCATTTTAGCCAAAAGAAATGCATGCCCTGGACACACTGAACCAATGGGAATTGATTCCCAACCAGATGCTGTGCCAAAGCACTTGAATTTATGCCCAGTGGCAATTGTGCAGTAGCTGGAAGTTTGGATGCACATCCCTCATTATGAGTATGGTCAGAGTGAAAAGGGTGAATTAAATCAATACAAAGATGCTTTCAGTTCACTGTGAAGGCTAACAGAAATGTGTTCTAGTTCAAAGCGAGGGAGCAGACAACGACGCTTGTTACAAAACACTAGCTGGCATACATGGCAAAAAGACCTGAGGCAGCAGCCTCCATGTTGATGGGATATTTCTTCTGCTGATGGAGGAAATCAAGATGCTGCTCTGTTTTCTGACCTCTCGTCTTTCTTGTCAGCTAGGGTGAAATTGGTGGAAGAGTGGTGGGAGGGCTGAGAGGGGGGCAGCATCACAGTGCAGAGAAGCCATCTGCTCTACTCTCCCTTTTACTTTGAATGTAAAAACAGAAGACGTTGCTGGATATTTAGATGAACGTGTGGAAAAGTATTTGGTATGGAACCTTCTGTGAATCAGTCCACAGAAATATGTTTAGACAATGAAATATTTATTTTAAATTGCTTACCAAGTGCTCTGTCTTGAATAAAAAGTTGAGGCCCTCTCCCTGACCTCATACTTCTGACAGAGAGGTAGAGGTTGCTATTGTACCAGTTTCTATCAGCCATGGAGAACAAAAGCAGATTATCTTGACTAGAAGTGCCGACTTTTAAATTAATACACCTGGATCCACAGGTATCCAAACAAGTAGAAATTCCTCATAAAGCGTGCTTAATTCACACATGAGGAAAGGCTGAGAGAGCTGGGTCTCTTTAGCTTGGCAAAAAAGAGACCTCGTTAATGTTGATAGATGTGTAATGGGTGGGTGGCAGAAAGATGGAGCCAGGCTCTCCTCAGTGTTCTCCAACGATAAGACAAGGGCCAATGGGTGTGAGCTGGAACACAGGAGGTTCCACACTAGTATGAGAAGGAACTTCTTCCCAGTGAGGGTGACAGAGCACTGGAACAGGCTGCCCAGGGAGATTGTGGAGTCTCCTTCTCTGGAGAGGTTTCAAACCCACCTGGACATGTTCCTGTGAGACTTGATCTGGGTGATCCTGCTGTGGCAGGGGAATAGGACCAGATGATCTTCTGAAGTCCATTCCAATCTCTAAAGTTCTGTGATTCTGTGTGTGATTACCTAAACCCTGTAGCCAGGCTATCTTTGAACCTGAAGCTCCTCTGAGCTTGAAGTACTTGAAGCTACTGGAAGTAGCTTGAAGCTACTATTTCGCAGACTGAGATCAGTTCGAGAACAGGAACAGAGGATGTAAGCACTGGTCCTACAACTCTCCTTCTAGACTGATACAGCTTGAGCTACACCAGTATGAACTAAGAAATCACTACACATAGGTACGTGTGAATATGTAAGATGTAAATACCACAGATATTTAGGCTTATATATATACATATGCTGGTGTATTTATATTACCATCATGTAAGATATCAGTTCAGTTCCACTGTATGTGGCTCTTGACAGTTATATGTATATTCTGTTCTTCATCATCGTCTGCAATGACTTTTCTTTTACTAAGTTTTTCTCTACATGGTCCTGTTTTGTCAGTCTGTGCCTTAGTGTCTTTGTTTCTCTCTCTCAAACAGCAAGCCTAGGTCTCAGCTCTTGTACCTAAATTATTACAGAAGAGAATTGGTAATTAAGTTTTAACAAGATTTAAATTGTATTAAAAACAGACAGTTAAAAGGAGACTCTGCCTCGGGCTTTGTTGAAAATTTGTATAATTATTTTCTGTTCTCCGGAGGATTCATTATTATGTTTCTGTATTTATAAAAATACTGGCCCGGAGGCAGCAAAATGAATTTTATAGTCTGCTGATTTGCACATTAATGTCACTGTTTGGTGTCAAATGTAATTTTTAGCACATAAATGTCGGTGGCTAAAACAGTTACAACCATTTCACAAGTATTTTATAATATTCTTGACCTGGATTATTTAATTTACTTTTATTTAAAAAGGTGTGCTGTAAAGGCTAAGTAAGGAAACCAGCAGAGCACAATGATAAACATGCAGGAGAGAGATGAACCAGATGAGTTAAACAAAACACATAAGGATTTGTAACAGTTTTGTAAGTAAATGTGGAGTAAAGACTCAGAGTTGGAGTCAAAGGTGGAAGACCCTTGGGCTGAAGATTTTTTTTGCAATGCAGGTCTATACATTTGTCTTCCTACAAAAACAGTCAACATGAAACATCCTTCTCTTGATCAAGTGACCTTAAATACTTTTCATATGAGAATAAAAATCAGAGTTAAAAGATATTTGTTACTACAGATGAAAATCACCATCAGAGTCTGGAACTGTAATGTCCAAAGATTGTATCACCAGTATAGTGAAGCTCTTGTTTAATGGTGGAAGATGAAGGCTGCAGATCCATCTGTTCTCTGTTGCTACACAGAGGAAACAGTAGATTGATTGGTTCTCATTTATGAATCTACCCTGTGAAGTCTCAATAGAATCACAGTTGGTTTTATCCCTTACTTGTCTTGCATTTCCCACTTTTTAAGGGGTATTTCCAAGCTGTAAGTTCTGCTCCTTCAATCCTAAGAAATGATAGAAGCTTTTGGAGCTAGTGTAGACACCAGTAGAATAACGAAGACGACGTTGTACCAGTTCAGGATCTGGTTCTGTTGCACACGTGTAGAGAAAACTCTTAACAGCAGTCAGTCGACAGACAATGAACTCAATGGGAGATTTCTTTGTGCATGGATAGAAAAATTACAGTCATAGCTAATAGTAATCCATTTTGTTATCAAGATAAATCCATGCAGTTTATCTCCCTATGGCACTAATGTGTTGTCGGCTGAAATAATGCGTTATTATCATCACAATAATTATCATTCTAATAATCTTAAACAATTACTTGGATTAGAAACTTGTCACATTGTCCAGGTTTTTGAGGCAAGCTAAACACAAGTTTTGTGATTTTTCCCACACACAGAGTGAAGATGAGATACTTGTTGTGTGCCAAGAAGTAAAAGTGTAAGTGCCACCTCAGTGTATAATAGAATCATAGAGTCATAGAATCATTAGGGATTGGAAGGGACCTTGAAAGATCATCTAGTCCAATCCGCCTGCAACAGCAGGATCACCCAGACCAAGTCATACAACCAGTCAGAGTTAGAACAGACCACAGGATCATCCAGTTCCAACTCCCCTGCCATGGGCAGGGACACCCCACCCTAGATCAGGCTGGCCAGAGCCTCATTCAGCCTGGCCTTAAACACCTCCAAGGATGGGGCCTCCACCACCTTCCTGGGCAACCCATTCCAGGCTCTCACCACTCTCACGGTGAAGAACTTCCTCTTCACATCCAGTCTAAATCTGCCCATCTCTAGCTTTGCTCCATTCCCCCTAGTCCTGTCACTACCTGACATCCTAAAAAGCCCCTCCCCAGCCTTTTTGTAGTCCCCTTTCAGGTACTGGAAGGCCACAATAAGGTCACCTCCGAACTTTGGACCTATGTACATGTTAGCCAGAATGTTTATAAGAAAAGCAAAAATACTTGAAAAGAAAAATAAAAGATGAGCAGTCAAGACTGAGTTAAATGTTTCCATAATGCCTCAAGGCTGATTGCCAATCATGAGCATGATTTTGTTAATGAAAAGAGGTGGTCTTCAAAAACAAGCACAGAATATTCTTGTGTTTCTTTCTGTAAAATCAACAAATCTTTGATGGGTTATTGAGATCATTTATACCCACAATCAACTGCAGGAAATAAATTACAGATGTAATTCCATAGAACTTGCCATTGCAAAGTACTATACATTAGCTTTGAGATGAGAGTCGGGCAGGGGCTGAAAACAACTAGCTCCTTGGAGTACCAGAGCTGAAGAAAATAAATGATGGTACTGACAGCAAATCAGATATTGAGCACACAGTCACTGTTCTGCAGGGCAAGTCCCAGTGTACAGCTATCCTTGTGGTGGCTATGAAAACCAGTGTAATTATGCCAAGCAAATCACAGAATCATTAGGGATTGGAAGGGACTCAAAAGATCATCCAGTCCAATCCCCCTGACACAGCAGGATCACCTAGACCAAGTCACACAGGAACACATCCAGGTGGGTCTTAAACGTATCCAGAGAAGGAGATGCCACAACCTCCCCTGGGCAGCCTGTTCCAGTGCTCTATCACCTTCACTGTGAAGAAGTTCCTTCTGATATGTGGAACCTTTTATGTTCCAGCTTGCACCCATTGCCCCTCATCCTATCACTAGATGACACTGAGAACAGCCTGGCTCCATCCTCCTGAAACCCACCCTTCACATATTTATAATGAGATCACCCCTCAGTCTCCTCTTCTCCAAGACAAAGGACCCACCTCCCTCAGCCTCTCCTCACAACAGAGATGTTCCACTTCCTTCATCATCCCCCTTGCCTTACACTGGACTCCCTCCAGCAGCTCTGTG
>VXBP01006542.1:830-27933 GCA_013400115.1 Rhinopomastus cyanomelas | reverse complement strand
AAGCAAAGGCGGCATCAGCAACTCTGCCTTCTCTGCATCCTCAGTTATCAAGGCTGCCTCCTCGCTCAGTAGTGCCCCTGCACCTTCCTTGTTCTTCCTCTTTCTGCTGATGTATTTGTAGAAGCCTTTCTTGTTCTGTTTTACTTCCTTTGCCAGCTTCAGTTCCAAGAGGGCCTTGGCCTTCCTTGTTGCTTTCCTACGATCCCTGACTACTTCCCTATAGTTCTCCCAAGTGACCAATCCCTGCTTCCATGAATTGTAAGATTCCCTCTTGCCTGAGATTACCTTCAGGAGCTCCTTATTCAACCATGCAGGTCTCCTAGCACGTCTACCTGATTTTTTATTCAGGGGAATGCACCTAGCTTGAGCCTGGAGGAAGTGGTCTTTAAAAATCAGCCAACTTTCCTGAGCTCCCCTCCCCTCCAGAGCCTTAGCCCATGGGACTTCTGCAAGATTTGAAGCGTGACTAACGCTCCCAGCTCTCATGAGTCAAACACCCTGTGTACACTCACGCAGAAGTGAGTGACTGACGTTCTCCTCTCTCTGTTACGCAATGGAAAACACCTACATGTGGTTTGGCTCACCCAGGTGTAGGATGACAGGGACTCAAGGTCTCACACACATGAAGCTGTGNCCCCTCCAGAGCCTTAGCCCATGGGACTTCTGCAAGATTTGAAGCGTGACTAACGCTCCCAGCTCTCATGAGTCAAACACCCTGTGTACACTCACGCAGAAGTGAGTGACTGACGTTCTCCTCTCTCTGTTACGCAATGGAAAACACCTACATGTGGTTTGGCTCACCCAGGTGTAGGATGACAGGGACTCAAGGTCTCACACACATGAAGCTGTGGTTTCCACACCATGTTTTGCAGGGGGACCACGCAGTACTTTTAGAAGACTGTTGCCAATCATTAGATCAGTGACATTTTGAGCTGCTCTTTCAAAAGTGTATTTCTGGTGACTTGAGAGAGCTCTAGCTTTCAGCCTTGCCCTAAAGCCTGATGGGATATGAAACACCCTCACTGCTGTCTGCACCCTGGATCTGTAAAAGTGGGAATCACGATCACAACTTAGGTCCGGAGAAGAAAAACCAACAATCTTTACCTTGGCAAGGCTACACTTCCACCTCGAGGAAAGGCAGTTCTTCCTCAAGGCTTCTCTCGTCTGTAGGGTTAAACAAAATAGTAAAGGGACTTGTTCCTCAGAGTGCGGAAAGCGTTTATATAATCCAAAACAAATGCTGAAGCGACCACGTACCTTTCTGTCCAGCAGCGTCCCAAACAACAGGATAAAGAATCCCTAAAAGAACATGCAAATAAGTGAATGAAAGCAGTGCAACCTCGTGGGGTGTTTTCGGTGTTTCTGGATGCCATTTCCTTAAGGCTAGCGATCACAGGCTCTGTCTCACACAACAGCAGTGCATGGAAGCAGTTTACCCACCCAGGTCACACGGGCTCCCCAGGAATGCCAAGAAGGGATGAGTAACCCACGCCAGTTCTCAGCGTGGGTTACACACTGGGACTTTCTCGATCCGCTCAGTATCAGCCAAGAAGCACCAAGAAGGCAGACTGGGTGCACAACAGCATGTCACAAAATCATAGAATTGCCTTGGTTGGAAAAGACCTTCAAGACACCCAGTCCCAACAATAAACCAACACTAACAAGTCCTTGACCACACAATATCCCCAAGCACAATGTCAACACAACTCTTAAAGTCCTCCAGGCAGGAGGATCTCCACCACAGCCACGGGCATCCAGTTCTGATGTATGATAACCCTTTCAGCGAAGAACTTCTTCCTAATATCCAGTCTAACCCTCCCCTGGCACAGCTAGTTCCTCCTGTCTTGTCACTTGCCACTTGGTTTCCCCTTGTTCTATTACTTGTCATTGCACAAAGCCAGTGATGCGAGTGAAACAGAACCATGCTCTGGACAAAGGGAGAATTTTCTACTTATTTGTTAAGGTATAAGGAAGCGAGATCTTTGCAACTGCAGGACATGAAGCAGTGCACTGTATGTTTAACATAAATTCAGAAGAAAGGCTCAAGCTGCCAGCCCCTCTTAAGTCTGACACCCGTCGCCAGTTGAAGCAAAGTCCGAGCACACGCTATTCCCAGTTTACCTGGAAGGTGTTCAGCAGCGCAAACGTAATGTGGAATGCCAGAGAGCGACTGTCGACAATCGTTGCCAATCCAAACCCCCAGGTGAGGCCCAGGAGAGGCGTCAGAAGGGCAACGTTTTTGCTAATGCGGATCATGTTGCTCAAATCCTGTGCTTTACAGCCTTCCCCAACTGAGGATCTCCCAGTCTTCACTACAACCACTATTACCACCACCACATTCACAACAATGATGGTCAGAGCAGGTACCACGAAGGCCAGAAGGGCTTTTGTCTCATACCAGTTAAGCCAGCAGGCTTCGCTCCTTAAATACCCATCCTTTGGTTCAGTAATACCAACAGTGAGGAGAGACACGACTAAGGGACATCCATATCCAATGAAGAACGCTGTAGCCATGAATGCAGATCTTGTTAGCTTGAAAAAAACTAATAATAATCCATACAGAATCAAGAGGCCGAGGGCCAGCATCCAAAAAAACAAGGCAAGATAGAAAAAGTGCAGGAAAAAAGTGGCAGCCACACACAGCTGGTGGTTCAGGGCTGTATTGTGCACAACAGCTGCTAAGATGAACAGAACATCAGCAATGAGAAGCGATGTCGCAATGTTGACCAAGCAGAAATGGCGCATGTAGGTTATTTCAGTTTTGGTGACGTGGTGCCACACAACAGCCTCAATGATTAAGCAGAGAACCAGGCTGAAAATGGACAACCCTAACCCTACACGTGTGATGTAGTCCAGCACTGCATTTCGCAGCAGGGTGGGGGACATCAAAATGGAGAAGGACCTGAATGTGCGACGGCGATGCCTGCAGGTGCACACGACACTGCTGATGCTGTCAGACTTCACTTTGCACACCCCGTCATCCCATCTCCTCTCCGCTGAGTGCCACCCAACACACTGAGCCGCAATGTTCGCTACTTTATTCACCTTTTCAAAGGTGAGCAAAACACGCTGGAGCTCTTCTGGAAGAGACACCGATAACACCATCCCGTTCACAACACCAGGGCCCAAATGGCTGGTTTCTAGAACAGCTCCAAGTGTTGGAAATGCAATGCTGACTGCTTTGGAAGTCTTGGGTAGCTTCAAAAGTTCTTCTTTCGGAATCACCACGCGCCCAGTGATATTTCCTGTGTTATTGAACTGCATAGAAAAATCAAAGCTCTTTCCTGAAGTGTTTTTGTGTATGCTGTAGCCTTTTGTCGCGATAAAGGGTTCCTGTATGCTTTCTGACCCGTTCCTTAGAAGGAGTTTCCCAGCAAATGAATTCACCGAGTCCAGGAGCACTGACCCGGCATTTCTGTCCTTCACAAAAGCCCAGTTGGAAATGACGGAGCTGTTCAGAACATGGTTTGCTATCCTGCTGTAACTCTGAAACAAAGGTGAAAACCAAGCTGTTTAGAATGTTTAAAAAGAAGCTGTTACTCTGCTGCCAGACCTCCCAGAAAGGCTCACTGAATTCAAGAGTTATTTCTATAACTTGAGTCTTGCATCTGGCAAGAACAACCCCAGGGACCAGTATAAGCTGGGGACTGACCTGTTGGAGAGTAGTGTAGGAGAAAGGGACCTGGGGGTCCTAGTGGCCAGCAGGATGACTATGAGCCAGCAATGTGCTCTTGTGGCCAATAGGGCCAACAGCATCCTGGGGTGGATCAGAAAGGGGGTGGTTAGCAGATCAAGAGAGGTTCTTCTTCCCCCTCTACTCTGCCCTGTGTCCAGTTGTGGGCCCCTCAGTTCAAGAGGGATGTGGAGCTGCTGGAGAGAGTCCAGCGTAGGGCAACAAGAATGATGAAGGAGGTGGAGCACCTCCCTTATGAGGAGAGGCTGAGGGAGCTGGGTCTCTTTGGCTTGGAAAAGAGGAGACTGAGGGGTGACCTTATTAATGTCTACAAATATTTGAGGGGTGGGTGTCAGGAGGATGGAACTGGGCTCTTCTCAGTGTCATCTAGTGATAGGACGAGGGGCAATGGTTGTAAGCTGGAACATAGGAGGTTCCACATCAGTATGAGGAGGAACTTCTTCACGGTGAGAGTGACAGAGCACTGGAACAGGCTGCCCAGGGCGGTTGTGGAGTCTCCTTCTGTGGAGATGTTCAAGACCCGCCTGGATGTGTTCCTGTGTGACGTGGTCTAGGTGATCCTGCTGTGTCAGGGGGATTGGACTAGATGATCTTTCCTTTGGTCCCTTCCAATCCCTAATGATTCTATAAAGGAACAATGTTCCTTGACAACAAACAGGTTCCCATAACCCATTCCAGACACACTCAAACATCTCTCTGGTGCAGAGTTGGTCAATCCTCTTCATATCACAGTGCAAAAAGTGTTTGGAGAAGCAAATATAAAGAAAAAGAAGGACACTGGAGTTCTGTTCCAGACACTGACCCACTAATGCAGGTCTGTGTACATCACTCTCCCTACATTTCATTCCCCACATCTCTGAGTCCACCAAGGAAACCTTTCCGTTTCCATCGTGCAACAGAGGACAGCACAGCGACAGGTTGGTGTCATCTGGAGCTGCCTTGTCCATAGTGCCAGACTGCAGTTTCCCCTCGTCTCTCCAACGTCTGTCCTAGCAGTTCTGAAAACACTTGCTTTTACAGAAAGTGATTCCTCTGGAGTCCTGTCATGGTAACTATAAAGGCCAAATAGTTTCTCTGACAACAAAAGAGTCTCCTCTCTGGAAACTCCTTCCAGGTGACGTCTGTGTGACTTGCAGCCACCACCCCCCCAGATATGTAGGTAGGTTACAAAGACAAAACACTGCACGGAGACCCTGTGAAGATCAGCAACACCTCTCGAAGTCCACAGAAGCAAATACCTCCATTTTTGCTCTGCTGACGTTCTTTGACAACAGCATGGAAATCTTCTGCAGCAATTCCACTATATCTGCAATGTTTCCAGGAACAGCTGGTGACGACAGGATGTCGGGAATGATGCATGAAAAGTCCGCTTGGCAGTTACTACTCCCATGGTCCTCAGCACCAAAGTATTTTGCTCCACCTGCAGGTCTCCCATGCATTGGTCTTCCATCCCCTACAAAAGGAAGATGTCCGCCAGCAACACTAACGTGGCCTCCGGAGCTGGGAGGGAGTTCACGTTCAGAAATCCTCTGGAGGGAGAAATAGAAACGTGAGAAAATTAGTGAACGGAATGGAAAAGAAGGCGCCGCTACCACCAGGCAGAAGGTACAGCGCTGGGCTGGGGGGACCCTGGAACACAACAGATGGTTTGAAACCCAGCACCAAAGCTCACCGGAGGAGAATGTCTAGCTTGTGTGACACAGAGAAGGAAGGGGTGAGAACTAATTGCAGTGCCTTAGTCTTGAAGTGAGTTGAAGAAAAGTTCTTCATTTTATTTTGCAGCTGGGGGAAAGTCCACAAATCATCTGGCTACTACAGACATTGGTGATGCTCTGTTCTCATGTTCATCCTACAGTATTGTGGTCTTGGCTCAGACAGACGAGGGACATGAGCCAAGTGAACAAGGCAACTTCTTTTCTGAATTGCTTCCACACTGGAATTTCCCAAATTCATTTCCCATGACTTAAGATGAAATTCAAGCCTGCTATCAAAATAATATGTGTTTGAGGATCTCATCTTATTTACTTGGCTCAAGACTGGAAGCCTACGGAGGGAGGAACCATCTATGCACGAAGTGACGAGCATGAGCCAAAGCAGAAGCGTAACAGGTACCTCACCTGAAATAGGGACTGAACATCCAGGCTTGCGCAGTCATCTGCGAACATCTGCCACCTTCTGTCCTCACAGACAAAGCTTGTCTCCCCGCGGAAGGATGGAGAACAAGGCCGGATACAAACAGCTCCATTAGCATTGCAGGGAGTTAGATTCACACAGCCATCTGAAAAGCAAATCGAGCAGGCAGCACGGTGAGGTGTCTGACAGCCCATGAGGTATCAGAGGTGTAAAGGACTAAGAACTAATGACACCCGGAAGCATTACAAGGACACATAGGTATTCACTGTACCTTGCTGACTACCGTTCTTGGACTCCTTACTGAGAACCTGGAAAACAAGAAAAAGCAGAATGTAGATTGAATGTTGAAGTAGCAAAGCAAAAGATGCACAAACCAGAAGGGCCATTTCAAGCGCAAGAGTCCTTCTGAGGTCCAGAAGTCTTTTCAAGATCCAGAATGCAGAGCTCATGGCCCCTGGCTTGTACAGACCAGGGAAGAACTCTATACCAATAGCTTGGTCCCTACATATGAAACCGTCAGTTGCACCTTTCTACTGAATTGTATTCCTGAGTCAGAAGCCTCTGTTAGACTAAACCTCTCCAGCATTTCCCACGTTGATCAGACTACGTAACTTGTCGAAACTATGCAGTCTACATGACTCTCGCCGTAAGACAAACTGACAGCTGTGCAGGTAGCAACAGCCCCTTTGCTCCTCTCCTGATTGCAAAGTGACCCCAAGGTAGGTGAATGGGGCTCCTACAAGCAGGATCACTTGCTGGGACTGTGCATCACACAGCCAGGACAACCCAGAACAGATTCCATCACTGCTCGGCCAAACGGTTTATGAGCCACAGCCAGCCAAACGTTGTTGGCTGGGAAGCCCAGCTTGGCTACGCGAGGCCTTGGGAAGATGCTGCTAATGCTGCGTAGGGCAGCCAAACAGCAGATTCTCAGCAAGAGTCACAAACTCCAAGAGTTAGGCTGGAGGTTGCCCGGCCTATTGAACATATTGAACGCCTCCACGTACTTTCTGCTGCAGCAACAGGCAGAGGCAATGGTTTCCAGCTGCAAGAATTAGATCAGACAAAGAAGAAATTCTTTACGATGAGGGTAGGGAGACAATGGAAGAAGTTGGTCAAGATTGTGGATGCCCTCTCCCTGTAAGTGTCTGGGGTCAGATGGGATGGGGCTCTGGACCACCTGCTGTAGTGAAACTTACCCTGAGAGGTGCACGTGGAGCAGCTGGGAAGAAGCACAAAGTCCAAAGGAGCAAGCAGTGGGCTACTCGCACATCCATCACCTCACGTTTACTGTTTTCCTCCTGGAAGACATGTGAAAGCAGCTTAGATGCCTGCACTTACACTTTTCAACACAGCCCAGCTTGTAATGAGACAGCAGCTGAACCTGTCCGAACCCCTGTCCTTACTGGGCTTGCTAGGTGACTTCCAGACATTTGTCATTTATTCATTTCTTTACTGAGGACGATTTATGCATCTTTTCTAAAAAAAATACAAATTAAATGTTTGTCCAAGACTGGAAGTTACCACATTAGTAATTGGCTGTACAGTGTGAGGTGCAGAGCTCCCAGTTCAGCCTGTGACCCTCTACTGAAGTGATTTAAGACAGTTTTGTCTTCACTGGGGTCAGTGCTGTTAGTGTCCTCAGGCAGTTCCTGGTGAGACCTGCCACGTGAGGTAGGAAACTCAGGCCCTCAGGGCTCAGATATCCAGAGCTGAGAAACAAGAACCAGACTGAAGCAAAGTGTTGTTGGTTTTGAAGAAGGATTGCAGCCTCTGCTCCCTTCATGAAGTCTCCCAGCTCAATATCCTGCAATGCAACTTGTTACAGGAATATCTGCTGGAGGAAACTAATCCAGCAAAGCGAAAGAAGGAGAAACACTGCGTTACAACACATCCCACCGTTACATGCTGGACGTGCCCACGTGGCAGCCAGAACATGCTGGGGATTCGTAACAACTGAGACACAGATCTTCCATCACTGGATGTGTAAGTAAAATAAGACCTGTTGTCAGACTCTGATTAACATCCAATGAAATGGCTCAAAAGGTGGTCAGACAACCTGCGAACTCCGCACCTGGCGATGCTCTGCATGGCAAAGGACTCTGCAGAGCCTAAGAACACCACAAGTTTTCCTCCCTCGAGGGCTCACTTAATGCTGTTTCATCTGCAAGACTCCCCATACCATTGGGGTGAAGAAAAGCACTGGCTGGTATAAAAGGGAGGAGACTGGAACAATGCAGGTGTCATTGGTCCTCCCTAGCCTGCAATCAGGACCCAAGGACTGCTGGAAACCCAGAAAACCTGCGAAGCTGAGGAAGCTTCATCACCTTCCTCCTGCAGCCTATGGACACGCTGGGAGAAACGTTGAAAGCAGACGCAGAAAGGGCTTGTCGCTGGATCCTGGACTGGTGATCTGGGAACTTGTCCCCCACTCCTCCTCCTTTTCCTCTCACCTTTCTGCCTTGCTCCCTCAAGCTCCTTTTCTCTGCCTCTCCTCGCTGCCCCTCTCTCTCATTTTCCCTGCTCCCGGCTCCTCGCCCCCTTCATCCTTTCAGATTCCTGAGCTTATCCTTGGGTAGTGACAGCTATTCTTGTACCCTCTGAGCCCAACACTGCATAATTTTGGTGATTCTCTGTGCTGCTGGCGTTGGGAATTCAATGGCTGCAGTAGAACTTCGATCTTCAGGCAGACCTGTGGTGTCAGTAGCCTTAATTTGACCCAGTGTCAGTCTGTGAACCCAAGTCACTTTCTTCCCTCAAGGCTGGGATGTGACACCTGTGCTAAAAGGTTTAAAATGCATGAAATCGGCGAGCTACAGGGCTAAAGCACAAAGCACGGGCAGAGACAGAGCAGAGCCAGGCTGCATTTCAGGTGAGCACATGAAAAGGCTCACCACATTGCCATGCCTTGGTAGGAGCCACCGAGATTTCTCCAACACACACTCACCAGGAGAGAGGGTGCTGAATCCGAGGGGGTCCTTCACCTGATGAACCAGAGATGTGTCTTCCTAACTGGTAATCTCCAAGCTCTCACCTTCTGACAGCACCAAAGAGGCAGGTGTGTGGCCGACTGCCCCTGGTGTTCTGTGTCACGTCCTGACCTGGCTGTGTTTTGAGACTCACTGGCTTATCAATGATAAAAAAATCCATAAAGGCAAGAGCTAGGCTGAGCTAGACTGACGCACTGAATTCTTCAGTCAGCCCTCAAGCAGAACTGTGCGTCAGTCTCTGAACTACAACTGACACCAGTGAAATGATTCTCGGAGTTAGATGCGAGCAATCACAAGCTCTTGCAAGGAACTAAAGCAGGTAAGAAGTGACCCAAAAGACTCAGATCAATGTTGCTGGTGAACAGCAGGTACCTGGGAAATGCCTACAGGTTTCAAAGGGTTGCGTCAAACTCTTGCGCTCCAACTTCTGCACTCGCTGAGTCTTACTGCCTGCACGTAGCCCTCATTCCATTCCACGCGGGTTTCATCATTCATTAAGTCACAGCCAGTTTGCATTCAGTCGCTGACGGAACTCCACCCCAGGCTGTCACCTCTAAGTGGGGTATAGAGCTGGGCCAGCTCCCGGTATCTAAGGCTCACCGAGATCCTGGCCCATGTTACCAGATCTCGCTCAGTTGCGCCGCTTGACTCATAATGGAAACCACCCAGTCTCACCAACGCAAGGATGTTCCAAGGTAGCTACTATGCAGCAATAGACACTGAGAGCAAAACAAATAACACAGCAGCAACTTAACTCACTTCAAGGGGAAAGAAACATTGGTATACTGACACACGATCGTGTGAGAACACAAACAGCTGCTCTTCTCCCTCCAAAGCCTCTAGTTAAAGTACTTTCGACAGAGGTCAGCGTACGTCTGAACCGTCTACTGCCATTGATGACTCGCTTTTTAATCTGTAAAGTTACTACTCCTCTCTTTCAGAGGTTTCTGCTCTGTCAGGACACAGGACATGAGCAGAGCTGTCAAAACCCTCTCATGTGGAAGGGACCTTCCAGTAAGAGGTATCTCCTACCCAGCTCAGGAGACTGTCCCCAGCTGGCTGCTGAACCTCCTTCTACAGCTCATTTCACTTGGTCACAGCAGCCCAAGGGAAAGCCCTCAGGAGGAGGGAAACAGTAGGAAGCCTTAAATTTTGACTGTGGTTTCAGATCAATAGAAGTGACAAATTGTTGTGTACAGCTCTACAGAACCATTTCCCTCCTTGTATTTTCTTGATTTCTTAGAATTTATTGAATTTCTGGCAGGATGCATCGGTAGGCAGCCTGGCCCGGCACGGTCACTGCTACCAGAGGGCTCAATCCAAGCAGAAGCAACTGCTGGAACTACACCCCAAGATCTCTCCACAGGGAGAACATAAAGCTGAGGAAAGAAGGTAAACAGAGCCTCAGCATATGAGCCATTTCAGATGACGAATGAACCGTTTCATAGACCGCTGGGAATTTTCAAGCGGTTCTGCAAAAATAATGACAGTACTCACCGGTTTTAGAAGCCTGGGCTCCAATGTAGACCAAATGAACACGGCCACAGATCCTCAACATATAAGAGGCCAGTGACTATCCGCCCCTCTGCTGCCACTGCGCTCCAGTATCGCTCTCATGGTCTTACCCAGCATCACTTGGGTGCTCTGATTCATCCAGTTTTGCCATGAAGAAACCCTGGGCCCCAGCCTGCTTCTTTCCTCGTCCAACTGGATTAACACTGAGGAACTCGCAGATGCCAGTAAAGATGTCGCACTGCAAATGTCAAAACAAGTCACAAACACACCCACAGACCTGCTAGATCGTCACCTCTGTCAGGAGTCCACACAGATGAGTCACACTCCTGTGGGGCTGGTACTAGTCCTGCTGCTTGAGGAGGCATCGTTTGCTCTTCTGCACTTAACAGGCCTTCCAGCATCTGCTGAAGTTGGGGCCTTACCTTTTATAAGTCAAAGATGACACTGCTGGCAGTAACTTGCCCAGTTAAAAAGCTCAGCGAGCAAGTAGTGAGCTTTTCCTCACGGGCTGCAGCCATCATACAGGGTGAGAGTTGTCTGCCGAACCTTGCGCAGTGCTCACTGTTGGATCACCTCAACACTCAGCTTTCCAACAGCCAGTAATTTACAGCAATAATAAAAACTTGAACAAAGGTGAAAAGGATTAAAAAATAAATCAAGTGAGAGCTGGATCCATCCAGTAGTGACCTCGGTTTAATGGAGTGCCCCAGGGCAAGTATTTTACCGTATCAGCAGAGCAATTCCTAACACTCCCTCTGTTCACAGGGCTGCTTTGGTCACTGGTTTTTTCCCCAGAGAGCCAACCCAAGCTGCCGGGAAAGGCTGGATCACTCGCACTTGATACAGCACCAGGCACAGATGAACTCGCAGGTGGCCCTTGTTCCCTTTACAGTGGGGAGGAAAGCACCAAATGCCACATCATGCTAAGGGGAAACTGCTTCTTTGACCTCATCCCCCAGAGCTGTGCTTCTACACATTTCCTGGATCTTTGCAGTGACTGCAAGACTGAACAAGCCACAATGGTCAAACACCTCCTCAACTGAACCAACAGCCTTCTGAAGGGCACAAAAGCTCCACTCAGACACACAGGAGCATGTCTCAGATGGAAGAGATCTGAATCTGTGCTCTGGGGGAGACTGGAAAGATAATTCAAACCATGACTTCCAATGAGCACGGAGAGTTCCCCAAACCTCAACCAGCAGCATGGGATCTAGCACTTGACAAGCTGGTTGGGGCTGTTTGCATTCCTCAGGCTGGGAGGTGTGTGCCTAGGCACCCAAAAGGGACTGGCTTGTCTTTTGGGCTCTTGCAAAATCCAGTTAACCAGGGTGTATGACCAGCAGGCTTTGACACCACTCTGACAAAGCAAGCAGTCAGCAATAGTCAGTTTTGCAACAAAAGCCAGTCAACTTTACGCTGTCTGGATCCTAAGCCACCCTGAGTGTCAGCATCCAGAGCATCCCAGCAAGTAAATAAAAACCTGAAATCTTCAAAGGGGACAACAGAACTAAAAACATGCTTTAAATAATAATATGCTTCTCTCTCAGCCCCTGAATTCCACCTGCAAAGGATTTACTGGCATAGGAAACACTCCTGAACAGAACGAAGCAGACAGCTCAACAGGTGTTTGAACTCACTTTATTCGCTGTGCTCGGGTAGCACGCATCATTGCACAGCGCCGGCAAACAAGTCAGTGAAGCACACTGCTTCTAGGAACTTGTACTGTGGAACGTCCTCAGCACCACCCGCCGCCGCTCTAGGACACAACACTGGCTGAAGACAAGACCGACGGAGACATTGGGGCAACTTCCTTACAACCACAAATACTCTTAACAGCAACCTTGTCAAAGCAGAGTCTTATTAAATCAAGTCATTGCACTTGGGTCACTTACTGCTATAGTGAAAAAAAGCCATGAAATAACAAGCACCCTTCCTTTGTGATTGTACCTGACTGTCGCGTGCCGTCTGTCTGCCACAAGCTCTCACAGACAACACCTCTCTAGAGCAATCCATTCCAAGACTTGTTTCATGCTCTGATCACAGTGAAGAACTTGCAGAACAAAACTGGCTATTGATTAGGCTCAATTCTTGGTTTGCACCTCCTGACTCGGAAGCAGAAGGACTGCTGCTGCGCACCACTCCTCAGTACAAAGATCTAGCCGAAGCCTTCATTAGCGATGCATCTAGGCAATTAAAAGTATTAATACTGGATCAGTCTGTTAGCAATGCGAACGGCAAACCTTACCTAATATTGGCACGGTATATTAATCACATCTTACGAGCAATTTAAATCAGCAACGAACAAACACACCCCGATTGACTTTGTGATGTTTGTAATCTATGACGCATCACCTGCGGAAGAAGTACACTGTCAACATGTAACACTTCTGCGTCACCTGCTCGAGTGATACACCAAATAATTCCTAGTTTCACGGCTATTTCCACGCACAGAAGTTAATTACTTCTTTTACTGGGGAAGCGGCACGGCTTTGCCCTTTAAATTCCAGGAGAGTAGAAGAAGATACGGTGAGTTGAGTAATGCATCCAACTGGCTTTCTAAAGCTGTGTGCTTTTCAAGTCTCTAATCAAACGAACGCAGCAATGACTGCAGCTGTCTCCCACTGCCTTGGGCATTACCTTGGTGTACGCACCGTGTCAAGCCCTGGGGCTAGAGAAGACAAAATCCACAGGACTTCACCTTTTGTCCATGAAATGAGGAAGCTGCTGCCTTGAACACCAGCACAGTGCTATTTGCTTGCGCAGATGTTGCAACCACTCATTGAAACACGAGGCCGTTACTACATTTAGAGGTACACGACACACTGAGAAAGGTCATGGCACAGATACAGAAATACTGAGGCGTTTTGAGAGTATCAAAGTTCCAAAGGGACTTTTATTTGGAGGCGTAACAGAAAACAAAACCTGACTACTGTAAAAACAGATCAAAACGCACATTTTACCGCCAGAAAGACTGATGATTTCGGTTGAAGGAAACAGAAGCACAGACGTTGCGATTTAGGATTTACTGCTTTATGCTGCAAGATTTGAGGCACAACAGGTTAAGACTGGATTCTAGCCTTGCTTCTGGATTTGCGTGCTGAGCTTTCAGAGGTTACTTTTGTCATAGCTTCACGACTCAGTCCTGAATCCCTTTTTAATCCGAAAGTGCAAGTGACAAAACGTTCTGGTAAACTATTCAGACAAGATCACTCGTTTTTACTACAATGCATAGTGTTTCACCTGCCTCAGCACATTAACATGCTCCTCTCTCATTCCTCAACGTACGAACAGCACAAGACTACTGTTCTCACTGCGGACAGGCACAACAGCATAACCCTGGGCAAGACTGTCAGCATTATGCAAACATCATGTACTCCCTTTAGCAGGTAGGGAAAAGTAGTGACTACAAGTAAGGTACAGTTATCCCATCCCCCCTCCTGACAGACTACTTTACAGATTACTTGTAAAGATAGACCACCCTGTTTATAGTATAGATCTCTTTAAAAATTAAGCTATAGGTATTCAATAAAAATCTATTAAGAATTCCCTTTCCTTTCTATACAGATTCAGTAGTATTTTCAAGCAAACCAAAAAAATACGGTCTGCAATTCCAGCACAGTAAGAAATAAGGCCTCTTATATATTGGCAGAAAAAATTACACCTTTACTCCTTTTTGTTTTCTTGTCTCTCTCTCTCTCTCTTTCTCTGAATAAATGATTTGAGTTTACTTTTCTTACTATATTTTATTCTTTAAGACTGTAGAACGCTGGCACCTGTTATTACGAAACACAAGTCAGTTCTCCTCATGTTCAGCTTTGAATTCCTGGCAAGTCAAAAACAGAGTCTGCAGCTGTCTCACGTCAACATCACTGCTTTCTTCAATTTTTCTATTTCAAGCTGCAGAAGAGACAATTCGAAAAGCAAGTCATTATTAAAGTAACAATAGTCCAATAATCGAAATCATAACCTTTGTATTTCAAAGGCCCTCAGGTAACTAAAATCATAACAGAAATACATTTGACAGGCTACTCTGCTATGTTCACACAGCAACTGCTGCTATGCTGCTTAATCTAAATTCACAGAAAATGTGCCTGCAGCTGTGGTGCATCTCAGGGCATAAAGTCACTCTGAACAGAGCAGGCGAAGCCGGGCTGTGGAATCACCCCACATTAATGTCTCCAGGTAACGCTCGCTGCATCATCACCTCGCACTAGCATCCTAAAGCCGCTCTCACGCAAAACGCTGTGCCAGGTTCGTTTGCATTTTTTCAAATGGATGTAGAGGAGACACAGAAGTTACCTTCCCTTCATGATCATTTGTAAGACTGCGTCGTCAATTGCTTTAGAGACACATTGAGAAAGACTCACCAGAGGTTATTCTCAAGTTCTGGAAGTAGCTTTGCAGTCACTACCACCACCTCGCAAACAAAACACTGTCTCTTCCAGACTGAGAGGACTCTCTACATGGCTCAGTCTCCTTAACTCTTCGATTACGCGCTGTAACGCAGGCAGCCTTCTCAATCAATACGTTGAGAGCGGCGTTGCTCACTCACAAGGAGTATTTTCAGATGCATTGCTTTGGCAAATTATCTATTCAATATTTCAGTAGTTCATTAAAACATTAGGAAAGGTAACTTCCGCTCAGTTTTTGTTACAGAAAGTGAGTTTGTCCTTCGATGTCACCTAAGCAAAGCACTCAGCTATCTTGGAACACGTCCCCTGAGACATTCTTCTGGCAAAGAACAGAATCTAGCAACACTAAACTGAAGTCCTGTCCCAACAGCCCTACACATCCAGCTGCTTCACTCAAACACAAAAGAACACAGCTACGAACATTTTACAGTGGTTGGGCAGGTTCATTAAGCCTTCCCCGTGCACCGCCTGCACGCTTCTGAACACCCTCAGGTAACCAACATTACCTCTAGATGACTCCGCAATAGCTTCTCTTCTTCCAAGTCCTTCTTTATTTTTTCCAGTTCTCTCCTAACCGCAAACAAATTAAAAAAAAAGTTAAAAGGAGAAAGAAAAAGAGCACATTTCTGAGGACAGGAAGCACAGTCCTTGCTGAAATTTTACAAGACTCACGTCACAGCCCAGGGCTACATCCCCCAGTTACCTCTACGTACACGACCAGAAGAGAACTGGCCCTCAGATCTGGCCCACCACAAACTTCCACAAGATTTCTTACCTACTACCATGCACTTATCCCTAACTTACACTCACAAGCTTAAGAAGGCTACTTAAAAATTTGTACTGTTATTTTACTTTAGAGGGTTTGGTTTTCAAGCAAAATAACCCGGCAACTTTGACACAGAGAACAGGAATTCTTTAGAACATAAAGTACCTAAAACATGTCTGATTCCATAACTACGTTCAGGCAAGACAGTGCTAACGGTTGTCATGAAGTCACTGGAGAACTAGTTCAGGAAGTGACAGAACTCACAATTTACTAGTTTGATTAGGAGCTCAGCTTATCCTGATGCTTTATAGACTCAAGTGGTCACGCTAAAAGCCACTTGTGGTTAGTGCTAGTCATCATTTAAGTAACAATAAAACAGACATCTTGACTGTGAAACTGAAAAGGACGAAAGGAAAACAGAAAACTTCCTGTGGGTTGATCTTCACTACTCAACCACCACTTACATTATTCTTCTACAAGCATTCTCCGTACAGATGATGGAGTCAACACACCCTTCACTACAGCCAAACACGTGGACACTGCAATTACCTGTGCGGAGCATCACAGGAGGCCAGCACGTGTTAAATTCCACCAACATGATCTACTTTTCCTTATAGTGAAAGCACTAAACGTTTAGCAGGTACTTGGAAACAGCTGTAATTAGTGTTACTGTGCAAAACAGGAAGGTAAAAAAATGTGTGCAAGTTCTACAACTGGTCTGATGTCTCTTTAGGACAACTGGTTGGATCCAGTTCTAAAGAAACAACTTCTGAAAGAACGCTCACACAGAAGAGCTTTTTATGTTTAACGCGTTTGGCATTACAGCCATTTGGAAGAAGCCTACATATCCCTTTGCAGACTGAGAAGGAAATAATTTACCTGTGGTCCTTCTTCAGTGTATCTATTAAGCCCATCAGGTCATTTATCTGGGTCCTGAGCTCTTCCACAGAAATTTTCTCATCATCTGTTTCTCCTTTAAGTTGGATGTCTCCAGGAAAAAAGTTGAGTATCACAGAACTTGGTCTCTGACATGAAGATGGAATTGGTGGGCTGAACGCAGATGGCTGAAAAAGTAAGTTGATAGAAAGGTAAGAAATCACCCCTTTAAGAACTGACCACTGACAGCACAGAGGCTGCCCTGGTTGGGAGCTGCATGGGCACAGATTTCCTTTACTTTCTACCCAAGAATTAAAACCAATGTCCACTTCCAAGGAATTACCAAGACATTTGTTCTCCAGAGCTCTACATTAAACACTTCTCTGATGTTCCTGTAGTCACTAAGCACCAACAACACAGCCACACTGCAGCTCTCTACACTCGAAAACCCCGTGACTGCATGGAGTCCGCTGACTCATTACACACAACGCCTTTCTGGTCTGCACCTTAGTTGTTCCGTCTGTCAGGAGACGGAAGGCAAGAGCAGACAAGAAGCTCACTTGGGAAATACTGCCAAAGCTTCATGTTAACCTGATACAACAGTTCTCATCAGGACTGACTCCCTTTTATAATGGGCCCTTGTGGCCAAGAAGGCCAATGGCATCCAGGGGTTGATCACAATGCGGGTGCTTAGCAGATCAAGAGAGGTTCTTCTTCCCCTCTACTCTGCCCTAGTGAGACTGCATCTGGAGTATTGTGTTCAGTTCTGGGCCCCTCAGTACAAGAAGGACACAGAGCTGCTGGAGACAGTCCAGCACAGAGCCACAAAGATGGTGAAGCGAGTAGAAAGGCTAATTGAGCTTGGAGAAGAGGAGACTGAGGGGTGACCCCAGTGATGTCTATAAATATGTGAAGGGTGGGTGCCAGGAGGATGGAGCCAGGCTCTGCTCAGGGGCATCCAGTGATAGGGCAATGGGTGTGAGCTGGAACAGAGGAGGTTCCACATCAATCTGAGAAGGAACTTCCTCCCAGTGAGGGTGACAGAGCCCTGGCAGGGGCTGCCCAGGGGCATTGTGGAGTCTCCTTCACTGGAGACATTGAAAACCCGCCCGGCCTTGTTCCCGTGTGACTGGATTTAGGGGATTCTGCTGTGGTGGGAGGATTGGACTAGATGATCTTTCATGGTCCCTTCCAATCCCTAATGTTCTATGATTCTGTGGTACTAAAGTATGAATGAACCAAAATTTCTGCTATGAACTCTACACTGCATGACGCAGCTCACTTCCACGTAAATACAATCCTTTCCATAGAGGTGGTTGCATTAGTGTGAACTGGAAGTGCGAGCAAGGTGAACAGAACACCTGGCTGCCTGCTACTTCCCTTGCTCCTTGGCACCGTACCTTTTTCATTTCAACTGGCTTTGGTTTGGCACTTTCTTCTTCTTTCTGCACCTTCAAATGTTTT
The DNA here is from genome assembly GCA_013400115.1 of Rhinopomastus cyanomelas. NCBI lineage: Eukaryota > Metazoa > Chordata > Aves > Bucerotiformes > Rhinopomastidae > Rhinopomastus > Rhinopomastus cyanomelas. The sequence goes on along the minus strand of VXBP01006542.1, from coordinate 10,083 downwards.
TCTGGGGTCACATTTTGACTTGCCTGGTAAACCGTTCATAAAAATGAAAAGGTTTGTTTTCAGAATTAAAAAGCCAAAACTTTTAAAGTACACTAAGCAAAAGCAAACCAAAACGAGCTGTCACATTTCTAGAGACACCATAATTAAAGCCAAACAAAAAACCAAAATTAAACACATTTAAATTGCTAGACTACTGTGGGTTTCTTCCACTGTCAGATGGAACTTTTCTTCTCTGCATTGCTTGTGCAGCTGAATTTAAAATCAACAGGGCTCTGGGGCAAAATTTTTAAGCATCTCTGCAGTACTTAAGGCCTCGATGCTTTTGGGAGCCTGTAGATGCTTCCACAAAACACAAACATTAACAGGCAGTAGCTGTAAATGGTAACTAGCAGGACTGAACTACACAACATCTGATGACACAGACTGAATTCAAGGACTTTGCACTGGCTACTTCTCAAGACTCTGACAATCTGGAATCTTAGAATTCCAAGGGGAATTTTTGCAGCTCTGAAAACCAGTAGAGTTTGGAGCTCCTGTTTGTCGCTGCTGCTTCTCCACTTTTCATCTATGTTTGGAGAAGACACGTCTCACTACAGCTGAGCACAGCACTCTGGAAATGGAAGACTGGCTTGGAAGCACACGGGACAGGGAGCTAGCCCTTTAAATACACATTGTGGCTGTGGGATGCATGCACAGGCTGAACAGACCCATAGTCAGCACAAGGGAGAGAACTGCTGGAGGTCTCTCTCCTTTGAGGGGGCAGAGACAGCAGAGTGGCCCAGTTATGCAAGAACATGTGACTGATCTGTGTGTGCCTGTGCTGAAGTGGTTTTGTATGATATGAAAGGTTTTTGATCTCTCCTTGTTTTACTTTTTGTTGTGGCTCATCAGCACATTCACTACATTAGTTAGTTCATCTCAACTGCAGACGTGAGCAACTAATGACAATCCGAAGTCGCACAGTAAAGCAACATTAAGTCACAAACTTCTTGTAGCCCAAGCATATACGTTTCTAGGCTCGCAAGGCACACCACCTATTCCATCATCAGTGATGCTAGAAGAGCTGGGTACTTACTGCAACAAAGCCCCACAGAACGCAAAGCCTGCACCTGTGGGGTGGTTGCACTGGATGACTTACACACGCTTTCCTCCTGGGAACGGATGCTCCTGTCGACTAAGTCTCTAAGAACTGAACCTCAGCAGCACTCTGCGTTGCACTCTCAGGTTCACAAGACTATTTCCCAGTGCCATCCTGTTTTCTGGGAAGTTAGCTCTTAGTCCACCATTAGGAAGACACACAGAGGATACTCACAGGACTACCGCTACTGAAACGGGAAGGCGGCCTCTTGCCAGGCATCCTGGGTCGGTTTGCAGTAGGGTGGGATAGATTATCTGAGGTAGCTATTACACCATCAAAGCTTAACACATCTAGAAAAACATGAAAACACAGACCTCTGTCAAGACCAGACGGTTTTGCTGCACTTCTTTTTTCATACTCTTTTCCTTGCAACACAAGAAACAACAACAAAATAATCCGTACAGTTTTGGAGACTTCCAGACAATACAACACAAGTCTTACGAAACAACTAAGCACTTCGACACACCGTGGTCGAGAAACCACGTCCTCTCCCTCACAACCTTCAAAGTTGATTCAATTAGCATTGAAGGTCAAGTTTGCAACAGAAGGGCTGCAGTAACACAGCAGCTTAAAACAGACCTAGCAAATATCTGCAGAGAAATCTATTTGTGACTGAGTTTTTTGGGAGGTGTCAGCCCAGCTGTGGAAGAGAGCGTATTTTCTTGCCGCTAGACCGGCATAACAATCCAAATCTAGAGACCGAGAGCAACGTGTTGGTGGAATTTAACGAGACATTCACCGCAAACGCTTCTATGCTCCACACGCAGCACTTCTGAAGAAACAAATGGCTTATACTTATAGAATCACAAGAGCTGGGAGAGACCTCTCCAGGATCATCACAGCCAACCATCAAGCCAAGACCACCATGCCCACCAAGCCATGTTTCCAGGTGCCATGTCTATGTTTTTTATTGTACATTATTAAATCATGCAGCTCTTTGCTCATTAGTCTCTGGGTAAACTCTTCCATCAGTAGATATTTTTGTCCTATGGGAAGAGGCAAACTTGGAAACAGCAAGAATTAACAGAGAGAACACATCCAATCTATGAATGCGAGCGCTTGATCCACTTAACAACTAGACTTCCTACCAGTTTCTCCTTACCTGCCAACAGACCTGTAATGAGAAGATTTTCCTTAAGGGTGACATAGGATTCTGCATGTTATGTGCAATTTCATAACCCAAATTCATTGAAGTTATTCTAGAGACTCTAAATGTTTAACTCGAGTGCCACACAGCATTTACCGTGGCCACCAAAAGTAACTGTTAAGGTTTTGGCTTTTGGTTTTGGTGACCTCTGACTTCTCTGTGACATCGTGATTTATCTGAAAAGCTACGATACCACTTTCCCTACGTTTTGAGGCTGCAGCAGGAGGCCACACAAAAAAAAAGCAGCCCTAAGAAAACTGAGACAGACTATTCCGATCCCTTCAGTGTTCAGGTAACTTCAAATTAATCCAAGTTCTACTCACACATCATTAAAACTGATGTATACCTGTAGGAACTAAGTTTCCCCCTGAATATTTTAACCAACATTAATGTCTTGTACTCTGCATTATATCCTGGAAGTCCTTAACATATTTACACTTTTCAGACACCCCTGAAGGTCTCTATCTCATCGCATCACCCTGGTGAAACACAAGCCTTTGGAACACTGCCTTTGGTAAAAGCAGTTTTGCTGCTTTTTAGTTTATCAAAAAGGATGTAAAGACAGAGTTTTGTAAACATGTCATCACATTTGCAATTAAAAACAATCAGGAAAGAAAAACAAAGCAGGAAGAAACAAGAGTGATGAATGGCCAGCGGCTGACAGAAAAGAGGATGAGGGAGACACAGACACTGTGAATCTACTTCTTTTGCAGCCTGTGCCAATAAAACATTTAACTTACTAGAGCTCTACCAATCGTGACCGAGGTTTATATATCTATGTATCCATCTCTCTCCTCATATTTTAACTCAATTGTCAATAATCCCAGTGCACTAAATGCACTGATGTTAGTTAGGCACGAGTGAAAAGGTAGTAAGAAGCCAGAACAAACATATGTGCTTTTTCCCCTCTCTCAGGAATTTTTGCCTTTCAATGAGCCCCCCATTGCCGCTCCGCAGGAATAACAAATCCTCTGGAATTAAATTTCAGTGAGGATCCTGCTCTGGCAGGGGGATTGGACGAGATGATCGTAGGAGGTCCCTTTCAACCCCTAATGATTCTATGATTCTGTGATTCACAACTTGAGCTGCTGTAAGATTGCAGCACCTGCCCCGTCTCCGTGAACAAAGCAAACACGAGGCACACGAAGAATAGTCAGACTAAAAGCCGGGGGCAGGGCTGCTGTTTGTAGGGGACCGCAAAGCTTCTACACCCGAGCGTCGCTCAGCACTAGAACACTGCCAGCACAGCACTGCACAGTCAGAGGGAATTCGGACTGCGCATGCATTCGCCCTCTCGCCTTTCCACCTTGTTGATTTGGTATGAGGAAGGAATCCAGGACACAGGCTGGTGTGGATCAGGATTTGTGTGTTTGGTGGTGGCTTTGTTTGTTTTAAACAGCACTCTCATTTGAGGCGAGAGCTTGGCCCCACTGAAGCCAACAGAAAAATACATTAAACCCACCGAAAGATCCCCCATTTCAATCCATAAAGTGATTTATCAATTAAGTCTTAATAGACAAGCCGTGAGTAATTGTTAAAGGAAAGCCCATGACAGCGCCACACGAGCAATACCCCACTTGGGGATAATGTGAGTCTACAAGCGATTCTAAGGCTGAGCCAGAGCTCCAGTCTTTCTAGAGAGGCAAGTGAAGCCTAGACAGTAACACAGGACAGGCCACTAGAAACCTCCCTTCTGCAAACTCAGTGCAGGCCCACAGCAGAACCGTCAGGTGCTGTAACGGATGCACGTAGGTGACAGGTTCTGTTAAGACTCGCGAGTGCTCTACGCGTGCTCACAGCTGTTTTTCTTACACAGTCTTCACGAAGGGAAGCAAAGCTGAAGGGGTGCCTAAAGCGACTGAACTGACACCTCGCATGGCCGGGGTTTCAAAAGCCAAGACAGAAGCAAAACATACCCAACATTTTAGGAGACCAGACCTCACATTAATCTGCAGAGAGAACATGACAGACCTTTGTCCTACTGCTCATCTAACCGAGAGTGCACCCCAACACTTAAGGCTTTTGAACATTCAAACTTGCAGGTGAGCAACAAGAGGGCATTTGCTACAGCCGAGCGTGTGTGTCTTATGTCACCTTCAAAGAGACTGTTGTACAAGACTCACGACGCTGAACACCCAGCGCCAGTGGATTCAGCACCTAGAGGCTTCACAGTTGCCCCCGTTTATGCACAGAAAGATAAAGCCATTCGCCCTGCAGACACCAAAACTGCTGCCAGTGTCAAACACATTTCATCTAAACACCAGGTCTGGCTTACCACGGGCTGAACTGTTGGGGTGTTTCTTATCTTTTCAGCCCCACAAGCTCCTAACTGGAAAGTGTGAAGTAACTTCTTTGGCAGCCAAGGAAAACAGGCATTCAAACAAACCAACAAAAAACATTTCAGACCAAACCCCAGAAGTTTTTAGCATCAAAAACTGCAACTGAAAACCATGTTCATGAGGTTAAGAAGAGACGATGCGTATGGCACAAAGCATTTGGATTTCCTTATAGATTGTTGTCTTACCAAAATGGAGAAGGGTAGGGTAATTTCCTGACACGTAAGAAGGGAAACATGGCAAACAGGATAGGAAACAAAATCTGGAAAGAAAAGTCAAGGAGAGGAATGTCTAGAAAAAGATTCTGAACAAAAAATTATTTCACAAAGCAGGAAAAAGAAACATTTGCAGAAGAAACAGAATCGCTTTACACGTTCAGCAAGCTGGTATTACAGCCTCAGTCCTTCACAGCACTTCACCTCTAAGCCAGCAGAGACACACTTATGCAGCCTTCCCAGCTGAGCTGTGAGAGGAGGTACTTCTACACGATCAATGTTCAAGAGCGTTTCTGAGCATTGTTTTTATCTGATGACTGGTGGTCCTAACTTTTATACCTATCCTTAAAGAGACAGCATATTTCGAGCTGCTCCCTAGGCTGCACTGGGAGTGGCTCAGCCTGTGCCCCAGCTGCAAAACTGTAAGCCCCAGACCTAAAGAAACTGGTTTCAAGGTCTCAATCCTGAAGCAAAGGAGAATTCTTTTTTTAAAAAAAGGAAAGACTTTGGAAATGCAGTTGCCAATTCCAGCCAGACATCCCCCCACATTTTAGTGTCTACTCTAGTACTTACAGGATTAAACAATCTTAAACTTTACATAAGGACCCAACAACTTTGGGGCTTTCCATAGCCTTAGCTGCTTCACAGAGCATTAGACCTTAAGCAGCAGAACTAATACAGAGACAAACCATGAGACGTGCTACATTTTAGTAGCAGGACTTTGGGCCCTTCTATTCTCACAAGGGTCATAAACTACAGGTGGCATGCAGGTGGGTGACACTGCCCTTGTTTAAAACAAACAGGAGTTCTGAAACTTGATCCTTGAAGAGCACCTCCTTGATGCTGTCAGCGCTGAATCCTCACACAGACCACCTAAGCCTCCTTTGCTTGCTCTGCACCAAACAAAGACCAGTGAACACACCTCACTCACTTGGCCTGTTAGGTACCAGCCTCATCTAGGTATAAATTCTTGAATGTCTCCATTAGCCTGTAAAATCTGATGTTAGAAAACCAGAAGTCACAGGGTTTCACATAATTTTCTGTATGCGAATGCCTCAAATCACAGCTACTGTGCTGCCACTCTGGTTACTACAGATGTCACAATAATTGCACCCACTACAAAAAATTCACGGCACCTGTCCTCCTGGGGAGCTTTCTCCCAGGGCTGAATGCCAGCGTGCTGTACCGTAACACATTCAGCACAATCTGAGTAGTAGGACAAGGCTCGCATTTCTGAGGCTGGCTTGTGCATGAACTCTTTCATCTCTCAACTCACTGTAGACCGAGAATGTTTCTTCTGTATCCTCAACTCACACTCACTTTGAAATGGAGGCAGTAGTTAAAATGCCAATTCAAAACCTTTAGAAAAGGTATTTCACAGCACAAGCACAGATAGTTATACTGAGGAATAAAAACCCCTATGATTATCTTAGGGTAAAACTGAAAATATTCAGAGAGATTTTTAGGATTTAGGAGATTTTTAATACCTGTGAAGTCCAGCTTTTGTGGCTCAGTATCTTTACAGCTGCTGCACAAAGAGTTTAAGTTGAGAATCACTTTTTTCAAAACTTAATGGAAAAATCAGGAGGACCCTCTTCTAGTCATAAACGGCTTCAGTTTTTTAATGCGTTGGTTTGTTACACTATAGGACTACCTACTCTACCACCTGAATGTCATAACCAACCTAAAGAGACATAAATCTAGTTACACTATTTAAAACTTACTGTTATGTTATTGCTAAAACCTGTTCTGAGACAAAAGATCACATTTGAGAGACAAAAGCAAAATACTGCGGGTAGCTCTGACTAAAGCCTGCTCTGCTGTGGCTAATCATACAGCAAAAATAATTCGGCATTTAAAAAGAAGCGTGTCCCCAGCAGATGATTCTCTGCCTCTGAGGCACACAGAGAACTGAAACCAGTTGCCCTGTCAGCAAAGGCCAAAAATTAACTGCACGACAGATGGCTCGGAGAGCCTGGGCGCTTAAAGAGTCACGGCTTTTACTGGACGCATTTAAGAGAGATGCCAGGTCTGGCTCCAGGTGCGTTATGCAAAGCCATTAACATGAAATTCAACTGCACGCTGCTCCATCGTGCGCCAGGTTTGAGGTACGCTGCAGTCAGACTCCAGAACAGCCGTGAGCCTGACCACTGCAGGCTGAATGGTGTTGCTCACAATAAGCAAGTTAGCTGGGACAGCCAAAGCTCCCAAATGCAAGGGCAGAACAAACAGAACCAGTCAGCGAGGGAAAAAGTTCCACAAAAAACACAAGACCCAAGTGGCAGCACAAAGCCTTGCTTTCCAATCAGAAGAATAAGCCATTACCCACACGTCTCTCTCTCTGTCATCTGCCACCACACTGAGCTCAGCAGCTACCTCCAAAAAACCCACTGACACCTGTTCATCTCTCGCAGACTCTTACCTTCAGCTACCTACAGCTGTCATAAAATCCTGCTTCCTACTGAACAGGCACAAGTGCACTTTGTGGCATTTGGGGTCAGTGACTGTAAAAGCTTACGCTAATCTTGCGCAACACTGAAATCAGAACAGAAAGACCCCAGAGAGCATCTGGTTCTTTTCTTACCTTGTTCTTTAGAGCTCTTTACCACAAGTGGATCCACCTCAGTTACTGATGTGGGTCTCAGTGGCAACGCCTCGGAGTCTAACTTTGGTTTTGCTACTGGGTCCACTTCAGATTTTGGTCGAAGAGAAACAACAACTTCTCCGTTAGATCTATAGTAAGGAAGAGAAAGACACATGAAACCTAATGAAGAGGTTAAGTAGCTTACAGCTGAAACGTTCCCAAGAAGTACACAGAAAGATCTCCATAAATGTCATTATATTCTACAGCCTTGCTTAAAATGAAGTGTCTTGGAGAGCAATTCTAGCCCTTCTTAGAGGGGCAACGGATCCCCTCTTGGAGATGATTGATAAAGATACTAAAGAGAACAGGCCCCAGTACTGAGCCCTGGGGAGGACAACTTGTGATGAGTCACCAACTGGATTTAGGTCCTTTCACCCCCGTTCTTTGGTGAACTAAGACCAGTCACCAACCAAATGTAAGTCCATTCATCAGCACCTCACACATGAAGGAAAATCAAATAACAAACCAAATAAAATGCAATGGATGTGTATGACTTAGGTTATACTGACTTGGGCGCAGACGATGGCAAAACAGGTTTATCTGGACGTCTTGGGTGCATAAGCCCTGCTCGCAGTAAGCTGTTAGTCTTGCTTGGAGGAATAGGCTTCTTGGGTGGTACTTGAGGAGCTTGTGGCTTCAATGGCTTCTGATCCAAGGCTCCTTTTTCATCTGACAAAACAAGCGACCGTAATATTTTGAAAAATCCATGTTGTCTAGAATTCTTAGAATGCTGATCAATTAGAAAGCAACTGCTGTCAGAAACCCTTTCTCTGAAGATCAGGTAACAGTGGAAAACAGACACGTGAGCGTCTTCAGTGGTATCTTATCAAAACACACAAACTACTTACCCGAGCTTACAAAAGATTACACTGCAGTAGGCAGAATGCCTGTCTACTGACACAAAACAGCAGTGACATTATGGATTCACAGTCTTAGTTGTAATTTGCAGAGCAATAAACAAAAATGTCTCTCTATTGCTTCCTCTCATTTTTTATTTCTCCTCTTGAAAAGGTAGGGTTTGGTTAAGCAGACTTCTTCCACACACACACAAGCAGCACAATTTATCTACAGGGATAGTTATGCAGTTACCCAAATAACTGGATTTATTTTAGACGAGGTCTATCTTCCTACAAATTCAAGATACAAATTAGGTTCGCACACTCAAACAAAAAGAAGGATTAAAGTTCAATGACTCCATGACCTAATTACACGAATGCAGCAGCCTTCAGCCCATGTTCCCTAATGGGATGGCCTGTGGGACATCCAGAGCACACACGCAGCCGTTTCTTGTGCATCTACGCGCAGCCCAGACACATGAAGTACGGAGGATTTACAACACTGTCACGTTCAGCAGGGAGTTATTCTTTACAGCTAGCGCCCTTTCAAGGCAGAAAAACAAGTGAACCTGGATGGAGAGATGGACCTTCAGCTTCGATCTTCCCCATGCTCTCCTCCTAACCAACTGTAGCGGGTTGAGGCTAAATAAACTGCTTTGCATTCTCCACCAACTGTAGCGGGTTCAAATCAACGAACAGCCTGCATTCTCTGCAGTAAGGTCTCGATGACATCTCGGCTCAATTTGCCAGACAATGAATAGCTTAGGATACTGGACAGAAGTTTATAGCTGTATACAACTTAATAGCTGTATACAGACAAAGAAAGAAAAAAAAGGAAAAGGAAAGTAAAACCCAGCAAGTTGGTGCACTCAAAGCTAGAAACTACGTCACACGTGCCATTACGCTACCTGAGGAAAATACCATGGGAAGTCACTAT
>VXBP01006541.1:34826-73553 GCA_013400115.1 Rhinopomastus cyanomelas | reverse complement strand
GCTTTGCTCAGGTCCAGGTAAATGACATCAGTCAGATTGGTAACACCTTGATGTTGAGTCATTGAGTCAAGGACTCTTCAGCTTCTCATGGTCACCCCCTACTGAAGAGGCCAAGGGGCTCAAGAAGGTGAGAAGGAACCCATCTGATCCTGACTAACCACACAGATACACCAGGTCACACAAAATCTTGCCCAGTACACATACTGGGGCATACAGCACCGTGGAGACTGGTGGGTCAGCAAGCGCTGAACGGCGACACGGTGAAACACTCGTAGCTACCACTGTTGTTACTGCTGTTAATTGCTGTTAATTGCTGTTCATGAACAGTATTAACTTCCATTATTTGTCATCAAATGTTGTTATCGTTAGCGGTACCCTTTCCTTCTCTGCCCCATCACTGAACCCAAGGGACTCAGGGATTTTTAACCCGGTGCTCTACTGTGGTGGGAGAGAACAAGCAGCCTCATGCTGGGGTTAGACAGCGGCACCTTCCTAATGAGCATTTTGAAAATCCCAACAAACAGACCTCAGCAACCTCCTCGTATTTTCCAAGCTCAGGTCCAGAGACCTGCAGAACTCCTCAGCTAGGGAAACCACAAAGCAAGCCCGAGCTGGTGTAAACCGAAGTGCTGCATGAATGAGACAACGGGTGACGGCGGTGAGCTCAGTGACAGGAGAAACCTCTGCTCTGCCACAGGACTCGGAGAGTCAGCACCTCATGTTTACCTCAGTTTTACCCAGAGCAGTATCAGGATGCTGAGTCAACCCTCCAGTGGCCCTCGAATGTTTAGATTCCTCAAAGGTTTAGGTTCCTCTAAGGGCCCACCCCCTCCACTAGCAGCGTATCCAGCGTTAAGAACACGGAAGATTAATGGCCAAGTAGATCATTTAGTAGCAGGCTAGACCGATATTGGTGCTGACAGCGGTGTGTGCGCTTCCTCTCAGCAGCCCTCTTGGCAGCTAAATTAAAGCCTGACACCCACGAAGAAGTAGAAGTAGGAGGAAGAAGAAGAGGAAGAGGAAGAAGAAGAGGAAGAGGATGAAGAAGAGGAAGAGGATGAAGAAGAGGAAGAAGAAGAAGAACAAGAACAAGAAGAAAGAAGAAGAAGAAGAACAAGAAGAACAAGAACAAGAAGAAGAAGAAGAAGAAGAAGAACAAGAACAAGAACAAGAAGAACAAGAAGAACAAAAAGAAGAACAAAAAGAGGAACAAGAAGAAGAACAAGAAGAGGAAGAAAAGGAAGAAGAAGAAGGAGAAGAAGAGAAGAAGAAGAAGAAGCGGAACAAGAAGAAGAAGAAGTGGAACAAGAAGAAGAAGACAGAGGGATGCAGCTCATCAGTTCTCTGCATCACTCCTGGAATCATAGAATCGTTCATTCAGGTTGGAAGACACCCTTGGGATCATTGAGTCCAACCATCTGCAAAGACAGAACTTTCCCAGAGCAAACGATGCCTCCTTACGCCCGCTGCTGATCTGTAGGTGCAAGTAATTCACCTTCACTTGCTAACTGGGGGCTTGTGTCAGCAAATGGCCAATTATCTGTTTAACAGGCCACTTCTGGATTCGAACATCTATACTGTGTTCACGATCATGCAAGCCATGAACCCAAGTCAGGCACCAAGCCTTCTCCTCGTTACCAGCATGTGATCCAACAGTAGCTGCAGAAGCTACTTCAGCGTTCTGTAAGGTCTCACTGATGTAACTGGCCCAGGTAATTGCACACCCAAACGCTCCCTGATGCTCACACAACAAATGCTTCCTTTCCTAGCACTCTATGGATCACCTGTGTCTGGATGAGGAGCTTGGTGCCACACCTGTTTCTGCACGATTTCCTACCGAGAAGAGCTTGGCGGTGCCCACCAAGCAGATCTCCGCTAGCAGACACCACATCAGGAAAAGGCTGGGCGTCGGCAGTCATACCTGCTCTGGCTTGATTGGCTCAGTGGTTGTGAAGATGTCAGAGTAGTGCTGCCTCTCGAAGACTCGATCCAACACTTCTAGCTGCTGCTGGGTGAAAAGGTCTCCTCGCATCTGCTTCCGAAGGAAATCTCTGCCCGGGAGGGAATGGCCATTGGGGACCGGCGACTCCTGGATACCTGTCAGAGAGGAGGCAGTGAGTAGGGCGCTGCAGCAGCACAGCCTGCACTCCAACAGCTCGTTTTATCCCCAGGACACCACGAGAAGTCTTTGAGACACAAGACACCCCTTGGCCAGATCAACCGACCAGCTTCCCACCACCGCAGCCAACACACAACTGAATTCATGACATCAACAGCGTAACTCTCCATCAACGAACCCAGACACAGTTAAGTGGCGGCAGAGGGGAGGATGGTCCTGCTCACATCACACCTCTGCTCGCAGCACTTACTGCACCATCTGAGAGCCTAACTGGTTCCTGTAGGATACAGGAGGGTGTTTACAGCACCTGATAGCAGCCACAGTCAGCCTGGGTCAGGTCCATTAGACCTAGTCGCCACCTGTGGTTAACAACAGGCGAGGCGGCTCCAACCATGGTGAGCTAAGAGCAGATCACTTGTGAGTAGGGTGACTGCAGGTGGTGGCAGAGGTCAGCACCCTGCAGCAGGCAGGGCCTGGAGCTCTGACAACGTGTCTGCAAACCTCTGCATCAGCCCTGAGGACGCAGGGAGCTGCCATCTCTCGCAAGGACTGACCGGCCGGGGCTTTGTCCGACACCCCGAGAACAAAGCCCCCCAGACTGCTGGGGAGGAACTCAAACACCCCTGGCAGCAGGGATCACAGAGGTCATTCCAGCGGTGCAGGGGGACCATCAGCCCTCCCCAGCCTGCAGCCAGGACCAGGGACTGACACAGGGGCTGCTGGAGACACTGAAAACCTGCACAGCCGGGGCAGCGAAGACGGACTGGTCCCCCGTCACCACCCCCTTGCTCCCCACCATCCATGGGGCTGGCTGTGCCCAGAGACGAACAGCAGTCGGCCAGAGAAGCTGAGGAGCTTCTCCAGAGACCTGTGGGGCTGAGGAGCCAGGCTGGGTGGGGGAGAGCCAGAGGCTGCAGCGCTGAGGGGTGACCTGACCTCTTCACCCTCTGCTCTCCCTTTGCCCTTTGTCTCTCCTCTACTCTCTGAGTTGGGCACCCAGTGACTTCAGTGACTTCTGTGCCTGCTGGGTGAAGACTCTGATCGTTTCAGTAGACTTTGACTTTCACGGGACCTGGGGTGTAAATCTCCCTAACTTGACCCCACCAGCCTGAGTCACTCCCTTCTCCTAGCGATGGGGAGGTGACACCACCCATGCGCTTCACCGCTTCATGTTCCCATGCAACTAGATCTAGGGGATCCTGCTGTGGTGGGGGATTGGACTGGATGATCTTTTGAGGTCCCTTCCAATCCCTCATGTTCTGTGTTTCTGTGCTTCTGTGAAGGTGTCCCCATGGGACCTTTAAATACTGCTCAGCCCCATTCCAAGCTGAGCTCTGAGCTGTGGAATACAGGCTGGGCAGTGATCAGCTGGAGAGTAGCCCTGCGGAGACGGACTTGGGGGTGCTCGTGGATGAAAAGCTCAACATGAGCTAGCAGCGTGCACTTGTGGGCCAGAGGGCAAACTGGATCCTGGGCTACATCAGGACAAGTGTGGCCAGCAGGTCGAGGGAGGTGATTCTCCCCCTCTACTCTGCTCTGGTGAGACCCCACCTGGAGCACTGCGTCCAGTTCTGGAGCCCTTATGACGAGAGGGATGTGGAAATGCTGGAGCGAGTGCAGAGGAGGGCCACGAGGATGATCAGAAGGCTAGAGCACCTCTGCTATAGAGACAGACTGAGGGAGTGGTGCTGTTCAGTCTGGAGAAGAGGAGGCTCCCAGGTGACCTTCTTGTGGCCTTCCAGTGTCTGAAGGGGGCTACAAAAAGGCTGGGGAGGGGCTTTTTAGGATGTCAGGTAGCCACAGGACTAGGTGGAATGGAGCAGAGCTGGAGATGAGTAGATGTAGAGTGGATGTGAGGATGATGTTCTTCATGGTGAGAGTGGTGAGAGCNACTGGATGGTCCTGTGGTCCCTTCTAACCCAGACTGACTGTATGACTTGGTCTGGGTGATCCTGCTGTGTCAGGGGGATTGGCCTGGATGATCTTTGGATGTCCCTTCCAATCCCTCATGATTCTGTGATTCTATGATTCTACGTCCACATCACCAAGCAGGACCCCAGACAACCTCCAAAACACTGTCACTGCCATGTCTGCGCCGAGAGAGGACATCCCGGGGCTCAGCAACGCCCTCAGTGAGGCAGGACCTGGAGTGCTGCCTCATCACTGGGGATTTGCTCAGCCCTCTGGAACGATGAAGCCCTCACAGTGCGTTTCCATGTCTCTGTGCTTCAGACAGAGTTTCAGCAGAAGCCAGCAGACACGTTGCAGAGCTGCTTGGGTTGGCAGTCGAGCAGACTCCGGCGACGTGCGTGCCTATTTCCGATTGCGTTCTGCAGACTCACGCTGTTCTGCTGCCTGTCCTTCACCTGCCAGCACTGGGAAAGTGTCTTTTATGTTCTGGGAGCTGGGCTCTGCAGTATTCCCAGGACTCCAGGAGGTGGAACTCCAGGAACAACAGTAAGTATGAGATTTCTTCTCCAGATGGCAACACCATAGCTGGGGGGCGAAACGCTTCCGGAAGAGGAGCTCGCTGCCAGGGGAGTTTTGAGGGTTGTAATTGAAATGCATCCTCGGCTACGAGGTTCTCTTGTGGACCACAAAAAATCACAGGAAGTTAGGGGGTGCAGAGGACCTCTGCAGATCACCCAGTCCAACCCCCCTACTGCCAGAGCAGGATCCTCCAGAGCAGATCTGGCTGCAACAGTGCAGGTGGGTTTGGGGTGTCTCCAGACTAGGAGACTCCACAGCCTCTCCAGAGGGAAGCATCTCCCTGATGAGGACAGGCTGAGGGAGTTGGGAAAAGAGGGAGCCTGAGGGGTGACCCCATGGATGTTAATCGACATGTGAAGGGTGGGTGTGAGGAGGATGCTCTGCTCAGGGGCACCCAGTGATAGGACAAGGGGCAGTGGGTGTCAGCTGGAGCAGAGGAGGTTCCACATCAGTGTGAGAAGGACCTTCTTCCCAGTGAGGGTGCCAGAGCCCTGGAAGGGGCTGCCCAGGGGGGTTGTGGAGTCTCCTTCTCTGGAGACGCTTCAAACCCACCTGGGTGTGTTCCTGTGTGACTGGATCTAGTGGATCCTGCTGTGGCAGGGGGATGGGACTGGATGGTCTTTCGAGGTCCCTTCCAATCCCTAATGCTCATTGATGCTGTGATTCCACACAGGGCAAACACCTGACACCTGTCCTCTGCACAGAGTGTCTCCGCACGTGCACAGGGCTGTGTGAGAACACTAAGGGGTGTGAGGAAGCCGCGTGTGTCTTTAAATCTTTTCTTTTCCCAAACTATCCTAAATCAAATAACATCTAATAGACCTGGTGCTGGGTTTAGTCAACCATGGCTTATAAAATTAAAATTCTGGTTGCTAGCTGCTTGGTAGCAAAAGGCCGGGGAGACCCCGTCTCTGGGGCACCGGAACGCTGGCTTTAAATTTCAGGTTAAACTAATGTTATTCACTATTTGGCACCAAAGTTAGAGCTTCGCTCGGGTTTGGTCTAAGGGGGGTGATAAAAGGGAGTGAAGCAACCCAAGGCATTGCGTGAGGAGCAGCTGAGGGAGCTGGGGCTGCTTTGGATGGAGAGAAGGAGGGGAGACCTGGCTGTCTGCAGATGCCTGGCAGGAGGCTGCAGAGAGGTGCAGATCAGAATCTTTTCACAAGGAACAAGGGACAGGACAAGAGGACTTTAAGCTGCCCCAAGGGAAGGTGAGGTTGGCCATGCGGAGAAATTTCTTCCTGGATAGTGCTGGGTCTCTGGAGCTGGGAAAAAAGGAGCCTGAGGGGTGACCCCATGGATGTTGGTCAATATGTGAAGGGTGGGTGTCAGGAGGATGGAGCCAGGCTCTGCTTGGTGGCATCTAATGATAGGACAAGGTGCAATGGGTGTGAGCTGGAGCAGAGGAGGTTCCACATCAGTGTGAGAAGGACCTTCCTCCCAGTGAGGGTGCCAGAGCCCTGGCAGGGGCTGCCCAGGGGGGCTGTGGAGTCTCCTTCTCTGGAGATGTTTCAGACCCACTTGGCCATGTTCCTGTGCAACTGGATCTAGAGGATCCTGCTGTGGCAGGGGGATGGGACTGGATGGTCTTTCAAGGTCCCTTCCAATCCCTAGTGCTCTGTGATCCCGTACGTCTGTGAAAGGGTCATCAGACAGCAGAAGAGGGCTCTGTAGATGGTCATGGGGCTCTGAAAATGTTGATGGGTCTCTGCAGGTTGTCATGGGGCTCTGGAAGGGTTCATTCTCCAGGTCAGGACACAGGACGGTGCTGGGTGCACACAGAGGGCTGCCTCCCCACACTGCAGATGATACCTCAAAGTTTTTGGAGGTCTCTGGGACATGTTGGCAGCTGCACGCTGCGTAAATGTGCGATGGTTACCTCCACCACTGAGCGCTGTTTGAGCACCCTAGAACATCTCTGGTAATTAAAGCACCGTTGGCAGGTCTGAAACAGTTTGGGTTAGAGCCAGGCTCCCGGGAATGCCGTGAGCGTCTTTCACGTAGGCTCTCCATCCTTTGCAGGGAAAGGCTCCAGCCCTAATCGCCAGCTGATCGCAGACATGGGACGTGATGGAGCATGAAACACACAATGTCTTGAGCTGCCTGGATGCCTCCTGCACCCAGTCCTGCCCTGATGTCCCAGGGACAGACCATGTCTCTTGCTCTCTGCCAGCACAAAACTCTAGCACACGTTGGACATAGAATCATAGAATCACTACGAACTGGAAGGGGCCTCGAAAGATCATCTAGTCCAATGCACCTGCATCAGCAGGATCACCCAGACCAAGTCACACAGTAACACATCCAGGCAGGTCTTGAACATCTCCAGTGAAGGAGACTCCACAACCCCTCTGGGAAGCCCATTCCAGTGCTCCGTCACCCTCACTGGGAAGAAGTTCCTTCTCAGGTTGATGTGGAACCTCCTCTGTTCCAGCTCACACCCATTGCCCCTCGTCCTATCACTACATGACACTGAGAAGAGCCCAGCTCCATCCTCCTGACACCCACCCCTCAAATATTTGTAGACATTAATGAGGTCACCCCTCAGTCTTCTTTTCTCCAAGCTCAAGAGACCCAGCTCCCTCAGCCTCTCCTCATAAGGGAGCTGTTCCACCTCCTTCATCATCTTCATTGCCCTACGCTGAACTCTCTCCAGAAGCTCCATATCCCCCTTGAACTGAGGAGCCCACAAGTGGACACAATACTCCAGGTGTGGTCTCACCAGGGCAGAGTAGAGGGGGAGAAGAACCTCTCTTGGTCTGCTAACCACCCCTCTTCTAATCCACCCCAGGATGCTGTTGGCCCTCTTGGCCACAAGAGCACATTGCTGGCTCATAGTCATCCTGCTGGCCACCAGGACCCCCAAGTCCCTTTCTCTTACTCATCAACAGGTCAGTCCCCAGCTTACACTGGTACCTGGGGTTGTTCTTTCCCAGATGTAAGACTCTGCACTTACTCTTGTTATAGCTCATTAAATTTTTCTCAGCCCAGCTCTCCAGCCTCTCCAGATTAAGCTGCAGTGACCATCCCAGTGCTGCTAAGAGCAATGAAGCACCGTGAAGTGCCACCTCCAAGTCTGACGTGATGAGAAGACTCTGCTCTTGGGTTTTCACAGAACCCCAGAATGACAGACCATTAGGGGCTGGAAGGCACCTTGAAAGATCCTCCAGTCCAGTCCCCCTGCGGCAGCAGGATCCCCCAGATCCCGTTGCTCTTTTTCTTTTCCAAACGACGTGGCTTCGCAGGGTTAACCAAGGAAGTAAATAGCTGACCCGAGGAACAGCCCATATTCATAACGGATGTGGTTCCTGCCTCTAATTTGTACTGTCCAAATTCATTACCTGGTATCACACCTAATTACTCCGCCTTATAGGGAACCGCTGGTTAATTAGGAAGGATGTTATTCACCACATTTAAAACATCATGAAGCAAATGAAATATTACCAGGAGGCAAAAAGGTGATTTGTTTCCATGTAGCTCGTCCGTAAATTAGTCCGGAGGAGATAAAGACTTTGTTTAATTACCACACACAAGGCTTTGTTCCCAACATGAACTGAATTCCCACCCCGCCTACTCGGGACCGTGTGTGTGAGGCAGCCACGGAATCACAGAATCACTCACCTTGGAGAAGACCCCTGGGGTCATCGAGTCCAACCACCAACCCCACTCTACAAGGTCACCCCTAAAACACATCCCCCAACACCACATTGAAGTGGCTTCTAAACTCACCCAGCGATGGGGAATCAACCACCACCCTGGGCAGCCCTGTCTGGGGCCTGACCACTCTGTCCATGAACAACTTCTTCCTGGTGGCCAGTCTAACCCTCCCCTGATGGAGCTGGAAGCCCTTCCCTCTGCTTCTGTCACTAACAACCTGTGAGAAGAGCCCAGCACCAGCATCTCTGCAGTGTCCTTTCGGACGGTTGTGGAGAGCATTGAGGTCTCCCCTCAGCCTCCTCTTCCTCAGACTAAACAGCCCAACTCTCTCCATCTCTCCTCATCACGCTGATCCTCCAGGCCCTTCCCCAGCTTCGTTGACCTCCTCCGCACTTGCTCCAGCCCCTCGATGTCTCCCTTGCACTGAGGTGCCCAACACTGGACCCAGCACTGAAGATGGGACCTCCCCAGTGCTGAGTCTGGGGACACAATCACCTCCCTGCTCTCTGCTGAACACGCAGTTTCCGATCCAGCCAGGATGCCTTTGACCTTCTTGGCCACCTGGGCACCCTGCTGGCTCCCATTCAGCCTCTTGTCCATTGGAACCCCCAGGTCCCTCTGTGCCATCCTGCCCTCAGCCTCCAGAGTCTGCACACGCTGCGAGGGATCTGGGCACCGGCGCCTCCGAGCTCTCTGAGCTCGGCCATTTATCCTCCCGACGGGCAGCGCCACCGACAAAGACCCTTCATATTTTCGAGGCTGATCGCAGCGCAAATATTTTCAGGAGAAATCACTATATTTCACAAAGACCAGTCTGGGCTTTGCCGTAGATCAAAGTGAGAAAGGGGGGTGTGTGGAAAGAAGATAAATCATCAGAGATCCAAAAATACCTTTCATTTGGAGAAGATATCAGGCCATTTCGGCGGCACTGATGGAGTCCCTGCTCTGTCTCCATTACCCGCCGAAGGCAGCCGCAGTCGGGAGCTGGCTGCGCTAGATTATATTCCCTATAAGGTGGTCACCAATATATATATATATGATCTTCAACCTCTATTGATTGACCAATTTCACAAGCAAAGACTGGTGAAATGAAGCTGAAATGAACATCATGCTTTAACTCATTGAACCCATCAGGCCTGAGTTAATCTCGCTGCCCACTGTCTCTGATAGAATTCAATTGATCAATCATGTTTCGGTGATAGTACCATTTCAGTGGCTTATTGTTTCTTCATTTCAAGGCTTGACCTGTTGGATGCACTTGGGCCAGCTCTGCTTCTCCTGGAGACACAGAGAGCCAGTGCGTTGTCCTGCCTCTGGGCTCAGCAAAGCCCCCGCCTCGTGGTCTGTGTTTGCAGCTGTGTTTCACGGCTGAGGTGGATGTGAGGACACGAGGAGCCCCACGTGCCCCCAGCACGCTGCCCTCTGGCCACCTCCCACCCCACACTGTCCCTGGCTTGGCCAAGGAGGGAAGGAACCGGCTTCACAGAATCACAGAGCATTAGAGACTGGAAGGGACCTTGAAACATCATCCAGTCCCATCCCCCTATCACAGCAGCATCCCCCTAGATCCAGTCACACAGGAACATGGCCAGGGGGGTTTGAAATGTCTCCACAGAAGGAGACTCCACAACCCCCCTGGGCAGCCCCTGCCAGGGCTCTGGCACCCTCACCGGGAAGAAGGTCCTTCTCACACTGATGTGGAACCTCCTCTGCTCCAGCTGACACCCACTGCCCCTTGTCCCATCACTGGGTGCCCCTGAGCAGAGCCTGGCTGCATCCCCTGACACCCACCCTTCACATATTGATCAACATCCACGGGGTCACCCCTCAGGCACCTTTTTCCCAGCTCCAGAGCCCCAGCTCCCTCACCCTTTCCTCAGCAGGGAGATGCTCCCCTCCCTCCATCATCCCTGTGGCTCTGTGCTGGCCTCTCTCCAGCAGCTCCGTGTCCTTGTGGAACTGAGGGGCCCACAGCTGGACACAAGATTCTCAGAAGAGCAGAGCACAGCGGGAGGAGAACCTCCCCAAGAGCATCTCAACGCGTCTCCTTCTACAGAGGTTTTAATCCCACGGTAGCCACACTGAAAGTTCATCACACATCTCCAAGTTTGTGTTTGGAAAGCCCTGCAGCTGCCCCAATCCCACATGTCCACACAGGGTGAGCAGTGGTGACACTGAGCGGAGCTGGGTGCTCGTGCCCCTGTGAGGACTGCCAGTAGGACAGAAGGAAGGATTCAGACACTGCTGGGGGACCATTAGCCTTCCTTCCTCTTGTCTTCTCCTCTACTCTCTAATTTGGGCATCCAGCAACTTTAGTGATTTCTGCGCCTTCAGAATTTGGACTCAGATAGTTTTAATAAACTTTTACTTTCATGGGGACCTGTGGTGTAAATCTCCCCAGTTCTATGCTAAGTGAGTCCACGAACCCTTCTCTTAATGATTGGGGTGTGACACCACCAGTCACACCATCATCCCAGAATGGTGGCTCAAGGGTGTGATGATAGAACCACAGAACCATCCTGGCTGGAAAGAACCTCCAGCATCATCCAGTCCAGCCCTCCCTGACCACTAGACCATGAGCTCAAGTGCTAGAGCTACTCAATTTTTAAACACCTCCTGGGACGGGGTCTCCACCACCTTGCTGGGCAGCCTGGTCCAGTGCCCAGCCACTGTCTCAGCGAAGAGCTTCTTCCTAAGACCCAGTCTAAACCTCCCCCAATGCAACTTGAGGCCACTTCCCTTCATCCTCTCATTAGAAATTTGAGAGAAGGGACCACCACCAGCCTGGCTGCAACCTCCTCTGAGGGAGCTGTAGAGACCAAGAAGGTCTCCTCTCAGCCTCCTTTTCTCTAGATTCAATAAACCCAGTTCCCTCAGCTGCTCTCCTCAAGGCTTGTGCTCAAGCCCCCTCCCCAGCCTCGTTGCCCTTATCTGGCCCCACTCCAGACCTGCTAGTCACATTTAAAAAGCAGCAAACCCGAGGTTGTTCATTTCTCTGCCCCACCTGGGTGAGAGTTCGGACACCAGTTAAAGGAAAACAGTGAGCGGGGCAGATGTCCAAGAGCAGCCACATGCAGCCCCCCACAACTCCTGGGGATGAAAGGTGCTTGTGCTGAAACATACCCCTTCACCCTGAAACATTTCCCTTCGTGATAAAATGCATCTCTTCATGCTGAAACAGACTCACAGAATCACTCTGCGTGAAAAAGACCCCTGGGATCATCAAGTCCAGCCATCTACCCAACCTCCCGTGCCCTTGGAGTATGTCCAGCCTTCCTGGATTCCTGTATCTTCTAGGGCAGTCTCCCAAGGGACTTTGTTGACCAGTCTCCTGAACAGGCTGAAGTTCGCCCCCCGGAAGTCAAAGTTAATGGTTTCACTAGTTTCTGCAAAGATTGAAAACTCAATCAACTCAAGACCACTGTGCCCTAGACAACATCCAGACAACGTCCAACTTTTACTTCTCCCACAAGAACTTCCCTGTTCACAAGAAGCAGGTCCAAGAGGGCACCTTCCCTGGTTGGCTTCATCACCTGTTGTGTCAGGAAGTTCTCTTCCACACACTCCAGGACTGTTCTCTCTCTGCTGTGTTATATTTCCAGCAGACATCAGAAAAATTGAAGTCCCCCATGCGCATAAGAGGCAGTGACTGTGCAGCTTCTCCCAGCTGCCTATAAAAAACTGTCATCTGCTTCATTATCGTGGTTGTGTGGGCTGTATCACACTCCCAGCACAGTATGGTGGGAAAGGAGAGGCTGAGGGAGCTGGATCTCTTTAGCTTGGAGAAGAGGAGACTGAGGGGTGATCTCATTAATGTCTACAAATATTTGAGGGGTGGGTGTCAGGAGGATGGAGCCAAGATCTTCTCAATGTCCTCTAGTGATAGGACGAGGGGCAAAGGTTGTCAGCCATAGGAGGTTCCACATAAATATGAGAAGGAACTTCTTCACAGTGAGGGTGATGGAGCACTTCTTTGGCTATCCCTTCTGAAAAGTTGACACCCATCAACTGCAGCACTCCTGTTGTGTGAGTCATCCCACCAGGTTTCTGTGATGGCTACAATATCAAAACTTTCCTGCTGCACAACAGCCTCCAGCTCCTCCTGTTTATTGTCCATGCTGTGTGCACTGGGTACAAACATTTCAGGGACGGAGTCAAATACACGGTTTTTAATACTGAGGGGTGGTAGCCCTTCTGGTTGTCTGTCCTGCCACCCTGCCTCAGTGGTGCTGGGCTACTATACCCAGGGTTTGCACTGGCTAAGCCAGTTGTTCCCCCTTCACACCTAGTTTAAAACTCTGTCAATGAGCAGCCACTAATACACTCTTTCAAGCTGAAATACAGCCCTCAATGCTCAAACACACCCCTTCACGCTGAAACCCTCCCCTTCATGATGAAACACACCCCATCACCTTCANTTGGACTAGATGATCTTTCGAGGTCTCTTCCAATGCATATTGATTCTATGAAGCACATCAAGAATCATTTCTAGGCTTGCTGGGCTAACGAGGAGATTGTGCTCAGCGTGCCTTGGAAACACCAAGCTGGCCTCCAGTCCTGACCAACTGGTAGAGGATTTACAGCTCGGAGAAACACGAGGAGAGTGGACCCTGAAGTCGAAGCAAAAAGGGGCTGGCAAGACACGTGTGGCAGCTCGATGGGGTCTGCGCAGTCTCTGCTGTCCCCAGGAACGGACACTCTTCAAGGAGAACACAGGAGCTTAGCTGCCACCAGCCAATGTTTTCCAAGCAAGCTTCAAACACACTTTCCACCTAACTCCTTGAACTCTTTATAAGGCACCATCCCAGAACCTGGCCCAGAGACGACAAGAGCAATTATGAGCTCACCCCCATCCAGCTTGATGTGCAGGACTGACAAGCACCAAGACCACTGCTGTGTCCCTACAGCAAATCCCAGCCAGGCATTGCCTGGGGAGGAAAGTCCTCAAAGAGCTCCAAGGCAAAGCTCCCAAGGAACGCAGAGAGCTCCCACGCAGAGGTGCTGCACCTCCAAAAGTGCAGGTTCCTAGTGGAATGTACAAATAACCAGAGACATGGCTGGGATTACTGCGTGGAGAGGAGAGGACACATCTTGGGAGTCAGGAGGATGGAGCCAGGCTCTGCTCAGGGCCATCTAATGACAGGACATGGGACAGTGGGTGTGAGCTGGAACACAGCAGGTTCCACATCGATGTAGGAAGGACCTTCTTCCCTGGGAGGATGACAGAGCCCTGGAAGGGGCTGTCCTGGGGGTTGTGGAGTCTCCTTCTCTGGAGACCTTTAAAACCCACCTGGCCACGCTCCTGTGTGGCTGGATCTAGGGGATCATGCTGTGGTGGGGGGATTCAGCTGGATGATCTTTCCAGGTCCCTTCCAATTTCTGATGTTCTGTGAGTGTGATTCTGCTCCACTGGCAAAGTGGCTGCAAGACCCTGTGGACCATCTGTCAAGTAGAAGGTGTCAATCACGGACTGCAGGTGCCCCAGGAGAAGCTGAGGTTGGCCCTGAGAAGAAACCTGTCCCTGGAAAGGGCCCTCAGCCTTTGGCACAGGCTGCCCAGGGAGGGGGTTGAATGACCATCCCTGGCCCTGTTTCACAGCTGGGGAGATCTGGATCTCAGGGAGAGGGTTTGGGAGTGGGTTGGGACAGCTGGGGTCAGGGTTGGACTCACTGAGCTTGAAGGTCTTTTCCAACCTGAACCATTGTATGAATTTAAAACCTGTCTATCCACACTCTTCTACCCGATTATCCACAAACAACACCCACAAGAAGCTGCCAACTCCTGCAGGTTCTCTGGTGCATAAATTAAACGAAGCCTCATGTCACAGAAACCGAGAGCAGTGGTCTCCAGCTTGCAGATGTGCAAAGGATCAGTCTCGGCCAGTTGGATCGTGACCTCCTGCGGGTGCAGTGCCACACACGAGAACACACGCCGTTGTGAGATACAACATACACTGCACCTACAGGTTTGCACTGGTTATACAAACTGCAAGTCTGATGGTCTCCTGAAATATCTCATTCATTAGTCAGGAGAAATTAACCCTTCAAGATCCTCCAGAGCTGGGTAGTGTGAGTTTCTGTGCCTCAAAAATCTCCTGGATCATCGAGTCCAACCATCAATCCCAGTCTACAAGGTCAACCCTAAAACACATCCCCCAACACCACATCTAAGCACCTTCTAAACATCCAGAGATGGGAACTCAAACCCCACCCTGGGCAGCCCATCCTGGGGGCTATAACAAGTTGCAGGAAGCACGGCTAGTAAAGGCAGCATGGACTCTCCAGGGGCAAAGCATCGCTGGAAAATCTGATCACCTTCTAGGGGATCCTGCTGTGGCAGGGGGATTGGACCGGATGATCTGTCAACGTCCCTTCCAATCTCCAAGATTCTGTGAGTCTGTGATTCTGTGATGGCAAAGGAACCTGCTCAGCTGATGTGAGCTGAGCCATAGACAAACCCAGATCTCTTCAAGGGTTTCAGCCTTCTCCCAGAGAAAATGGTGCAGTCTAGACAAGCAGTTCCTACAGTGGAGGGGAACCAGCTGGGGCTGATATGGGACCACCACTGTTCAGTGTCTTCATAACTGATTTGGATTGTCAGCACCCACATCAAGTCAGTCAGTGATCTCCAACGAAGGGGAGCAGTGATCAGTGAGAGATGTGGAATCACAGAATAATTGAGGTTGGAGAAGACCCCTGGGATCATCGAGTCCAACCACCAACCCCACTCTACAAGGTCACCCCTAAAACACATCCCCCAACACCACATTGAAGTGGCTTCTAAACTCACCCAGTGATGGGGAATCAACCACCACCCTGGGCAGCCCTGTCTGGGGCCTGACCACTCTGTCCATGAACAACTTCTTCCTGGTGGCCGGTCTAACCCTCCTCTGTTGAAGCTCGAAGCCCTTGCCTCTGCTTCTGTCACTAATGACCTCTGAGAAGACACCAGCACTGGCATCTCTACAGGGTCCTTTCAGATAGTTGTAAAGAGGGATGAGGCCTCCCCTCAGCCTCCTCTTACTTAAACTAAACAGCCCCAACAATCCCAATCTCTCCTCATAAGATAGATGGAAGACCTGAACAGGCCAGAAGAGTAGGCGTTGGAAGAGTCTTCAAAGTCCGGTGAGGACAAGTGTAAGTTCTTGCGTCCAGGAAAAGCTAACCCAGGAGTGCAGCACTGCCCGTGGGGAAGGACCTGGTAGTCCTAGTCAGTAGGAGAGAGCAGCATCCTGCTGTGGCAAAGAAAGCCAACAGGCTGCTGGGCTGCATCAACAAGGGCATCATCAGCAGAGGTGAAGAGTGCTTATCCCACTCTGAGCTGCTCAGGCCAGCCCTGGGATTCTGTGCCCAGTTTGATTTCCACTATAGGAATAAAACGCGGTCAGGATCGAAGGGTTCCAGAGAAGGGCCACCAAGGACTGGAAAGCTGTCATGGGAGGAAAGGCAGAGGGAACTGGGTTTGTTCAGCCTGGAGAACAAGGGGACATCTCATGGCCATGTTCCAGTATTTAAAGGTTAGAATCCTAAGTCATTCCATAGAAAAGACCAGGGCCAGTTGACTATAAGTGACTCCCGGGGAGATTCTTGTGAGACTGGATCTAGGGGATCCTGCTGTGGCAGGGGGATTGGACTGGATGATCTTTGGAGGTCCCTTACAATTCCTAGTGCTCTGTGATTCCAAGTGGACACAATAGGGGTGTTTTTCTTAGCAGGAAAAACCAGTCGTTGGAATAAAATACCCAGGGAAGTCTTGGGGTCCCAACATGAGTCACTGTTAACACCTGGTTGGAAAGGGCTGGACCAGCTTGTTTAGATGAGGCCTTGGCAGGATAGGTTGTACCAATGGTACTTGAGGCACCTTGAGATGTGGGGTCCTACTCACAGCTGGGATGAAGCTATTTTTCCAATTGGATTCTATCGAAGGTCTGTACTGGAGCTCTGTGAAAGAGGCCATCTGTGACCCCATGAGAATGGTGCCTCCTTGGGTGGGTGTTTTATGGTTCTGCCTTAAGTCACAGAATTCCAGAGCATTAGGTGTTGGAAAGGAACTCAAAAGATCACCCAGTTCAATCCCTCTGACACAGCAGCATCCCCTAGATCCAGTCATTAGGGATTGGAAGGGACCTCAAAAGATCATCCAGTCCCAACCCCCTGTCACAGCAGCATCCCCTAGATCCAGTAATTAGGGATTGGAAGGGACCTCAAAAGATCATCCAGTCCCAACCCCCTGTCACAGCAGCATCCCCTAGATCCAGTCACACAGGAACATGTCCAGGTGGGTTTGAGATGTCTCCAGAGAAGGAGACCCCACAATCCCCCTGGGCAGCCCCTTCCAGTGCTCTGTCACCCTCACTGGGAAGAAGGTCCTTCTCACATTGATGTGGAATCTCCTCTGTTCCACCATGCTGGACACAGAGCAAGATTAACCAACCAAGATTTTACTCTTAAGGAAAAACAGTCCAGCCTCTTACTAATTGCAGTAATTAATTAGTGTCATCAAAACATGAATTATTTATCCCACAGTACAACTCCCTGGACACAATCGTACCACGCGGATGCTCTGATTAACCCAGTGTGGGAGACTCTCACTGCATGTATCCTTCTCATGAAGGAACTGGTTCCACTCAGAAGGACCCTGAGTGGGTCATCCTGGGGTTCTCCAAACGAACTCTCAACTGGCTGCACTGGTTCCTGCATCTTCACTGGAGACAAATGCACTGGAAGCAGCCCCACCACTGCACCAGCAAGGACAGACCACTCTCTGTGTCTGCACCAGTGCATCTGCCCTTCTTGTCCCCTTCCCACCAATGGGGCAAATGGAAATGGTTTTTAAAGAGGTCTGTGGAGAGGGATTGGCAAACAACTTCCACAGACTGCTTGAGGCCATTTCGTTCCCCTTATCCTGTCACCCATCTGCTGCACTTCAAATCCTGGGTCAGTCGTCCAGAAGGACATGGAGTGTGTCCAGACTAGGCAACAGAGCTGGGGAAGGGTCTGCAGCACCAGTGCTCTTGGGAGCAGCTGTAGGGCTTGAATTGGAGAGATGGAGGCTGAGGGGAGACCTTCTGGCTCCCCACAATTGCCTGAACTTCAGGAGGTTGGAGTCAGGTGGGGGTCAGTCTCTTCTTCCCAGAACAAGAGGAAGCAGCCTCAAGTTGCCCCAGGGGAGGGTGAGGTTGGCCCTGAGGAGCAGTTTTTGCCCCACGAGGATTCTCCAGGCCTGTCTCAGGCTGCCCAGGGTAGTGGAGGAGTCCCCATCCCTGGAGGAGTTACAGAGCCTTGAAGCTGTGGGGTGAGGGACAGGGGTGAGTGGGGACCTGGCAGTGCTGGGATAAGTTGTTGGAATGGTTGAGCTTAAAGGTCTCTTCCAGGCTGAGGGATCCTATGATCCATTATCCCTCTGTCTGCCTTCACTCCTCTTCTCTGATCAAACAGAGGCAGCAGCCTCTCTCCCCTACAACGTGATCCCATTGCAGGAGCATCCCCTGGCCCCACCATTGTTACTGTAGGAATTNATCCTCGTGGCCCTCCTCTGCACTCGCTCCAGCATCTCCATATCCTTCTTGTGACAAGGGCTCCAGAACTGGACGCAGTGCTCCAGGTGGGGTCTCACCAGAGCGGGGTAGAGGGGGAGAATCCCCTCCCTCGACCTGCTGGCCACACTTCTCCTGATGCAGTCCAGGATCCAGTTTGCCTTCTGGCTCACAAGTGCACACTGCTGGCTCACGTTGAGCCTCTCACCCACAAGCACCCGAAGTCCTTCTCCCCAGGGCTACTCTCCAGCAGTACCAGCTTCCCTGCAGGTTCCTTCACTCTGCCTGTGGTGCTCACTGTGAGGAGCAAGGATGTTTTGAGTTGAGTTCTCCTTCTCATCACCCGTGCAAATACATGAATAGTGTACGGATGGTAAGAAGAAGTCTAGGGAAGGTGTGGGCCCCCTCAGAAAGAAGACAGGTGATGTGGTCACAAGTGACATGGAAAAGGCTGAGGTTCTCAATGATTTCTTTACCTCAGTCTTCACTGCAAAGGCCTCCAGCCACACTCCTGGAGTCATGGAAACTAACAGCCAGGACTGCAAGGAAGAACTTCCCATCATAAGTGAAGATCAGGTCTGTGATCACCTGAAGAACCTGAAATGTTCAAGTCCATGGGACCCTACAGGTCACTAAACCCCTCTCTATTCTATTCCAGGTTGTTTAAGGCTGGGCTGGATGAGGCTCTGTCCAGCCTCGTCTAGGGTGGGGTGTCCCTGCCCATGGCAGGGGAGTTGGAACTGGATGATCCTGTGGTCTCTTCTAACCCAGGCTGACTCTATGACTTGGTCTGGTTGATCCTGCTGTGTCAAGGGGATTGGACTGGATGATCTTCTGAGGTCCCTTCCAGTCCCTGATGATTCTGTGATTCTAAATGTCCACAACCCAGGCGACTGGGCTGCTGTTCTTCTCAGCCAGGACGACAGACGTGGTGCTTGACTCATTTCAGTGCTCCAAGAGTCAGGAAACCCTTTAAGAAGTTTCTCTGTGACTTGGGCAGGACCTGGTTGTTCTTTATTGAACCTTTTGCTGAAGTGCTTCGCAAAACAAAAATTAGGACATTTTAGGGAGAGACCAGAACCTTCTCCAACTTTGTGATAAATAATTAAGTAAGAGACGAGCACTTTCCCTTCACAAAGGAGCCAAGGATCCTTTTTCGTGACTTTACCCCCCAAACACTCTACTCTGGGTTTATTACTATTACTCTGCCTGAAGCATTTGTTCCTCACACACACACTCACATGTAGATGTAGACACCTACACACAGCCATGGGTTCCACTGAAGGCTCTGCAGAGCCACAACTACCATCACACGAAGAATCACAGCTCCACACAACATTAGGGGTTGTAAGGGACCTCGGGAGGTCACCCAGTCCAATCCCCCTGACACAGCAGGATCCCCTAGATCCAGTCACACAGGAAGGTTTGAAATGTCTCCAGAGAAGGAGAATCCACAAGCCCCTGGGCAGCCCCTGCCAGGGCTCTGTCAAACACACACCTCAGCTAAACCAAGAGGAAACCATGCGAAGAGCGCAACGCCAGTCGGCACCATCCTGGTCTGTGTCAAACTTCAGACAGACCCACCTGGCAGGTGGGGACATCTTGGAATGTGGGGAGTGAACAGCAGCATGAAGGCAGCATCTGGGGAGTGGGTATGAAGCTGAGGGTCAGGCAGTGAGACTGACACCCCCACCCCATAGGAAATGAGGGGTTCTTCCACCAGCATCTGTTGCTAGTTTCGCTCTCCTTGAAGACTTTGTGGCAGCTGTGGGTGGACCAGTGACACCAGGATGAACTGGGAACCTGTCATGGGCATCTCATGGTGGGCACCATCCCTGCACTGCCCCCCCACAATGCCTGAGCCCTCTGGGTGCCTCTGGCTTCTGTCTACGATTAGAAACCCTATGCCTGGCCCTCGGGAAGACACACCGTGCCCGGAGGCTGCCAGGCAGGCTCTGGCACCTCCCCACGCCGCCAGAACATGGGCACTGGCCGTTACCGTAACGCACTCGATTGTTCTCAGCGGTGCTCCGGCAAATAAAGCCATTCATTACGGTCTCTCCCTCCGCCACGTTGGCTGCAGCGGCAATCAATGTGCAACCCCTCATTGCCTGCTCTTGGGGAGCGCAGACAGATGCCATAAAAATGATCCGCAGCCCACGCCGAGCCCCGCCGGCACGGCGGCGGCAGGCTGTGCCCGCAAACGGCCACCACGCTGCTTCCACACACGATGCCGTATTTATTTGTCCTGCCGCAGCCGTGGGGGAAGGCGTCCCCCCGGGCGATTATTTTTATCTTATAACGTCAATTTACTTATCCTGATTGGCTTCCTGCCGCCAAGGATCAATTAAATTGCAAATGCCTGCTGGAGCCGATTTCTGCCTCTTTCTCCCTGTCCCCCTTCCTTCCTCCCTTCTCTCTCCCCTTCTTTTTCTTAAAGACAGAGAGAGAACCCAATGTTCAAACATAATTTAATCTATTCCCCTTTCCATATCTCAAAGGAAAATCTATATCTGTCCCCGGAAGGCCATTTGCCCTCTGTTGTTAGGAGCTGAGGTATCACAGCGCTGGGCAATTTGTTTCGGCCGACCATCGGCAGCCTATCAGGCCTCCTCGGGACCTCTGCTATCTCAACACGACCGTACCCAGTGTTGGCATTTAGGATTTGTTTTTAATAGCTGCTGGCACCCACCAGACAGCTGGGTTCCGGTTCTCACAGGTGGGGCCACCCTGCTCCCTTCTGTGGCAGCTGCCTCAATCCCATGATGGAGATCCCCAATCATCAGACACCACCATTAGTGCGAGTGGGACCACCCGGATCCCTTCAGTGGCAGCCGACTCCATCCCATGATGGAGATCCCCACTCATCCCATCATCAGACACTGCTATTAGTGCAGGTGGGACCACCCTGCTCCCTTCTGTGGCAGCTGCGTCCATTCCATGATGGAGACCCCCACTCATCCCTCATCCCATCATCAGACACTATTATTAGTGTGGGTGGGACCACCCTGCTCCTTTCAGTGGCAGCCGCCTCCATCCCATGATGGAGATCCCCACTCATCCCGACTGCTGCCACAAGACCTCCAAACACCCCAGGTCACTAGAACATTGCCCCCATCACAGTGTCCTACTGCAGAGCACTGGCAGCCAGAAGGGACCTCCAGTGGGGCTGAACAGCCAGAGAAAGGACATATGTGATAAATCTTAGTGTCCCCAGCAACCAGAGGTCAACAGCAGCAGTGGGATACAGAGGGTCATCAGGGAGGCAAAGTTGAGCCAAAGTGCGGTCAGGACAGAGAAACATGGATGAGACATAAGGAAATGAGCAGAGTACACTTGACCCAAGGGAATGAGGCAGGACAGAACCCCACCAGTTCTGCCCTGCCCAGACCACAGGATGGAATCACAGGATCATGGAATAGCTTGAGTTGGAGGGATCTTCAGACCTCATGAAGTCCAGCCCCCTGCCCTGAGTGGAGACATCCCCACTCAGAGTAGGCTGCTCAGAACCCTGATCTGCGATGGCTCCAGGGATGAGACTTCTCCCACCTCTTGGTGCACCCTGGGCCGGGCTGTCTCCACCCTCAGCACCAGCAATACCCTCTTTCTCTCCTGTCTGTCAGTTTGTTCTGTCCCACAGCCTCCACTGAAAAGTATCCCCCATCTCTTTGATCGGCCACTTGAAGCCCTGAAAGACTGCTCCAAGGTCTCGCTGGATCTTCTCTTCTCCAGCTGAAGTCCTGCAACTCCTCCAAGCTTTGGCTCTGCCACAGCACTACTGGCAGCAGGACCTCTAGATCCCCAGATGCCTCAGTGAGTCTTTCACCAGTGAGGACACTGGCCCATCTAAAGTTCTCCCATCGACAAAGTCCTACCAGTGATAAACTATCTACAGCACACCCTAAAATTCTTTGGGATCCCATTGAAACCTGGAGCTGTATGTTGTGATCTTGACAGCCAGGAGAAGGTGTCACGGTGTTCACAGAACCTCAGAGCTTGGAAGGGAACTTGAAAGATCATCCAGTCCAATCCCCCCACCACAGCAAGATCCCCTAGATCCAGCCGCACAGGAGTAGGGCCAGGAGGGTTTGAAACGTCTCCAGAAAAGGAGACTCCACAGCCCGTCAGTCATCTCCACGGCAACGTTTGGATGGGTTTAGCTAAGGCAGGTTTGAATTCTGGGACCATGTGTCTCAGCGAGGTATTGGGAAGGCAGGGGAACGTGCTGCGAGGAACACACCACCGCCTGTGCACAACCCGAGCCGATGCCGCGCACCGACAGTCACATCAGCGGTACACGCACACCAGCACGGCCTCCATCCGTACCCCACCAGCCCGCCCGCCGGGCTGTTCCAGTTGTGGAGAGGCTCATAACGAGGTGCCAAGGGCAACAGGACAGACCTCTACACCCCGTGCGATGGCGGTTATTGACTGGCTCATTCCCTGCCTGATGGAGATCGCGCGATTGCCTGGGATGCGCCGTGAGGGTTTCTAAGCAGAAGGCTCCAGAATCAATTCTGTGGTGACTGGGTAGATGTGACCAGCTTACAAACTCGGGGTGGGCGTCAGGAGGCAAATGCAGGCAGCACCATCACTTAGTCTCAACTACCAGAAGCGAAGGGAGCTCCTGGCTGGGCAAGCAGTGGGACGGAGCAGAGATGAACGATTCGGGCTGGTTGCATCTCCACGGTGACTAACGGGAGCACAGCAGGCTGATGCCAGGTCTGCTGGTGAAGCCGATGCTGGAACTCACAGCCTGCGCAGGAACATTTGTGTCTGTTCTGGAGCGAGGACCGTGCTAGGAAGTTCAGTGGAGCGAGATTGGTCTGGCCGGTGATCACCATTCCCAACCAAGGGACTCGCTCTGCACGGGGTGCCCCAAACCCACGTCTGCTCCCCGGTGGGTCTGCCCAAGGGCAGTGCTGTCACCTGCACCAGCTCACCACGCGTCCATAGCCCCCATTTGCTGGTCTGCAGGAGAGCGCTCAGGGACCGGGAGGAAGGGCATGAGCATCTCAGAAAGCTGGGTGAGCACCCGTCCTTGGGGGCCACCTCCCACCCCAGCGGTGGCCACTGCACTCTTCACTGCCAGACAAGTTCTCCACTTGCAGAGGGGTAAAGCAGCACCAGTTCCACGCTCCAGAGCCAAATCGCTTCTATCTCTGGCACCCCAGGAAGGACTGTCCTCAGGATCTTACGCTGGCTGTGAGAAGGCTCCTGAAGGGTCATGAGGCAGGTGGGTACAAGGCTGAGAGGTCCCAGAGGCTCAGGCTGATTTCACAAGCCAGCCAGTGGCTTTTTGCAGAATCACTGGCAGCTTCCTCAGCATCTCCACATAATCACCTCCCTCTCTAGAGTACATTGGCCCAGTGAGGTGCTGTGGGGTCAAGCCATCAGGCACCTTCCTCCTCATGGGTGCAAGAAAGGGAGGTTGGATGAACTGAAGGGCTACATAAATTCACAGCCACAGACCTAACCAGCTTCCAAAAAACAGAATCACAAAATCATTCAGGCTGGAAAAGACTCTTGGGACCATCGAGTCCAACCATCAACCCCTCCCTTGCATTTGGACATGCCCGTAACTAGATGTTCCTCT
Organism: Rhinopomastus cyanomelas; assembly: GCA_013400115.1. Taxonomy (NCBI): domain Eukaryota; kingdom Metazoa; phylum Chordata; class Aves; order Bucerotiformes; family Rhinopomastidae; genus Rhinopomastus; species Rhinopomastus cyanomelas. The sequence goes on along the minus strand of VXBP01006541.1, from coordinate 50,156 downwards.
CGTTCCTCTACCTCTACCTCTACCCTGGGACACCCACACAAAGCCGTGGCCCCTCTCCCCACTGCCAGCCAAGACTGTGACGGAGGAGGACTCTTCTTTGTTGCCCCAGCTGGGGTTAGGCAGGAAGAAGCAGCTCTGCCACCTAACAAACCCTCACTCTTCCACAAGTGCTGCCTCCAGTCCCCCTCCTGTGCTGGGGGAGACCTGGGCAAGAGCAGCGGACGTCAGTTGTCGAGGAAGGAGATGGAAAACCAGGGGGTCAGAGGAGGAGAAAACCAACCACATAATGATTTCTTATTGGGGAAAAGAGGCATCAGGCACTGCCAAGCGTGAAATCTTGTTGGGACAATAGAGACGGAGCTGCTGCTGCTGCTGCTGCTGCTGACAGGGATGTTTACAAGGGCATCAAGCACCGATGCTGCACAGCGTGAGACCGGCAGCCCCATCCAGCTCCGTGCGTCGTAACGCGAGGCGAAGCGTCCTGTCTGGGACAGGTGGGACTTGTACCTCCGAAAACAACCACTCGGGTGTAAAATCCATCGCAGGCAGGAGGGAGGATGTGCACAGGACCCCTGTCGGCACAGCGGGAGGCTCCTGAGCTCTCTCCATCTGCAGGAGCTGGTGAACGCAGTCTGCGAGCGGCGGGTAACGACTCAGCAGAGGGTTTGGGGACTTCCCTTGGCCTCCAGATGGGGATAGGGCAAGAAGGAGGAGACAGCCCCACGCTGCTAGGCTCCCATCCTAAATCCATGGGCATCACTGGAGGGTTTTTCCACAGGGGACACTGCACCAGCTGCCTGACGCTGAGCCCTGGGATTGGCAGCACACCTGTGGGGTCTGAGATTTCCAGAAGACTCCGTCACAAGTCTGTCTGAAAGGAGCAGCATCAGGTATCTGCCCACCCTACAACAACTGGTTGTGTGGGACCTTCCAAAGGATGATCTGACACACAAACGGGCCAGGAAAGTGAACCAAGAGGAACCCTTCGACCAGAGACCCCAGCAGCCGTTGCTCAGAACTGAGGGGCTGAAGCAACATCAATGTCAGATGTTCTGGTGTCTTCACCTAAACATTGACTCACCACGAGGTCTCTGTGCACTGACTGCCTTAAAGCTTATCCCTTGGGGCTGCATCTCAGAAAGATCTCATGACACATCAAAATCAGGAGGAAGGATACACATCCCGGCCACCAGAGGTGTGGTGTGGAGGTGAAACCACCTCACAGTCCTACTGGGAGCAACAGCCCACCGGGCAAAACCCTACAGGCTGAAGGGTGAGATGGCTGCCACTCAGAGGGTCTCCTCACTGTGACTTCATGGAATCATAGAACATGTTGAGTTGGAAGAGTCCCCAGCACCAAGCAAGGCCAGCACTCACCCGATCAGGTTGCCCAGAGCCCCAGCCAGCCTGACCTTGAATGGCTCCAGGGATGGGGCCTCCACCCCTTGTCTGGGCAGCTTCCCTGAGATCCAGCAACCTTCTCCTCCTGTCCGGTCTCACTCTGTCCCTTTCCAGCTTCAAACCATGACCCCTTGTCCTTGGCAACAGTCTTCCCCAGCCTTCTGACAGCCCGTTTCAGGGGTTGGAAGGTCACTATTACACCCCCTGTGGAACTTTCTTCTCCTCTCCAGGCTGAGCAACCTCAGGTCCCTCAGCCTGTCCCCATCCAGCCCTCTGCACATCTTTTCTCTCTGTGTCCCCCATCAACACCAGGTGCCTCGGCTCAAGATCTTGGGTTTCTAAGCCCTGCCTGTCGCACGGACCTGCAGCAGCCAAGGAGAACCAGCCTCTCACTGGCTTTCATAACCTCAAAGTAATTACCACAAATGCACTTGGACTACAGATAGCTCTTGGTGGGTTCTCAGAGGAGATGAAACATGAGTAAGCTCCACACTTGAGTTTTCTGGGTGCCTGCTGGAAGGCAGGGGTCAGTCTCTTCTCCCCAGGAACAAGAGACAGGATCATAGAATCACAGAATCATAGAATCACTATGGATTGGAAGGGACCTCTAAAGATCATCTAGTCCAATACCACTGCCACAGCAGCATTACCTAGACCAAGTCACACAGAAACACATCTAGGTGGGTCTTGAACATCTCCAGTGAAGGAGACTCCACAACCCCCCTGGGCAGCCTGTTCCAGTGCTCCGTCACCCTCAGCGCGAAGAAGTTCCTTCTCAGGTTGATGTGGAACCTCCTCTGTTCCAGCTGACAACCATTGCCCCTCATACTATCACTACATGACACTGAGAATAGCCCAGTGCCATCCTCCTGACACCCACCCCTCAAATATTTGTAGACATTAATGAGGTCACCCCTCAGTCTCCTCTTATCCAAGCTCAAGAGACCCAGTTCCCTCAGTCTCTCCTCGTAAGGGAGGTGCTCCACCTCCTTCATCATCTTCATTGCCCTACGCTGAACTCTCTCCAGAAGCTCCACATCCCTCTTGAACTGAGAAGCCCAGAACTGGACAAAACATTCCAGGTGTGGTCTCACCAGGGCAGAGTAGAGGGGGAGAAGAACCTCTCTTGATCTGCTAACCACCCCTCTTCTAATCCACCCCAGGATGCTGTTGGCCCTCTTGGCCGCAAGAGCACATTGCTGGCTCATAGTCATCCTGCTGTCCACCAGGACCCCCAGATCCCTTTCCCCTACACTACTCTCCAACAGGTCAGTTCCCAGCCTATACTGGTACCTGGGGTTGTTCTTGCCCAGATGCAAGACTCTACACTTACCCTTGTTCTACCTCAGGATGAGAGGAATTCGTCTCAAGTTGTCCCAGGGGAGGTTGAGGTTGATCCTGAGGAGCAATTTCTGCCCCCAGAAGGGATCCCCAGGACTGACCCAGGCTGCCCAAGGCAGGGGGAGGGTCCCCATCCATGGAGGGATAACAAAGCCTGTGGGTTGAGGGACAGGGGTGAGTGGGGACCTGGCAGCCCTGGGGGAGTAATTTGGCTCGATTAGTTCAAAGACCTTTTCCAATCTCAACAATTGTGTTACCTCAGACAGGAGGTCCTGACACCCACCCTTCACATATTGATCAACATCCATGGGGTCACCCCTCAGGCTCCTTTTTCCCAGCTCCAGGGCCCCAGCTCTCCCAGCCTTTCCTCAGCAGGGAGATGCTCCCCTCCCTCCATCATCCCTGTGGCCCTGCACTGGGCTTCCTCCAGCAGCTCTGTGTCCTTCTAGAACTGAGGGGCCCACAACCAGACATAAGATTCCAGATGCGGTCTCAGCAGGGCAGAGAACTTCCCTCCATCTACTAACCACCCCCTTCTGATCCACCCCAGGATGCTTTTGGCCACCAGTGCTCATTGCTGGCTCCTGGCCATCCTGCTGGCCACCAGGCCCCTCTGGTCGCTTTCTCCTACGCTGCTCTCCAACAGGTCAGTCATGCTTTGGTATCAGATCTTCCACATGGTAGCCGGCCCTATGTCTCTCCACTTGCCATCTGCAACTGTCCAACATGTCTCTGTGCTCCTGGATAGCAGGGGCTGAGCCCTAGATGCCCCTCACGCGGGGTGGGTTCACTCTGACCGACTCAAACACTGTGGATGCACCAACAGGAGAAGAGGGAATCAATGCAGCCATCACGCGCCGCGACACAAAGAGTTCGACCCTCTCCTCATAGTGAAGAGGTGGTTGGGTGCAATCAGCATGGCATCACCAAGGGCAAGTCCTGCCTGACAGACCTGGTGGCCTTCTATGAACAGGTCAGAACATTAATGGATGAGGGGCGGGCGACTGAAGTCATTTACCTGGACCTCAGCAAAGCCTTTGACGCTGTCCCACACCACATTGTGGTCTCCAAGCTGGTGGGACATGGCTTTGATGGGTGGACCACTAGATGGGTAAGGAACTGGCTTGATGGCTGCACCCAGAGAGTGGTTGTCGATGGATCCATGTCCAGGTGGAGGCCAGTGACAAGCGGAGTCCCTCAGGAATTGGTACTGGGACCAGTCTTGTGCAGAGGAGGGCCACGAGAATGATCAGAGGGCTGGAGCACCTCTCCTATGAGGATAGACTGAGAGGGTTGGGGCTGTTGAGTCTGGAGAAGAGGAGGCTCCCAGGTGACCTTCTTGTGGCCTTCCAGTACCTGAAGGGAGCCTACAAAAATGCTGGGGAGGGTCTATTTAGGATGTCAGGTAGTGACAGGACTGGGGGGAATGGAGCAAAGCTGGAGATGGTTAGATGTAGAGTGAATGTGAGGACAAAGTTCTTCACCATGAGAGTGGTGAGAGCCTGGAATGGGTTGCCCAGGGAGGTGGTGGAGGCCCCATCCTTGGAGGTGTTTAAGGCCAGGCTGGATGGGGCTCTGGCCAGCCTGATCTAGAGTGGGGTGTCCCTGCCTGTGCTGGGAGCATTGGAACTGGATGATGGTTCCTTCCAACCTTGAGTGCTTCTGATTCCTTGGCTTCTCCAGTGAGGTGAGCCTGCTGTGCCAGGGGGATTGGACTGGATGATCTTTCGAGGTCCCTTCCAATCCCTGATGATTCTATGAGTCTATGATTCTATGATTTGAAGGGAAGTAATGGAAATAACTGGGAACACCAGGAAAAATCCAGGTGACAACCCTTCCTCTCCTTGGTTGTGTCCTTCAGTCCTCTCAGAGGTCAACAACATGAAAAGCTGGCTGTGGAAGTCTGGAAAATGTGATGGATTCATGCTAAGACAGAACTTTGACCACAGGCACCAAGACCTCTGTGTGGAGTTTCCCACACACAGGCTCTGCAGGGACATGGGTGTCAGGCTGTGAGTAACAACAGGTGAGGTGGCTCCAACCATGGTGAGCTAAGAGCAGATCACTTGTGAGTAGGGTGACTGCAGGTGGTGGCAGAGGTCAGCACCCTGCAGCAGGCAGGGCCTGGAGCTCTGACAACGTGTCTGCAAACCTCTGCATCAGCCCTGAGGACGCAGGGAGCTGCCATCTCTCGCAAGGACTGACCGGCCGGGGCTTTGTCCGACACCCCGAGAACAAAGCCCCCCAGACTGCTGGGGAGGAACTCAAACACCCCTGGCAGCAGGGATCACAGAGGTCATTCCAGCAGTGCAGGGGGACCATCAGCCCTCCCCAGCCTGCAGCCAGGACCAGGGACTGACACAGGGGCTGCTGGAGACACTGAAAACCTGCACAGCCGGGGCAGCGAAGACGGACTGGTCCCCCGTCACCACCCCCTTGCTCCCCACCATCCATGGGGCTGGCTGTGCCCAGAGACGAACAGCAGTCGGCCAGAGAAGCTGAGGAGCTTCTCCAGAGACCTGTGGGGCTGAGGAGCCAGGCTGGGTGGGGGAGAGCCAGAGGCTGCAGCGCTGAGGGGTGACCTGACCCCTTCACCCTCTGCTCTCCCTTTGCCCTTTGTCTCTCCTCTACTCTCTGAGTTGGGCACCCAGTGACTTCAGTGACTTCTGTGCCTGCTGGGTGCAGACTCTGATCGTTTCAGTAGACTTTGACTTTCACGGGACCTGGGGTGTAGATCTCCCTAACTTGACCCCACCAGCCTGAGTCACTCCCTTCTCCTAGTGATGGGCAGGTGACACCACACGTACCCACAGCACCGCAGCTGCACCTCCGGTGCTTCGTCCTCTGGACTCCACCTGTTCTCAGTGAGATTAGGGTGGTTGGTCTTACTCATGACCTTCTGTTTTGTGCTAACATCTATAACCAACCCCCACCGAAGCCAGGAAGTCTTGCTCCTCCGCTCTCCCTGCTGTCTCCCTGGGAGATCCGCTCCCAGACACAACAGCCCCCAGTCCCAGCACCGTTGGGACAGTCTGACAAGACATCTCCTGCCCAGCTTGACTTCCAGCCAAACCTCTGCGAAGAAGAGGTTATTCCTTGAAAAGCATCGAGTGCTCGACAGCTCCTGTTGGGAACAGCTGGGGCTGCGGCAGGGCTGCGGGGAGTGGTGGAAGCCTGGGCTCTGCATTAGCATAGCCCTAGAAAAACCCCTGTGCCACCTGCACTGGGGGGTTCACCCCAGAGCTGGGGGAGAGCCCTCCCGACAGCAGAGCCCCGGGGACTGCATTAGGGAAGAAGTGACAAACACGCTTGATGTGAGCGCGAGACAGCCGGTCGCCTGTGCTCAGCGAGGGCAGCTGTGTTGGCGGGGAGTTGTCCTCGCGGAGCTGCACGGCAGCGGGACCACCCGTGGGCATTGCCAGTGGACGGGGCAGAGCTAGCCCTGGCCACCCCTGGGAGCTCCGGGATGCGGGCAGATCAGGGCATTCGGGGTGTCCCGCGGCAGCTGGGAATCGCTAGAGCGTAGGATGCTCCACGGTCCTCTGGGGGCTGAAGGCAGGAAGAAGCAGGAGTGAGATGAAGCAGTGGGATGGGGTAGGGTAGTGCAGAGGGACCCCAAAAGGATCGAACCCCTCCTCCTCTGCAGACCCCCAGGACAAGGAACCATGGTGGTCAGACCTCTGCCTTGGCCAGGTGTCTGTAGCTCACGGGTCTGTCCGTTCAGGTCCACAGGGCCCCTCCACAAATCACTGGCTGTTGTAGGTGCCAATCTACCCCGGCGGTGCCACAGACGCTGTGGATGGTGCTGTCTGCCCCAGCAAGGTCAGGCACTGGTCAGACTGCTGTCTGTTCCTCATGAGCACCAACCACCCCTACAGCACAGAGGCTGTTCCTGAGGGTCTGGGTGTCAGATCAACAGCAGGTAGACTGATTCTCATCAGACCAACTCTCCCTAGAAGGAGGAGCAGACGAACAGCATGAGGGCTGTCCAGTGTCAGACCTGCAGTAGATGAATGCTTGTGGATCTGGCCAGGACAGTTGTGGAATCTCCTTCCCTGGAGGTGTTTCAAACCCACCTGGCCGTGTTCCTATGTGACTGGATCTAGGGGATCCTGCTGTGTCAGGGGGATGGGACTGGGTGATCTTTCCAGGTCCTTTCCAATCCCTGATGTCCTGTGATTCTGTGATCTGACACCTGCTCAGCTGGATGCTGGTTTCCACTTCAGCTGCTCAAGCCCCGCTAATAAAGGAGGACGTGGCTAAGAGTTGAGGACGTCAGTTCCTCACTGAATTATCCAAATTCACCCCCAAAACACTTCACACAACACTTACAGGCATCAAAACCTTCCTCCAGACACCTACTACTGTCCACTGGTGACACCATCACCGCTGGTGCCAAGCCATCACCTCTTCTGGTTAACACCATCACTACTTGCCTCAAAGCAGCACCATCACAAGTGACACCATCACTGCTCAAACCACCACCGGCCATGGGCTGCACCAGCAGCAGAGTCAAACCAAACCATCACTGAAGGCTGCACACACCCAGGGTAAGGTGCATGGAGGTAGATGCTGGGACAGAAACAGAAGAGAACCCTGTGGTGGAACAGATGATGCCCAAGCACTTCACATGATCACAGAACATTAGGGATTGGAAGACACCTGGAAAGACCATCCAGAACAATCCCCTCCTAGATCCAGTCACACAGGAACTTGTCCAGGAGGGTTTGAAATGTCTCCAGAGAAGGAGACTCCACAACCCCCCTGGGCAGCCCGTTCCAGTGAGAGCAAACCACCTCCTTCGAGAAGCTGACGAACCATCAGGGCAGAGAGCTCGTCCCGCTCTGCAGCTCCGGGGGAGGATCCCTGAACACGAAGGACAACCTGCATCAGCAGGAGAAATTCAAATCAGTACTTGCTGACCCTGCAAAACCTCATTCCCTCACAAGGCTTCACCTCATTACCGTCACTGGAGGCGTCCCCAGGAGTAAAGACAACTCCAGTGAGTAAGCACTGCTGAGACAGCCCTGGAAGCGATTAAAGTCAGCTCCAGCACTTCCCTGGTGCTCCGGAGGGGGCTTCTTTCTCCTTAACCTCTGCGTTGACCTGCAAGGCTCCATCAGGCTGCCCGACCTGCAATGCAGACAGTTTGGTTTCTGGTTCTTTACTCCACCACCTCTTTCTGGCCTCCAGCATCACAGCAGTTGAGTTCCTGTTGGCAGGGGATGTTTTATCTTCCTCCATGGCCTTGTGCTGGTTTCCTTCCATCATCCTTGTGGTTTTGACTGTTCTCCTCACGGTTCGGAGCCTTCAGTCCTCTGCATTCATGTGCTGCAGAAGACCCTAAGGAAGAGCTCCAGAGGACAATGTCGATCGCCATGATGCAGTGCCAGGTTCAGGTACTTGTATGGGGTGAAGGGAGTTAAAGGACAACGCAGGACCTGGCTGGGGCTTCATTCCTGCACTGAAATCCTTCTCACACCGGCTGCAGCACCTCCTCCTGCTAATGCTCCGGTATGCGGACAGGTAGCAGAAACACATCTGTGGGTTCCTTCACCTCCCACACGGCTCTGCCAATGACCATCCAGTATCCCACGACCTCCCCACCTGATCAGCAAGTCCTTCCCAACAGCGATGCTCAACCCTGCCCGGACCAAAAGTGCATAAAGCTATTCAGGAGGCTCCAAGGAGCAAGTCTGGAGTGGGAGAGGACCCTCAGAGGGCTTTTACACCAGATGTCTCCTGGAATGAGCAGCACCCCAAGAGGAGCTGAGAAGCCAGGACCCAGGTCCTCTGCCCGCACTGGCTGCCAGGGATGGGATGGCTTGAGCTGTCACAGATCTCAGCCCTCAGAATAAAGATCCTTCATCACCAGGGGAGATGCAGCGACACCTACTTTGTGTTCAGGAAGACTTGGAGAGATGCATCTGTACAGGGGTGGTTATGGGCTGGCAGGGGTCTCCTTACAAGCCCCTCAATAGAGCTGCAGGCTGAGGAGCTGCTTCCACCACACAGGGATCATCCCAGCCAGGACATCCCTGTGGCAGGATGCTCAGCGATGAGGATGGAGAGAGGACACAGGCAGGACTGTGGGACCAAGGCAACAGAGTGGTCAGTGTTTGTCTCCAGAGCAACAGGATGCCCTGGACATGACTTATGTGGTGCTTGAGCACCCTGCAGGCCCTGTCACCCTTAGGACAGACCTTGTCTGGGGCCAGAGCTGTGGACTCTGCAGAGTCCTGGTACCTACCTGGACCCAGAGTGCTGGGTACCTACCAGCCATGGTCCTGGCATTCAGTGCTTAAAGACGTGGAGCTACACGTGAGAAGAAATAACTGCCCTTCCAGCCAACCTCCATAAGCAGATGCCCTGGAAGCCACATGATCCCTCAGCCAGAAGAGGTCCCAGCAAGAGACTATGGCAGCACCTACTCAGTTCTGGGCTCCCTGTTGAGGGGTCACCTTCCACGCAGCCTCTGAGCCATCTGTGCTCCCAGCTCTCCCAGTTTCCTCTGCCAAGCTGTGAGAGGGGCTGCTTCTTTCTGCCTCCCTGGGAAAACACTGAGGAACGGAATGGTTGGAGTAACAGAATGGGTTCAGGAGACCTCTAAGCTCATTGAGTTCAACTATTCATCCGGCGCTGCCAGGTCTCCACCAGCTCCACATCTCCATGGCTTTGCAGCCCCTCCAGGAGTGGTGACTCCCCTGCCTCTCTTGCTTAACCCCCGTCTCAGGCAGCACCTGGTTCTCGCCACTGAGAGCCAGTGCTGGGGGCTCTGTGGTGGCTGGGTGCCACCTCTTTGTTGCTTTACACAAACATCCCATGTCCAGCTTTCAGCACCAGGAGAACACTTCCAGTCCAAGTGTTTGTCCGCAACGCAAACTCCCGTCCATTGAGGAGGTTCGGGAGGCTCAGGGCCTGTTCTCGGGCACCCTCAGACCATCTTCAGGATCATCAATGCTTCCCTGGCAGCCAGCTGGCTTCCCTCAGCTGTCCAAGACGAACGACACCTCTTTCCAGCCCCAGGTTTTGAGCTGGAGGTTCTCTGAAGCAGAGCAGGAGCTAGGAGCGCCTGGAGGGCTGGCACGCGGAGAGCAGGACTCCTGTCGGTGTGTCAGCACCTGCTTGTGTTCATTCTTGCTTCCTCTGCTCTTCCCGGTCTCTCCCTCCCCACAGTGTGCCCCAACACGGAGAGACCGCATCCACGTGCATCGGCCAGTCCCCAGACATCTCCTGCCACCACTGCCTCGCTGGCACCCTCGGAGACATGCCCAGCAGCTGCGCCGCTCAGTGCCGCTTGGATGCCCAGAGGTGCCTAACCTGGGGCATCCCTGTGTGAAGCGCGCCGGTGGTGACATCCGGCAGTTCTGAGTGGCACTGGATCTCACCCACCCCGCTGCTCCTCGTTCCAGCAGCTGCTCCTGGGGCTGGTCCTCCCAGGCAGACTCAAACATGCTTCCACACGCCCGAGGCTGTGTTTGAAGGCAAGGGACCCGTCAATGGCTTCGGTCAAGCAAACAGAGCGCTGGCGCATCCCAGCAGATGCCAGCATTGGCGCAGGGCTGAGGCTGCAGGAAGGTCTCCTGTCACCCTGGTTTCGGTTCCTCAGGTGCCCCCACTGCTGAGAAGACTCCACACCAGTGAACCTGAAACAGGGTCTGTAAGATGCAGGTGGTTAAACCTTCCAGACCTCTTCTGCAGCAGGAGTATGTGCATGCGGGGCGGCAGACCGTCGCACCCCACGCTGAGGCTGATGGCCCCTTCTTGGGTTGCTTCAACACCACTGCCTGGCAGGGACCAGGGCCAGGCTGGGCAGCAGAAGGTTTGCTCATCACTGCAGGGATCCCCATGTCTGCTCGAGGGAAGAAAACCTGTCCCTGCGAGGAAACACGTCTGTCCCCTGTGCCAGCTCGGCTGTGCCCAGGACGAGCTGCGGCCACGCGCCCTCCGCGTGTGAAATAGCTCCAGCAGGGAGGACCCGGCTGGCACACGCAGGACTCATGCTGGAGCAGTGCCTGTGCCCCAGCAACCTCCAGCTTAGCAGCACGGACCTAACGCTAGGGACAGAGCAGTCAGGCTGGACCTGCGGGGCAGCTGCTGCTGAGCATGGACAGGCTCCAGCCTGGCCCCACTGCCGCTCGTGTCCCTGCGCTGCCCACCAGCGTCAGAGGTGTCTGCAGGAGCGAGGGCAGCAGCAGCCTCTGCTCCAGTCGTGCTGCGGGTCTTGGGCTGGGACACGCAGCACAAAGGCCGCTGGCACAAGACTCACGGCTGGGCATGAAGCTCCCCAGCATAGCGGGCATCGCTTACTGCAGCAGTCCTGTTCCCACCTGGAGGAATGCTCTGGGCTTTCAGCAAGAGGCAGCCCTGAGACAGAGGGTCCAGCCCCGTTTAACCGCCGCACCGGGACGGGCACGTTCCTCCACAGGTTGAGGGAACTGAGTCTTCTTCCACCGCGCCCGAGCACAGAGGGCAGCTGCCTGTGCCAACCGCAAAGCTCACCGACACACCGAAGCCTTCCTGCCGTGGTGCTGCTCCCGCGCCCAGCTTGACCCCACCAGCACCGCCATTGCTGCGGGTGGCGAACGGGGCGGACAAGGAACAGCAGACGCAGCGCGTCCCAGAGCACAGTGGGCTGTACTCTGCCTTGTGTTCTCTTGGTAGCTCAGGAGGAGACCCCAGGTGAGCACCGCATCCCCTGCCTCGGGCACCTGCCCCTGCTGTAGGATGTGTCTCAGCACTGGGAGCTCTGAGCTCTTCAGCTCCTGCAGCTGCAGAGCTCTGGATGGAAACCACCAGGGCTGGAGGAGACAGACCTGAGTGCAGAGAGGTGAGCTCTGCCTCGCTGTGCTTTGCTCTTCTTCCTCCACCCCTCCACAGGAAGCTCAGTTGCCCCCTCCAGAGCACTCTCAGCCCAGCGACCTCTCACAACCCCAGAACACGACCCGTGGACAATCTCTGTCCCAGAGTCTGCAGCCCCTCTTCACCATCCTCTCCCCACTCCCTGGGGACCGAATCCCACTTCTGAAGCTCTCACTTGCCAGCAGGGCTTGCTCAGCACTTCCCAACACAGACCCAGCCAGACGTCCGTGAGGGGAACATCCCCAGCCACCCGACCGGCTGTGAGCGGCGCGGTGAAACCAGTCCCTGCGCTGGGCTAAACTGGCTGGACCATGCAGCCCACTCTGACTCAGGGTCGTGCTGCCCACCCTTGGCTGCCTGAAAACACCCCCCATTCACTACCCAGACCTTTCTGCACATCTCCACCACCTCCTGCTCCTCCGCAACTTCTCACCGAGCTGTGCAACCACGGGATGGAAGGAGGGACCTGCAGGACAGCATCGGGTCTGGTGCCCAGCAGCTTCCAGTGCTCGAGGCTGCGCCAGCCACCAGCATCTCTGCAGCTCATTGGGGTCCTTTAACCGCAAGTGAAAGCAGCCGATCCCCCACCAGGGCCCAGCTGCTTCCAGTCCTTCCACCGCAGGATAGAAATGACACCAGTACAGCCGGTCTGGTTTGGTTTGCCCCTGTAGCAGCCCAGAGAGCTCCCTGCTGGGCTAAAGACTGGTGACATCTGCTGAAGTGACGTCAAGAGTGAGGAGAACAGGACCGGGTGAGGAATCACACCCAGCGCTCGACGCAGCTGGAAGCCAGAGGGGAGAGCCCACCCTGCCTCGCACCCCACTCCGGCAAGACCACCGGGCACGTTGACAGGGAGGCGCTGCAGCCAGCACCACCGGTCCCTCCAGCAGCCACCCAGACACCTCCAGTGAGGTAGAAAGAAGGAGGGGCTCTCTGCAGAGCTGGCCCAGCTCCATCTTGCCTGTGCTGGGAGATGCTAAAGTTAACTCTGCCCCCTTGTGCATCTGCATCATGATACAGGAGTTAATTAGAGCGCACGTGTCTCCTTGGTGCATCCTGGGCAGCGCGCGGGACCCTCCTCCCCACCACCGGACACCTCTGGGGCACCTCACACTCAGCAGCATGGGGAGGAGCTGTGGGGATCCCCAGGGTACCTCCAATGGGGAAAAATACCAGCGAGTCCGTGTCCCTACAAACCTGCAGCCTCACAGAATCACAGAAGATCAGGAATGGGAAGGGATCTCGAAAGACCACCCAGTCCAATGCCCCTGCCACAGCGGACAGCTCTGCTGTTGGAGCCCGCGAGCTCAAACATCGTGGCTGGTTTGGGGTTCAGGTGCTCTCTGCTCTGGACGTGAGTTGGGAGGTGCAGGGGGATCTCTCAGCTCTGGGAAAACATTTTGTCCCTCTCTTGCCATCCAGCCAGGGTCTCCTGCAGCCAGTCACCCCAGAACTGGAGCCCTGGGATAGGGCTGTGGTGGAGCCACAGCACAGACAGTCTGGGTCAAACACCCTGTGTCCACCACCCTGGTGTCTGTGCCCCCCACGCAGTGAAACCCCCTGATGTGTGAGCACAGCAGTAACCAGCCTGTTCACCCAGCGAACAGATCCGACACTGTCGCGCCGCCTCCTTGGCCGAAACCGACCCCACAAACCTCTTGTAGTCTTCCCAAGTTTCAGTAAACCAGGGACTATCCCTGCGACCAGCCAGGTGCCCACAGACCCCAGCCTCTGTGTGGGCAGCACCAGGGACCAGGAGCTTCACAACGAGAGGCAGGAGGCTGCCTGGGGTTCACCCGGTAGAGCAGATCTACCCCCCTTCAAGAGTAAAACATCCCCAAGTCCATGGTCTTGGCTTCAAGCCCTCTCCAAATCCTCTTATTAGATAAGAGAGTCAAGCTGCCACTACAGGACACCAGTGCAGAGCTTCTCCTCTTCCTCCCACCCAATCCCTGCCATCCTTCTCTCCAAACCAGTGCCTCCTCCCCAAGGAAATGCCCAGGATGCAGATGGAAACGGGGCTGTAACACGGCCGTGGGCACTCAACCCTAACCAGACCAGGATCACAGGCTAAGGTCTGCCCAAACAGGACCAAACCCCTCTGCAGCGGACAGATGGTGGTGGGGGACACCCGCCGCTGCGCCACGTCTCACACACGCAGCACCCACCCCACCACGCCGCTCAAGAAAGCAGGTGCCACTACCTTCATCCCGCTTGCGCTTGTTGGTCTCGGTGCCGGGGGAGGCGATTCCCAGGATCCCACTGATGGAGTAGGAGGAGCCGGCGGAGTCTGTGCTGACAGAGGACACCTGGGTCACAGACCCTGTGGAGGCTGCAAGGCAAGGCCAGGTGGTCAGCAGGTAGGACAACGTGAGCACCAGCCTCCCAAAGGCCATCAGCCCCACCATGGCGTGACCGGGACCATCTGGGGCTGTGCTGGCCACCACAGTTTTCCAGCTCATGAAGAAGCCCAATCCATCCCATCCCAGGGCCAGAGGACATCACTGGGCAGCACATCAGCCCACGTCAGCAGCCAGGGGTGGGAGCACACTGGTACAGGGAGAACATCCTCCATAGATCAATACAGGGACAAGATCCTCTACAGATAAGCTCCTGGTACAAGAACCAGTGCAGGACCCTCATGGGACTGAAGCAGGCGGCAGCCTCCCAAGCCATCAGGCCCTGCCAGTGAAGAGCCCAAGACAGAAGAGAGTTGGCCAGCTATGGGCCATGAGTATCCCCAGGACACAAATCAAACCCCCTTTGTTTGGTCAGAGACCTCAGAGCAGGGTGCTGGCTGAGGAGATGTCACCCGTAAGAGCCACCACCAGCCTGGAGATGGCAGCCAGGGCTGCAGACAGAGTGCCCACACGATGCTGCAGCACCCAAGGTTGGCCCACAGGCAAGTGGGAAAGAAGAACCAACTGTCCCCTCCATCATCTCACTGGCTGACCCCCCACTGGCATACCCCAGCACCCCAGGAATCACCATGCAGCCCCCCAGCAAAGGGAGGGGATCCTCCGAAGGACCACGCTGTGGACCTGCAGCCACAGCCACAAGGAGCCGACCCGCATCGGGACCAGACCAGACCCCTGAGGCACAAGATCAGAGCCCTTGTGTTCCTGGAGGGGAGGTGGCCCATAAAGCCACTGCGGCACCAAGACGCCCGGCAGACTCCGCCGGCCCCGTGAAGAGCCGCAGATGCCCCTCTGGCCGCAGCACCGCCGGTCTGCGGCTGAATTAAAAGTTTGGGAAAGTTTTGCCACCTCTTCACTCACGACTGCAAGTGCACAAAGAGTTATGGAAGGGATGGTTGATAGATGAAAAAAACACCACATTCAGAGGTACTCACTGACTAATGGTGCAGAAAATGTTATGAATAAGTGCCCCTTTCTTGATTTATTACTTTAATTATCTGACATTCTATAGACCCCCATTAGTGGGGAGGGGGGGTCGGTTTAGATTTCAATTTTCAGTCTCGTGGTGAAGGCTATTTATCATAATAATCAGTAAAATTCAAAACCTTTTTAGCAGTATTTATAAAATTCATTTGCGGCGTTCAGCCCTTGGAGAATGACAAAGCGGCGCATTAGCACGTGCGCCGGGGTGTTTTATGCGGGATTATCTGTCCATAAGAGTGATTAAAGTTCTTCACAGCGTTTGTCCCCCATTGTGGGCTGGGGCTTTCTTCCCCTTTTCTGATTAGAAATAAAGTTTTCCTCACCT
>VXBP01006541.1:0-17269 GCA_013400115.1 Rhinopomastus cyanomelas | reverse complement strand
CCCGGGGGCCGGAACAACCCTTCCCGCCGGCTCCGCACGAAGTGCGGCCGGGTTGGTCCTTCCCTGGAGAGCGGCACCCACGAACCGCCCCCTCCATCCGCATCCCTCTCCCCGACCCTTCGCGTTCTCCCCTCCTCGGCCACGCTGGCCCCGGTCGAGGCGAACCCGGCGGCGGGTCTCCGGCCTCACGNACCTTCCCCCCGGAGGGCTGCTCGGGGTCCAGCCCGGCCCAGCGCCCCGAGAACAGCCGGGGGCGCCCGGCCCGGCCCGTCTGCGTGCGGGAAGGGCGGAGAAGCGGCGGAGAGGAGAACCCCCGAGCGCCGGGAAATTATGGGGGTTCCGCGGGGGCCCCCTGGGAAGGGGCCAGAAGATGCTGAACCCGGCTCGACCCTTTGTCCTCCGGTGGGAAGGACAACCCGCACCCCCAAGCTGCTCCCTGCACAGCGCGGACCCAGGCACTGCTCGGCGTGACCGACCGACCCCAAAACTCCTGGAGACGCCCCAGAAAAACATTTGCTGCGCCTTTTGTCCCCAGGTACCGGCTCCTTGGGCAGCCCCCTCGTCTCCGTCGGGCGGGGCTGACCACGGTGTGGGGGGCAGCGGCGGGACGGCCGGGCCGCACGGAGCAACCGAAGCCCCCTCGATCTCAGCTGTGAAGTCACCCCGCGCGTTCTCCCACGTCTCTGCACAAGCGTGGGAGAGGGGAGCTGCGCTGCCCCCCGCCGTGCAGATCTGCCCCCCTGGCCGGGGTAGGGTTAGGGCGGGCGGAGGGTTGGGGTTCGACTGGTTCAGGAACACCCGCAGCCCCTCTGCGGGACCGCGGTCGCCTCCTCTCCCTCGGACACTCGTCAATTTAAGTTCGAAGCAGCGGAGACCCGGCGGCGGCGGCGGCGGCCCAGCGCGTCCGCAGAGATAACAGTGAGCTCTGGGGTGGGTGGGGATGCTGATTAGCCTGGGGTGATTTAAACGGTGTTGGGGGAGCAGCCCCGTGGAGCCGGGAGCACTTGGGCAGCATCATCCCGCATCCCCAGCCACCACCGCGCTGTCCGCGGGAAGCCGTCGTGAGAGGAGGCTGGAAGGGGCGGCAGGGGTGGTCCGTGCTCCGGCCCTCGGAGGGTGATGCAGCACCCGGAGGTCAGCGGGGAGAGACGCCGACGGTCCGTCGTTGCTCCGTCCAGCGAGGGGCAGAGCTGGTGGGCGCAGCCCGCAGNNGGGGGGGAGGGCGGGGGGGCGCAGCCCGCAGGACGGGGGCGGGGGGGGGGTTGTTTTTGTTCGAAGGGCAGGAAACACGGAGACACTTCTCGTTTCCAGCCCGTGGCTGCTGCCCTCAGCCCTCTTGCTGTCCCCTCAGCCACCTCCAACTCTCGACTCTCCCAGCTGCGTGAGAGGGTCCTGACCCAGGAGGCCTCAGGAGGGTGAGCTGCTGCCACCCTGCAGCCCCAGCAAAGAGCTTTTCTGACAGAGCTGCCCTTAGCTTCGCAGTCCCACACCCCCAGGGATGCTCCTCACCACCCTCCTCTGTGCCTCTAGGACCTTTTTTCCTCCACGTACTTCATTTTCAGAGACAAAGTGTTAGCAGAGCAGAAGACCCACCTAGTTTTTCATAGCAGCAAACACTCAGAGCCTGTGTTATGGGTTCACGTGGGAGAGTTCAGGGCCACAGCGAACTCTCCGGTCCCCTCCCTCCACCACTTTCGCTGATCTTGAGTGCAGCTGTTTTGACAGGCAAAGGTTTTAGAAGCCAGTTAGGCAGAACCCTTAGCCTAGCGACATGCTCCCATGCACAGCTGCGAGCGAGCCAGCGACCAAGGGAGGCCAAGCCACCCCAGATGCTGGCTTTTACCCCTTCCTGAGAGCTCTGTGAGAAACCCCACCATCTCTGAGATTTCTGCAGTGACACTGTAGAGCGAGGGCCTGGCCTCCTGGGATCACGGCACGGCTGGGCTGCAGAGCTCGTGCTTCCCCGGCCCTTGCACCATGGCTCCTCATTGCAGCCCAGCAGAAGAGCGTGATGTGAGGAGCTGTGAGCAGCAGAGCTCGTGCCCTCCTGCCGGTGCTGCTCCTGCCAGGGAAAGCCCCGGGTTCATTCCGGCAGGGGTGGGACGGGAGCTGCTCCGGGGCCAGAGTGCAGGGTGCAGGGCTGTTGTGGGTGCTGAAGCTTGGAACTTATGATCCTAAAGGTCCTTTCCGGTCTCAACGATTCAGTGATTCTGTGTGATTCTGTGTCTGGGGTGCACAGCAGCCGCTGCCGAGCCTGGGGAAGGTGGGAGAGAGGTTGCTGAGCCCTCTGCTGCACAGGAGCCCGCCCGAGAGGGGTGGTGATGTGCCTGGGGACCGTCTGGCCTGAGCCGTGCAGGGCAAGATCTCTGCAGCCACGGGGCTCACACCAACCCTTTGCCACTGAGAGTGGACTCCAGCAGCGCCTCCAGGTGCCTGCCGAAGGAGATGCCCCAAGGGCAGGTCCTCACCCAGCTCCCGCCACGAGCACAAGGAGAATCTCTCTGCCAGGCGGCCGCTCTGCTTGAAGGAGCAGCCTGCTCGCAGATCAGCCCCGCTTCCCCTCTCTCTCTGAATGCACTCTCCCTCCCACGGACATTTTGAAAAGAGGGGCCCATTCTGGCTTTTCCTTGGAGCAAAGAATCCGAGAGTGAGGGTTTTTAATGGGAGCTCTGCTGAAAGCGATCGGCTCGGCCACACAAAGCTCTACCTCCCTGGCCTCTCCCCGGAAAGCCAGGAACAAAAATGCCAGCCCAAGTTCACCCCACGCCGCAACTTCTGTGCCTGTGGCCATTAAAACACTGAAAAAGGTCAGGCTGATCCCTCTGCTTCTGAAATTGCTGGGAGAAGGGGCAGATGGGGAGATAGGAAGTTAAATAATTCGGTAGCCCACTCCCAACAATCACTGGCGAACAGGGAAATGTGGATGATCAGCTGAGCCTCCGACAGGCACTCAGGTGCCCAGGAAATGCAAGCACAGAGCACGGTGAGAGAGCCAGGGCTTTCTTGGGGCTCAGGAGGAGACATCCCCGGGGTAGTTCTCAACCCCCTCCTTCCCTAGATTGGGTTTCACCACAGTAGCCAGATTCACCCTGTTTATTGAAAACAAGAGTGGTAGCCCGCAGCCTTCAAACAGGCAACGCAACCGAACCGATGGCCAGGCACAGGCACCGGGGAGCAGGGCTGGGTGTCCAGGGCTGGGTGCCCAGAGCTGGGTGGCCAGCACTGCCCAGAACCCCTCCAGACCCTGAGTCTGGCGCCTGCAGGAGCACACTGGGATTCCCAAGCTTCTCCCTGGCTACCTGGCTGGTGGTTTTGTAAACGCTTCCCTCCCGGCCGACATGCTGCCTCTCACGCGAGCATATGCTGCTGTAGACCCCAGCTGCGGAAGGACTGTTCATCCTGAGGCATTTTGCCTCTGAAGGGAGCCCAGGTTCCCCCCAGGACACCCGTGAGTACGTCACAGCACACGCTCCGGGCAGGTGCTCAGCCACCCCTTCCCTGCGGAAGGGTCTCCCCGCATGGATGGCTTTGGGGACGACGCCAGCGCACACAAAGTGCTCCGACGTGCTTCTCGTGGGGGTAACGGCCAGAGCGCTCGTGCCGCGGGGCCGTGTGTTCACGGGGCGCTCACGTGGGTGGGAACGGTGGCACCGGTCTCAGACCCCAGGCCACGCTGCTGCAGGTTCTCATGCGGAGCAGCACCGGGGTGGACAGGTCTGGGCAGAGCAAGGGTGCTCCTCCTGGGGAGCTGCACTCTTAACTGGGTGCTGAGGCTGGTCCAAGCAAAGGACTTGCCCACAGCCATCTGATGCATTTTGGTACCAGCAGAGTGGCAGCAGCTCAGACCTTCCCCCATGACTGTAGACAATTGGGTTTTGGCAGGAGAGGCTGTTCTTTCAGCCTCCCTCAAGTGACCCCAAGTCCACACCCCAGGGTTGTGCACAGCAGAGCACAGATCGGTCCGTCCCACGGAACATACACCTCGGCGCCCGAGTGACGGCACCCAGCCAGGCAGCTCCCGCACCCTTCTCCCTTCCTCCCTCCCCTCCACGCTGCTGCCGCTGCTCCTGAGAGGCCAGAAGACAAACCCCTCATAACCACCCTGTGCAGGAATTGCTTCCACCACCTCATCCTGCCCCAGGGGCTGCGGGGAGGGGACACGGGCCGCGCACAGCCAAGGTTAGGGGGAGCCAGAGAAGGTGGTGCTGGGCTGCCTGGCAGTGAATTGTCGAGCAGGGCTGCAGCAGAGCGGCTCGCAGGGTCTTCCCCCGCACACAGCACCTGCAGCCAGGCTTGTTGGGAACCGGGAAGGGCTGAGCGATGCCCGTGTCTGCACAGAGCCCACGGGGGTGGCCGTGATGCCCAGAAGGGTAATCAGGTCTCTCGCCACCTCTGTGCTCTTCCTGTGGCTGCTTCGGGTTTCCACCACAAGGATCCAGCTGCATTGTTGTCTGACAAACTGGAATCACTGGTTCCAGGGTGGTGGGACCTGTGCCCTCACTGAGGAGGCTCCACGATGGCCGGCCAGCACGTGGGTTGGTCAGGACCGCACCAGCCTGCCAGCGTCTGACGCCGCAACCTCTCCTCCTCACAGACGAGCCTCCAGGAACCTTCTGTTCTGTCTGGGGACAGGCTGGGGCAGCTGCCCCCTCCCTCTCTGCCTGCCTCTGCTCTCCCACCCCTGCGCTGCCACCGCCGCTTCGTGCTGAGTAAAGAGCCCGCTTCGCAACGAGCAAACAAAGAGGCAGGACAAGAAATGTGGGGCAAGGTCGTTACCGGCAGCGTGTCGCAGATTTCTCTGACAAAGGCCAGGAAGGGCTCCTGCCTCTTCGTTTCAAGCATCAGCTGCTCCTCTCCCTGTGCCTCTCCCACCTGCACACAACCCTCACGGTCACTTACGCGCTGGCACCAGCCAAAGCAAAGTGGTTTGTTCCCCTGGAGATGCCCGCGGGTAGCGGCTCCAACTGGAAAACAACCAGAGATGGAGGAGCTGTGCTGGGCAGCAGGTCCTGTGCAGCAGGTCCTGTGCAGCAGGAGCGAACCCCAGGGCCAGCTCGTGCTGTCTGAGCTTTGTTCCCCATTCCATGCTACTCACATCACGTCCCCCACGCTCTGACACAGCAGCTCACATGGCCGGGGTGTTCTCAGGCCTCCTGCTCCTTCTCCCCCTCTGCCTGGTGCTTTTGCACCCAGCGCAGGTGACAGAGGGCTCCCCACCACCACCGCTGACGGGAGGCTCTAAGAACAACGTGGGGATGCGCTTCATTAGCGGCAGATGCCTCCAACCACACAGCCCCCCGTGTGGAAACTACTGGATGTGGAGTGGGGAGGGGTCGTGTCATTGAAGCCTTTTTACAGTTAAATTTTGAAATCAGCAAGAAGGAACTTAAAAGGGAGACAGGTGTTAGCGCTCACCCGCCCCGTTCGCCCACCACCGCCGGTTGCTCCACCAGCGGAGGGGAAACCCAGCCCTGTCCCTGGTTCCACTGCTGTGGTCCAGCACAAGAAGGGGCGCTCAGGAGACAGAAAAGACCCTGGTGGTTACAGCTCCGCTGCCACCCCGCCAGCAGGCATCTCCCTGCAAAGAGCCTCCTTGCAAAGCTGACCGTGGTGAGGTCAAGGTTGAGGAACCCAGCCATGGGCAGGCACCACCCCAGGAGACAGAGCCAGCTCTGCTCCCAGGGCATCGCTGCCTAATCACCCGCTCAGCAGCTCGAGCAGGGAGAAAAAGGCTGATCTTCTGCTAAAACCCACAGGACTGGGTCGGATTGGGAGGGAGCTCAGAGATCACCCGGTGCCAACCCCCTGCTACGGGAGGCGACACCTCTCACCAGATCAGGGTGCCCACAGCCCTTGGACACTGACAGCAGTGACGGAGCAGCCACAGCCTCCCTGGGCAGCCTGTTCCAGGGCCTCAGCCCCCTCCCAGGTGAAGACCTTCTTCCCAAGATCCACCTTCTCTCAGGTCCAGGCCACGGGCCCTCACAGTCTCCGCTGTCCCAGGCTGGATTGTTGGTGGAGCTGCAGCTCTGGGGACGAGACGGCGCCCAGCAGATGCCCAGCTGTGCCCAGGGGTCTGGGTTCAGGGGACAGCCCACTGCTCCCCTGGGGTGAGTTGCTGTGGCCAGCACCGGGGGGCTGCGACGGCCGACCGCCGCTGAAGCGGAACAAGATGCTCTTCAGGGGAATTTCCTCACGGCCCCTGCAGCTCTGCCCCAGCACCCACTTCACTCGCTGGCGGCGGCATTTCCGCCTCGTCTCTACCTCCTGGCTGCCAGGACAGACTTTACTCTGAGCTGAGCGACCGGCTTCAGCAGGACTTCTCCAGAAGCTTGGACGGAGCCAACTCCCCGTCGCCTGGCTGGGACGTCCTTCTGGAACCTGGAGACGTGGACCTCGAGACCTTGGTCTTTGCCAGGGCTGCCTTCCGCTGCCCCTTTAGGGGTCAAAAGCCCAGCCCACAGTCCAGCCTCACGCACAGCAGAGGACAGGAGGCACGTGTTAACACCATGAAGGAAGAGGCCACCAGCGCTTTGCTGGCCTCCAGGGGCTGCAGCCCCAGCTGGGCTCGTGCTCTGAAGCTTCACGGGGGCAGCCAGCAGGTAGTTCCCCATTGTCTGTGTCACGGGTTGGCCCCGCAGAGAGAAGAGCTCTGGTACCCGGCGTCACGCTGTAAAGGAAGGTTTGTCAGAGCCTGAGAATGGAGAAGAGGAGAAGAACGGACTCAGTCTGAGAAGCAGAAGTCCTGTGGTACCGAAGGCAGAGGCTGCCTGTGCCCTCAGGCTGGGTGGGCACGAGGGTTGGAGACCAGGGCTCAGTGGGCCTCAAGATCTGCCAGATTCCAGCAGGAGTTCATGTGCTGAGCAAGCCAACGGCCTGTGGAAGCCCTGCCCTGCTGTGTTCTCACTCATCTCAAACGCTGACATGTGTCACCAAAGGTTCCCGCACTTGGGTTCACGTGAAGCTCATCGAGCTGTTAGTTCTGCACAGAAGCAGCAGCACAATAAGCTCCTGCCAGGGCTCTGTCACCCTCACTGTGAACAAGGTCCTTCTCACACTGATGGGGAACCTCCTCTGCTCCAGCTGACACCCACTGCCCCTCGTCCTGTCACTGGGTGCCCCAAGCAGAGCCTGGCTCCATCCTCCTCACACCCACCCTTCACATACTGATCAACATCCATGGGGTCACCCCTCAGGCTCCTTTTTCCCAGCTCCAGAGCCCCAGCTCCCTTAGCCTTTCCTCAGCAGGGAGATGCTCCCCTCCCTCCATCATCTCTGTGGCTCTGCGCTGGCCTCTCTCCAGCAGTTCTGTGTCCTTCTGGAGCTGAGGGGCCCACAGCTGGACACAAGATTCCAGACGTGGTCTCAGCAGGGCAGAGTGGAGGGGGAGGAGAACCTCTCTCCATCTGCTGTTCACTCTCCTTCTGATCCATCTCAGCATGCTATTTGCCTTCTTGGTTACCAGGGCACACTGCTGGCTCCTGGCCATCCTGCTGGCCACCAGCACCCCCAGGTCCCTTTCTCCTCTGCTGCTCTCCAACAGGTGAGTCCTCAACCCACAGAAACACAGAATCCCAGTTTGGAAAGGACTTTAAGGATCATCAGGTCCAGCCCTTCCTGTCAAAGCTCAGTCTCAACAACCTGGCCCAAAACTCTCCAGCCAAATCTTAGTGGTGCCCCGTGTCTGGGGGCTCCACCACTTCCATGTGGATCTTATTCCTCTGGCTGGTTGCCACAGCCACAGTGAGGCAGCAGACCTGCAATGCAGCTCCCAGTCCTGCCCAGGAGAGACCAGGAGCTCCTGCCGGCTCCCAACCTCGGTGCAGCCAACCCACTCTGCAGCCAGGCTGACTCAAAGAGCCTCATCCACCTGCAGGATGAGCCTGAAGCTCCACAGCTGCACAGAAGAGGATCTTCTCTGGCTGCGTTTGCTGCAAATTGTTCCAAGAACCACAGCTGGAGTCCTGTGTCCAGTGGTGGCCACCTCAGCTCCACAACGACATGGAGATGCTGGAGGGAGCCCAGCGCAGAGCCACAGGGATGATGGAGGGAGGGGAGCATCTCCTTGCTGAGGAAAGGCTGAGGGAGCTGGGGCTCTGGAGCTGGGAGAAAAGGAGCCTGAGGGGTGACCCCATGGATGTTGATCAGTATGGGAAGGGTGGGTGTGAGGAGGATGGAGCCAGGCTCTGCTCAGGGGCACCCAGTGATAGGACAGGGGGCAGCGGGTGTGAGCTGGAGCAGAGGAGGTTCCACATCAGTGTGAGAAGGACCTTCTTCATAGTCATTGTGCCAGAGCCCTGGCAGGGGCTGCCCAGGGGGGCTGTGGAGTCTCCTGTGGAGACATTTCAAACCCTCCTGGAGATGTTCCTGTGTGACTGGATCTGAGGGATCCTTCTGTGGTGGGGGGATTGGGCCGGGTGATCTCTGGAGGTCCCTTCCAGTCCCTGATGGTCTGTGGTTTTGTTTGTCCTCCGCGGATTCCTGTCGAGACTCCACTGTAAACAGGATAATTCCTTCGTGTTGGGTTAGCCTGGGTAATAGGTTTAATTAACAGCAAATCCCCTGCAAACACGGAAATAAACCTCAATTCCCCAGAAAACATCCCGGCGGCTGCGGGGCCAGTCGGCAGACGCGGTGCCCGGGGAATGGGGCAGCGCGAGGGGGCAGCCACCACCTGATCCCAAATATCTCTTCCCTGCTTTGTGTGAGAAGACCCCTCTGTCTCACTTCAGGGGGAGCGGGGGACCGGTCCAGAGAGACTCCAAGGTCTGTGCAGATCCAGATGGTTACGGAAGAGCTGCAGCCCACTGCGGGGACTGATCGAACCTGACCCCAGGACCTACTGCAGCTCCCCTTTTGCAGGACTCCCACTCAACCCCAGGCCTCTCACAGTGGCCCATGTCCACAAAACATGTTTTACTTGGGCACTCATGGACCAGCCCCTGAGGGAACCTCTGCTTCCCACCAACACGGACCTCAGCTGCCGACAAGCAGCAGGTCCCACCATGGTTTGCAGCTGGGGAAGACAGGTGTTGCTTGTTGTGATATGAGATGGGATGGGAGACACCTGAACATCTCCTGGACTCGAGTGAATCCCTATGGCCCCCTGCTCTGGGATCCTCAGCCCAGCGGGGACCTGGAGATGGGGGAACTGGGCCAGAGGAGGCCCCAGAGATGCTGCTCTGAGGGGGGAACCTGCTGCTGTGGAACAGGCTGGGAGAGATGAGAGGGTTCAGCTGCAGAAAAGAAGCCCATTAGTGCAGCCTTTCAGGGCTTCAAGAGGCATATCAGAGAGATGGGGGAGACTTTTCAGCAGGGACTGAGGGACAGGACAAGGGGTGGTGGTTCAACTGACAGAGGGAGGTTCAGACAGGAGAGGAAGATTGTTGGTTCTGAGGATGGGGAGAGCCTGGTCCAGGGTGCCCTGAGAGGTGGGAGAAGCCCCATCGCTGGGAGCATCCCAGGTCAGGTTGTCCCCTGGGACTCTGAGCACCCTGCTCTGGCTGGGGCTCGCCCTGCTCAGGGCAGGGGTGGGACTGGATGAGGTTTGAAGGTCTTTCCCAACCCAACCCAAACCATTCTGCGAGCCTATGATCACGAGGCAAAGCCTTTACATCTTCCTTGGGCAGACAGTTTATCCAACCCCACCCCAGCAGGAGGAGTCTCCACACGACTGCCACAGGGACAACTGCTGGCATCTCATCGACCCAGCCAGGAGCCACTCAGAAGGGGGAGCCAGGGGTTCCCGATCAGGGTGATTCTCTGGTTGCATCTCCACCAACTGCAGAAGATCCTGCAGATGCATGATCTCAGCCCTATCCTCCTTGATTCTCACCCTGACGCACAGCCTCTCCTCCCCAGATGTGACCTCTGCTGTCCCCAGGGCGGGTGGTTCACGATGGGATCCCCTGGGTTCACGTGAGGGATCCCCTGACTGTCCACTCCAGGGAAGCTGCAGGTGCCTGATGTGGTTGTGGCTGGGAGAACAGGACTGACACCTTCACACCCCTCTTCTTCCCCTCCATCGTTCACAAGGCCATCCTGACGTTTGATGGACACACTTCTGCCAAAGCTCTCCGTGAGCTGACCTGTGGCCCAGACTCATCTGAGGAGTTGGGCAGGAGGTCCAGCGACTGATCACAGACATGGGGAGGTCTCTGCCAGCCTCATGCCCAGCACATGGGAGGCTACACTGGGAGACCCCTCTCCCATAGCTCCAGAGCTGCTGCTCAGTCTCATGAACGATGGCAGTTCCACCGGAGCTGCTGGGGGTCCACAAAGAGCATCACTGCAACCCAGATGCCCTCTGACCAGCAGAAATATCTCCTGGCCCTGGCTTACGTCTGAGAGGACGACAGAGTGAGAACACTGTGGCCAGGTCTGCAGAGTCAGGCTTTTGCAGAAGGCAGCCCTGGGCCACAGTCTGGGGCTGGTGGATGACCCACCTAGCAAACACACTGGGTTACAGCCTGCGGGCTCCTTCTCACCGTGGGAGCGGAGCATCCCTGCACCCACTCCCCTCCCGCCACCCCCAGGAAGCCCACGGCTGCCGGCTGTGCCAGGAGACACCCGTGGGGCTGAGGGGCCGCAAGGCTCCGCGACCAGCCCGGCCCCCTAACGGGCAGCAGGAGACAGATGAAAATGAAGCAGCTATTAATAGGCTCTGGCCGCTCGCGTTTCCTTCCCTAATCAGAGCAGATCCGAGCTCCTCTGCACGCGGACGTCACTTCCCGCGACAGCTTCGTCTGCCGGCGCCTTCACTGGGGTGCAAGAGCCTGGGCTGAAGGCTTCCGCACACAGGCGTGACTCAGACCGTGCTCGGGTCTCCTCCTGCATGTTTCGCAGTCATCCAGTCCAACCAGCAACCCTGCTCTACAAGGCCACTCCGAACCAGACCCCCCAGGACCACATCTAAGTGGCTTCCAAACTCATTGAGGGATGAGGACTCAGCCATCACCTTGGGCAGCCCAGCCCAGGGCCTGACCACTGTCTCCAGGAAGAATCTCTTCCTGATGGTCAGTCTGACCCTCCTCTGTTGAAGCTGGAAGTCCTTCCCTCTGCTTCTGTCGCTGATGACCTGTGAGAAGAGCCGAGCACCAACATCTCTGCAGGGTCCTTTCAGACAGTTATAGAGAGCGATGAGGTCTCCCCTCAGCCTCCTCTTCCTCAAACTCAACAGCCCCAACTCTCTCCATCTCTCAGTCTCATCAGACTGATTCTCCAGGTCCTTCCCCAGCTTCGTTGTCCTCCTCTGCCCTCGCTCCAGCCCCTCAATGTCTCCCTTGTACTGAGGTGCCCCAAACTGGACCCAGTGCTCAAGGTGCAGCCTCCCCAGTGCTGAGTCCAGGAGATCAACCACCTCCCTACTGCTGCTGGGAGGAGAAGGGGAAAAGCCTCTTCTTCAAAGCCCCTGAAGAAGTTTTTCCATCTCAGGAACAGAAGCACGCATTTGGCACTCCCACCTCTTCTCTTTTCAGAAACAGTCTGCTGTGACTCCTGCTCTACAGGAGGGGACCCCTTGGAGTTCCGCGTCTATTGCGTAAAGTGTCTGAGGACACTGAACCACTGGTTCACACCTGATCAGCAGAGATGAGGCAACTGGCTGGTAGAGCACCCAAAGTTCCACGTACTTTGAGCACCAAGTGGTCTTCCTTCTGCTTCACCCCTCTCATTGTTCCAGCCATGTGTTGTTTTCTCAAGGTCAATGAGCCATCACCTGTAGCGTGGTCTGAACAAACCACCCTGGAGAAGCCTTCCCCCTTGGCCTCAGCTCCCCAGAGAGCACCAGCAGGTCACCTGCACCCAAGCACTGGTTCCTGACACCGCGACCGCCGTGTTTCCACAAGCCTGCCCGCCCGGTGTGGAGCAGGAGCCTGTCTCCAGCATGGGAAGGCTGTGCCCAAGAGGTGCTCAGACACATCCCTCATCTGCTACGCGCAGGGGTTTGCTCCAGAAGCTCCTGGAAGCAGAGAACCGTGCAGGCTGGAAAAGACCTCTGGCATCAGCACACAGACTTCTCCTCTCCAGCACCGTGCTCCAGAGCTGCTGCGAAAACCTTCCGTCCCGGTGCCTGGACCCTGCCTGCAGCCCTGACAAGGTCAGGAGCTGGTTCCACTGCTGGGAGGAGCAGCAGCTCAACACCCCCCAGCTCACTTCAGCAGTGGGACTGGCTGACGTTTCAGTGTTTGAAATAGGTCTGCAGGCACCACCCTGACCACGAGGCCTCCACCACCCCTCCTCTTGCCAGCTAAGGGTGGCTGCAGCCCACTGAGGATGTCCACCGCCCCGGTGAAGAGCTGAGAGCTGCATCTCACGGGCCACACGCAGCCCTGAGCATCTGCCTGCTTTGCCTGGGGCGAGCGCGTCCCACTTGCCTTCGCCGGAGACATGGTGCTTCCCGCGGAGCCCCTGGGGACGCGCCTCCGCGGGCGCTGCAGCACAGAGCCGCCGCCGGCCACCACGGGCCCCTCGCTGCCGCACAACCCTGACACAGCAGAGGAACACAAAGGAGAACTGAGGCTGGGTGCTCAGTGGCACCATCTCCGCTCCACCTGCCCCCTGGAATTACAAGCAAAGGAAGAGGCTGTGGGGTGGCCCCACGGTTAAAGCTGCTGCACCTGTCCAGGCAGCCGTGATCCTTTGCCGTGTGTTGGCCATCCTGTCTGCCCAGGGCACTGCTCTGGGCTTATCTGGCCTGCACTTGGGTCATACTGCAGTGTTCATAGAATCATTAGGGATTGGAAGAGACCTCAAAAGGTCATCCAATACAATCCCCCCACCACAGCAGGATCACCTAGACCAAGTCACACAGGAACACATCCAGGCGGGTCTAGAACATCTCCAGTGAAGGAGACTCCACAACCACTCTGGGCAGCCCCTTCCAGTGCTCCATCACCCTCATCATGAAGAAGGTCCTTCTCAGGTTGATGTGGAACCTTCTGTCTGCTCTGCACCTTGCACAGGACACCTGCAGTGTGGCCTTGCCAGCAGCTGCTCAACCCAAACAGTACTTTGCAAACACCCCAGGGAAGGGCAGCAGAGCTCCACAGGGATCTGCAGGGGATCCAGCCACAGGGCCATCTCCTGGTGCAGCTCCCTTCCAAAAGAGAAGTCATGCTTGACCAACCTGATGGCCTTTTCTAAGGGCATCACCAGGGGGACAGATGATGGCAGAGTGGTGGATGTGGTCTGTCCTGACTCAGGCACTTGACAGTCTCCTACAGCATCCTCACAGCCAAACTGGGACAGTATGGACTGAATGATCACGTAGTGAGGTGGACGGTGACCTGGCTGCAGGACAGAAGCCAGAGAGCAGTGGTCAATGGGACAGAGTCTAGTTGGAGTGCTCCAGGGGTCGGTGCTGGGACCAGTCCTGTTCAATCTATTCATTGATGACTTGGATGAGGGATTGGCATGCACTGTCAGCAAGTTTGCTGATGACACAAAGCTGGGTGGTGTTGTTGACACCCCTGCAGACTGTGCTGCCATTCAGCAAGATCTGGACAGGCTGGAGAGTTGGGCAGAGAGAAATTTAATGAGGTAGAACAAGGGTAAGTGTAGAGTCTGGCATCTGTGCAAGAACAACCCCAGGTACCAGTATAAGCTGTTGGAGAGCAGTGTAGGAGAAAGGGACCTCTGAGATGCGGTGGCCAGCAGGACGACCATGAGCCAGCAGTGTGCCCTGGTAACCAAGAAGGCCAGTGGCATCCTGGGGTGGATCAGAACAGGGCTGGTTAGCAGACGAAGAGAGGTTCTCCTCCCTCTCTCCTCTGCCCTGGTGAGAGCACAGCTGGAATTTTGTGTCCAGCTGTGGACCCTTCTGCTCCACAAGGACACAGAGCTGCTGGAGAGAGCCCAGTGCATAGTCACAGACATGATGGAGGGAGGGGAGCATCTCCTTGCTGAGGAAAGGCTGAGGGAGCTGGGAAAAAAGGAGCCTGAGGGGTGATCCCATGGGTGTTGATCAATATGTGAAGGGCGGGTGTGAGGAGGATGGAGCCAGGCTCTGCTCAGGGGCACCCAGTGACAGGACAAGGGGCACTACAGAGGAGGTTCCACACCAGTGTGATTCTGTGATTACCTCTTCAGGCTGGTCACACAAGAGGACAAGCAGTGTTAGCTGAGAGCAAGACCTCGTGCTGAAGTATCTGCTGGGTTTTGCCCAGGGGGTGTTCACCAGCCTCAACGCTCCTGCCCTCCGCACCGAAGCAGAGACACGGACCGCGTCTGGAGCTGGCAGGGGCTGCCTGCGCTGCAGACCCGCGCTAATTCCCTTGCTCAAACATATGTCCTGACACACACTTACTGCTAACAAGTAAATAAAAGCCCACGGCTCGATTTACTACCCAATTACACTTGCAAAACACGCAGGGAAAACAAGCCGGTTCCCAGCGCCGATGCCGCATATTTCCCCGGTGCAAGTGACATGTGACAGCGAGGATTTGCCCTCCGAGATGTCAGAGTTTAATGAAGGAGGAGAAATCCCGCGGCGAGGAGCGCGGGACTTAGGTTTCTCCTTATGAGGATTAACTCCGCGCCCCTGTTTGGGAAAACAGACGTTTTCCTCAGTAAGTGGAGGCTGTCTGAAGGCTGGGGAGAGCGTTTTGCCGCTGCTGTGTGGATTAGCGGCCCCTGTGCCAGGCTGCTCCTGGTGACGCAGCGCTTGCCCCCGTCTGAATCACGGAATCATAGGATGATCGATTAGGCTGGAAAAGAGCTTTCAGAGCATCGAGTCCAACCACACGCCTCACTCCACTCAGTGCATGATTAGCCTGCACCCTGTCCCCCAACATCACATCCATGTGGCTGTTGAGCACCTCCAGGGATGGAAACTCAACCCCCTCCCCGGGCAGCCTGTGCCAAGGGCTGAGAGCCACACCCAGGGGGAGGTTTCTCCAACCCATCCCTCCCCTGGAGCTGTTTGAGACCATTTCCTCTGCTCCTGTCCCTTGCTCCTGGGGAGAAGAGACCAGCCTCCACCTCTCTGCACCCTCCCATCAGGCATTTGCAGACAGTAGGAAGGTCTCCCCTCAGCCTCCTTCTCTCCAGACTAACCAGCCCCAGCTCCTTCAGGTGCTCCTCACTAGGTTTGTTCTCCAGATCCTTCCCCTGCACTGCTGCCCTTCTCTGCAACCTCTCCAGCCCCTCAATGTCCTTCTTGTACAGAGGTGCCCAAACCTGACCCCAGTACTCACAGTAGGGCCTCAAAGAGGGTCAATCACATCCTGGTCTTGCTGGCCACACTACTTCTCATACAGGCAAGGATGTCTTTGGCCACTCAGTCCTGCCAGCACTGTGGTCCTTGTGGACTTCACACAGAAGGTGCAGCCATCCTTCTTTCTCAGCTTAAACTGCTTGTGCTCTCATTCTCCTCTTTCTCCAGAGCTGCAGCATCATGGCAGCACTGGAGATGAACCTGTGGAGGTGCAGTAGATGGCTCTAAGTCATCCTCATGGGGCAAGGTTGTCTGCTGATGAGCAGCCTGGAGGACAGGGCTGAGGGAGCTGGGGATGGTTAGTCTGAAGAGAAAGAGGCTGAAGGGAGACCTTCTTGCTGTCTGCAACTGCCTGACAGAAGGGCGCAGGGAGGTTGGGGTTTATCTCTTCTCCCCAGGCACCAGCAATAGCACAAGAGGGAATGGCCTCAAGTTGCCCTAGAGGAGGGTTAGGTTGGCCACCAGGAGCAATCTCTTCCCTGACAGAGTGGTCAGGGGTTGGAACAGGCTGCACAAGGAGGGAGGGAGTCGCTGTCACAGGAGGGGTTCAAACCCCAAGTAGCTGCAGGTGTGGGGAACAGGGTTTAGTGGGCAGGGTTGGGTTGGGGTGATGGTTGGACTGGATGAGTTTGGAGGGCTCTTCCAACCTCAGTGACTCTGTGATTCACATTAGACTGGCATCAGTCACAGTGTGCTGGATTTCAGCAGGGCCAACACTGGTCTCTTCAAGAAATTGCTGGAGGAAATCCCATGGGACAGGGTACCGGCAANGATGCACCCACGTGTGCTAAGGGAGATGGCAGAACTCATTGCTGGGCCACTCTCCATCATCTTTGCTAGGTCCTGGGGAACGGGAGAGGTGCCTAGGGACTGGAAGATAGCAAATGTGACCCCAATCTTTAAAAAGGGAAAGAAGGAAGACCCAGGTAACTACAGACTGGTCAGCCTCACCTCCATCCCAGGAAAGGTGATGGAACAATTTGTTCTAGAGGCTGTTTCCGGGCACAACAAGGACAGGAGGGTCATTAGGGGCAGTCAGCATGGCTTTACAAAGGGAAAGTCATGATTGACCAACCTGATAGCCTTTTATGAGGGCATAACAAGGTGGATGGATGATGGCAGAGCAGTGGATGTCATCTACCTTGACTTAAGTAAGGCGTTTGACACAGTCTCTCACACCATCCTTTGAGCCAAACTGGGGCAGTGTGGTCTAGATGATCGGGTAGTAAGGTGGATGGTGAACTGGCTGCAGGACAGAAGCCAGAGAGTGGTGGTCAATGGGACAGAGTCTCATTGGAGGCCTGTATCTAGTGGAGCCCCTCAAGGGTCTGTACTAGGACCTTTACGACTCAATCGTCGTAAAGTGGTGTGTGGGGACTCTGAACACCGTGAGCTCACATGTGCCCATCTCTGCTTTTCAGCTGTGGAGTCCTGATTCCCTCCCTGGGTGCTGATGACGCAGAGCTCTCTGAACAGGCAGGTAGTTCCCTGTTCATCGGACAAGTGCAGGCTCTCTCACACATTCACAGGTTGTGATGTTCCTGTGAGGCTCATGCTCTGCCTGCCTGGGAGTCTCCCTGATGGCCAGCCCAGCCCTTCACTCTGCTGCTGCGGCTGATGACCTGTGAGCAGAGCCCAGCAGCAGCCTCTCCGCAGGGTCCTCTCAGGTGGGAGGAATGGGGGTGATGGGGTCCCCCCCAGCCTCCGCCTCCTCAGACTAACCAGCCCTGGGACGTCTCTGAGGTCCAAACAGGATGGTGCCGGAGCTGATGGCACAGAGCCGTGGCAGCCACACGCAGAAGCAAAGGGACAGCAGCAGAAGCAGGGATGAGTCTGGAAATCACTTCCTGGGTTTAAGGGATAGGGGTTGGGGTTGGGGTTAGCTGTAGGAGTTAAGGGTTAGGATGCAAGAGGGTGGGCAGGGGGTTAAGGTTAGAGTTGGGGGAGAGGGTTAGGGTTAGGGGCTGGGTGTTAGGGTTAGCGTCCAGGGTCGGGGTTGGGGTTAAGGGCTGCGGGTCGAGTTTAGGTTTAGCATCATGGTTTGGGTTCGTCTAG
>VXBP01006538.1:0-12315 GCA_013400115.1 Rhinopomastus cyanomelas | reverse complement strand
TATGATTCTATGATTCTATTATTCTATGATTCTGTCTGCGAGAGGCTGCTTTCAGGGATGCTGTGTAGATGCAGTTGGTGAAGCTTTTTAGGATAAGGCCACAGAAATGTGAAAGAAACTTCAAGAAACTTTTTGCAGTTTTCCTGATCTCTGTTACATGTCCTCCTGTACTCCTCCCATGCATTGCTTTTCAGACTAGCATTTTATCTCCAGGGAGATAGCTGACATTATCAATGGTAAGAACACTCTTTGCTTTTCTTTGCAAAGGCAGGAGATCAGACTGATTGCAATCATGCAGCATCCAACACCCAAGCTCATCACAGAATAAGATGCTGCAGGTCTGCTTTAAGGCATGGCCTTTAATCTTATTTCTCCTCATGCTACCTTTCTGATTTCCCAGTTGATATAAGCATCAATCCTTCATCTTCCAGCTTGACTCATCTCTCCTCCTCTCTTTCTCCACTCCCTCCCATCGTCTGCCTTGTCTGAGGTCCCTCAGGCACTGGTTGCAAGCCAGAGCGGCAGTGCTTTGGGCATGCTTGCTCCTTCACACGCAACAACGTCACAGCAGCAGGAGCACTGGAAATGTGATTGCGCAGACCCTCTGCATTGCCAGGGATGCAGCTGTAAAAAAAAAAAAAAAACCTAAAAAAAAATTGACTCTGTGTTTCCCACAGCATCCTGGTGAGAGAGCAGGCAGCCTGCTGCAATCCGAGTGCTCAGCAGTGTCGGAACAGAGCGCATGCAGTAAGAGAAGACAGGCAATGGAGGATCTGAGGAAAGGTGAGATGCAGGAATTATCGGGGGTGAGCATCAGTCGTACTGGTGTTTTTGTGACTGTTGTCCTGCGTAGTGGCTGGTTTGTTTTTGTTGAGCTTGCAAGCTATATGAAGGTTAAGGACTGCAGGATTGCTTTGTCTCATTAGAGGTTGCCTTGCTTTGTAGCTGATGCAGTGATAATGGGTGTAAATGAGTCGGGAAGCTGGTGCTGCTGTGCGGAATGTGCATTTGTCCATTGTAGCCATGAAATAGCGGTTGTCATGATGGGGGCTGGCTGTGCGGAGGCGAGCCGTGCTTCGCCCTGACAATGCAGTTGCACAGCTCTCCATTGTGCCTTCCATGACAGCTGAGCCCACACGGATTGTTGTGGTCTCAACAGCTACTGAGCTCTCTGTGCATCCCTGGTGGTGATGCTGCTGTGCAGATCAAAAGATGTTTTGACAGACAACGCATCCATGAAAAGCCAGAAACAAAGGACACAGGCACAGGAAAGGCTGTTGTCCGTGTGGCTTTTGGCTTTCTTTTCATTCCCTAAATACTGATAAATCAATTGCTCAAAATGGATTGGGTTAAATATTGTGACAAGTGAAAACCTGCTCTTTTACTAGGCGATGTATGGGCTTTCTGATGGCTGGAGTCTTTTGTGTTGCCAGGGTGTGTCTGCTGACTGTGTAAATGGATGCTTTCTCCCATCGTTGCAGATCGGATGAGAAAGGTTATCCAGGAATGGAGGAATTACTATGTTTAATTACTGAAATGAAGGGTCCAGGCTGAGTACCAGTTATGAGAGCTTAATTACATGGTCTTGATACAGCCAAATCCACCTCTTCTCTCCTCATCTTCCTTCTTTTTCTCTCCCCCACCCTCTGCACAAAGCTTCCTATCACATTGCTCAAGTCCTTCTCCCTTTGCATTTGCAGAGTCAAAGAGAATTATGTAAGTGGGATACAGATATATATGCAATATTCAGGGTGGTGGTCAGCAAGAACAACAAGGCAAAGGTGTAAGGCAATGAGATTTTGGCATGTGTGGTAAGGTGACATGTCTGCATGGGAATGTACAGTTGGGAATGTGGAAACAAAAGGGGATAAGCAAGTAGCTGAAGCATTGCTTCAAGGTTGTGAAATATTCTAAGCATGTGTGGTTGCAATTGCAAGTGTTTTGGGGGAATGTGGCATTAATGTAGGTTACATTAGCACTGGCTGTTGAAGAAGTAGACATACAGATTCTGGATGAATGCGTGTCATACAGGTATATTGGGAATTATTGGGGAAGTAGAGATCTGACGTGTTTACCTCCAGACACCTACAGTCTTAAATGTTAGTGTTGCTAAAGAGTGAGCTTGGTAGGTCTAACTTATTCACAGAAACTTTCAGTGGTTTGTCAGTGATCCACGAATAATTCAGACAAAGCGTGTTTAAGCCTATTAGTATCAACAACAGAAACGCAGATAAAATGGTAAATGTGTAGCAGAGCTGTAGAGATACTCTGGACCAAGAGATACAGCTATGCAGTGATGGGCATTGCAGAGCAGGAGAAACGGGGTGGGGGTAAGAGACCAGAAGCAGAGATCACAAAGGATAAAATTCAAAGTTGTCATGTGAAGGAATGTAAATGAGTTGTTTGCACTGTCAGTCTCCAGCTTCATATTGTGTTCCCTGGGATGGCCAGTACCGTTTGCAGTCCCAAGGGGTTTGTGGAGGTGGAAGCAATCCTCAGCACAGCCTTTTCTGCAGCAGTTTTCTGGAGGAACCATTTTGCTGCTGCAGATTCTCAGTTTGTTGCTCCCCCTCCATCCCTAGAAAATGGCAAGGCTCTCCAGACTTTACACCTGGTGAAGAAGATGAATCCAGAGCTTCAGTGCAGGTTGTCAGATGGACAGGGCTTCCAGCAAAATCACAGAGCAGACTACATTTTTCCAGCTCTGTCACAATGTCCTGGAAGCACAACAGGGCTTCCTGAATTGCAGCTCCTTGTCATCCCTATCTTGCCTTGGGATCTGTGAACCTTCACTGTGTCTTCTTGTGTCTGTCCCTCTCATCACAATGGGAGCAGAGAGTAGGATATGTTGCTGTAAGCGTGGACCAGACTGCATTTGTGGTGCTGCTGCAAAACAGGCTCCTGCAGGAGCCTGGTGGGGGTGACAAGAGCATGCATGTGTTTGTAGGTGCATCGTGGGCTGAAAGACAGGAAAAGCAACAGGACATCTCTGTGCAGGACACACGTACTTGTACCAGGGTGTGGAAGAAAATTTGCATGTAGTTTGTGTACAATGTTTGCCTGAAGGATTAAATAGAAGGTGATGCAACTTCCTTCACTGTGTGGAATGTGAGCACTCCCCAGAATACACAGGCTGTGCTTCTTTAGTAGGTGCCACTCTTAAGAGGTCATATGTTAAGCAGTGAGAGTGCACAGATAATCTCTGCCTTGAGATGCTTAACACATAGGCAAAAGCTTCTGGTGGCTGGAGTGGACCAAAAATATTTGCAGGAGGGGGATGTCATTGCTTTTGTGTGTCTTCCTCACTATATTGATGCAGAATGCCGGGGACAAAGTGCAGATGGCTCTCTAGATCCAACAAACATACACCTGCGCTGCAGAAAGTACAGGTGGCCTAAAAGAACGCACTATGAACTCAGTAGTGGCCTTCCTGCACCTCCATTACCACTTCTTGGGTGTCTGAAGCTGGAATAGCAAGAAAAAAATAAATCACTTCTCTGTTGCACAGGTTTCACTGGTGAGTCAAGATCTGACTCTGGGATAACCTGAGGGTCCTAGTGGACAGCAGGATGACCATGAGCCAGCAACGTGCTCTTGTGACCAAGAGAGCCAACAGCATCCTGGGGTGGATCAGAAGTGGGGTGGTTAGCAGATCAAGAGAAGTTCTTCTCCCCCTCTACTCTTCACTAGTGAAACCACATCTGGAGCATTGTGTCCAGTTCTGGGACCCTCAGTTCAAGATGGATGTGGAGCTGCTGGAGGGAGTCCAGCGTAGGGCATCAAGGATGATGAAGGAAATGGAGCACCTCCCTTATGAGGAGACGCTGAGGGAGCTGGGTCTCTTTAGCTTGGAGGAGACTGAAGGGTGACCTCATTAATGTCTATAATTATGTGAAGGGTGGGTGTCAGGAGGAGGAAGCCAGGCTCTTCTCAGTGTCATCTAGTGATAGGACAAGGAGCAGTGGGTGTAAGCTAGAAGATAGGAGGTTCCATATTAATATCAGAAGAAACTTCACAGTGAGAGTGATGGAGCACTGGAACAGGCTGCCCAGGGTGGTTGTGGAGTCTCCTTCACTGGAGACGTTTAAGACCCACCTGGGTGTGTTCCTGTGTGACTTGGTCTAGGTGATCCTGCTATGGCAGGGGGATTGGACTAGATGATCTTTCAAGGTCTATTCCAATCCCTAATGATTCTATGGTTCTATGATTATTCCTGATAGCCAAACAGTGATCCACCTTCAGCAACTATATGTTGTATTTTGCCACATTTTTAATATATTTCCCAGTCTTATTGTTTTTCAGTGCTTTCTGAAGGCCTTATGTAGTGTTAAGGTCGGGGCAATAGTTCTAACATGGGTGGTTTTTCTTCCTGTTTCAGAACAGGTACAGACTTTGTTCTTCAGACACACAAATTCCCCTGATTCCTTTCTTTCCTTATGGGAGTTTTTAGCTTTCGTTGTTCTGTTCTTCCATTGTTCAGTGATCAAGAATATCTGATTCTGTGACTTAAGCACATTCATCTTCTTGAATTCATTCTGACTTCAAAATCTCATTTCCCTTTCTGCACCTTCATCCCTTTGTATTGCCTAACGTCATCACAACTTCAGTATTATTATCCTTGCCATAACAGCACCAAAAACTGTGTGTTACTTATCTGTAATTCCTTTCTTGGTGTGATGATTCATTCAGGATTGTCATGTGTTCTGCTCTCCTAATTTCCTCAACTTGCCTGGTGCCTACAAGTTTTTATTATACAATCAACATCTTTTCTGTTGTACTTCTCTAAGCTCTTTGTTCTTCTTGGCTTTGTATCTGTTTTCCCTGATACACCAGAGATCTGCTCTTTAAAACTGAAAAGGCTTTCATTACAGATCTGTTTGATTTTTAACCTTCTGTTTAATATAATCTGGCTCATATTGACATACCCACTCCAGCACCACTTCTGCATTGTAGACCCTGGGTGATATCATCTCTCAGTAGGCAAAGATGTGAAGGGCCTGGGTGCTGGTTAAACCCAAGGAAAGCAAACAAGAAATGAGAGATGTGGAGATCTGTGCAGATGGATGAGGTATGGAGGATCAGAGGTGGAGGTGCCTCCTTGGCAGATGTGGAATCCCAGTACAGTAGTGGATGAGAAGACTTCGCCCCTGTATCTGTGGAAGCCATTGAAACTTAACCAGTAGGGAAAGGTCATTTGTGTTGTGTGCTTTGTGGTAAGAGCCCTGGTATGGACAAAGCACTTCTGGTAATCCAGTCCATAAGTCAACACGCTCACCCAGTTCCAGAGCTGTGCAAAAGTTTGGAGGATAAGGCTTTGAAGGAGCTGAGGGAGCTTGGCTGGCAGGAGGTAAAATCCATAGCAAAGACCAATGACAGCTGTGTTGGTGACTATCAGCACGTTGTGGGGAAAGAAAAGAAAAGAAAAAGAAGGTCTGCAGGTTTTGACTGTTGTAAAAGGGAGGGAAACAGAAGGCAGAGGTGGAATGCAGGTGAGTGGCCATAACGTAGGTGACAGCATCGTCTGGCTCATGCACATCCTTTGAGTTTGAACTTCTGGGAGAGAGACCATTTCTTTATCTTTCTGCAGACCTGAGGTTGTGGGACTTGTAGTACCTTTGGGTGATTAATAAATATTTGAGTGATGGCAGCAATGCTTTTTACCGAGACACTTGGGAAGTGATAGGAAACTGGCACCAATATGTCTCTGTCATCTTTAGTACAAGATGCTTCCTGGAAGTAGACAGCAAATGTCATTGTCCTGTTTTTGTGCTTTTTTGGGCCAGTGGCACAGATATCTCAGTGATGAGAGCTAGCAGTTCCTTCTGACAACAAGGGATTTTCTTCTCTGGGAGTTACAGGGGGGTGAAACAGCCTGTAGGGAAGACCTTGGGAAGCCTGTAGAGAAGACAGCAGATTTTTACCTGATATGTCTCTTGGATCCACTGTTACCTCAGACTAGACCATGTTCTGTTCTTGGGCAAGTGAGTGACACATGGACAAGATACTACTGTGAGAGTCTGCCTTCCTCTTGGTTTTCACATGTGCAAGAGACTTACGTGAGCATCTGTGTCTGTGTCAAACACTCAGGAGCTCTCCTGCATACTGGTGGCAGGAAAAAAACCCCTGTATACAGTTGCAGAAAATGAGGTTTTCATGAGAACTGAACTGGCAATGTGAGGTTTGAGCTGATGACTTGCATAACGGTGATGCAGTAAACCTTGGAGAAAATCTGTTTCCTGAGTGCTGGCTTACACAAACTCAGTTCAGGATCATGAGATAATCTCTCTCTCTCTCAGCAACTTCTGACCCTCAGGGAACAAGCTCTTCAGATGTTGCTCTTCAAAGGAGCAGGGAGTCTCTGCTCCCTACACAGTTAGACTAATGAGACTAATCTCACCAGTAGAACTCTGTATTATTCTTTGAAAACTGGCATCAGCTGCCATTGATTCTGGAAGAGCGTGACATGAATTCTTTCAGTGGGCAGGCTCATCTCCATTCTGCTCTGCCTGCATTAGTGCAGGACCAACTGCATGCTTAGTAGTCTTCTCTAGCCTACTAGGTCCAATACACTTGAACTGTTTATTAGGCCACCTTCTCTTTCTGGAGCTCCTGTGGCAAAGAGCAAGGATGCACGCCTTATGCTGCATTTTTTGTGTCTTTGTATATGTTCATGTACCACAGCTGTCCTTGCAGATGTCTTTCTCAGCAGAGAGAGTTACCTGACTGTAGTATTCTGCTAGGGCAATTTTCTTAGTTCTTAGTAGTGAGCGCGAATTCCAGAGACTGCATACATAGCATTTTTACCTGCAGTCCCTCCCACCCTCAGACTGATTCTGGTAACTCAGGTAGCAAAGTCATAATCCCACGTAGGAGGTATAAATAATTCTTATATCTGGTCCCAAGATACTGTTGGCTCATGCAGCATATGTTCCTTGACTTTGCCTAACTCATTTTAGTGGTCAATACTGGAGTGACACATCTGTTCCAGGGTTGGCTTGCTCTGGCTGACCTCTCCTTCACCACTTGTTAGTATGTAAGTTGTTGACTTCTAAGGGATTTCTTGCCTGAATATGTTTTATCATGGGCAGTGATCGTAGCTTGACCCTTTGGAAGAACAGTAAGAGGATTTCAGCATACATCTGTGCTTAGCCATTTTCTAGGGGCAGCAAGCTGTTCTCTCTTGTACACAGTCAGTGACATCTAACACAACCTACTGCTGAGATTTATTCTCCAGTGGCAGATCATAATGCTTGAACTGGCCAGTGAGGAGAGTCTGCCTTACCCAGGTATCTCCTCCTGTCTTCAGCTCCTTGTCACATACCCCGTTTTCATTTGCACAGGCATTTTCTATTTGTAATGATTGTAATTATTGTATTTATAAAGCACTCTGAAGGTGGTGACTACATCTTATTCCAGGAAGCACAACAGCTTTTTTGTTCCCCTGTGCTTCCCTTTGCTGTTTCCGCTTAGACTGCCTGTTTTGAGGGGGCAAAGGAAAAATGAGGCTGCATGGATCATAGACAGACCTCAAACATCCCAAGAGATTTCTAAACCCTAGAGCAGGAGAGCTAGCCAGATCACAGCAGAGTGTATGTCCCAGCACTGACATTCAATGACATGAGAGTGGTTAATGCTCAAATGTGACAATGCTGTAGTCACATGTAATTCAATTTATATTTGGCCATATCTTGCTGAGACACTGACAGTAGCTGTAGATCCATCAAGGTTTCTATTATCTTTGCTTCTGGTTGTCACTTTGCTCAAACTTCAGAGACTTCAAAGCATGTCTCCGTCTCCATTTTGTGCTGCTGATGTGATTTGATACTGCATGGTGGAGAAACATCCCAAACTGAAGCAGTGTGTGCATTTGACCTAAGGGGTGATCCTGCTCTGTATCAGAATGTGCTAGACAGCCAGTGTTTTGGTATTCTGCCTTGTTGCCTGATTTCTTCTTGGCATGAGTTGAGGTTGAAAAAAAAGCCACAACAACCTCTTTGCCTGCCCATCAAAACAAAAGCAGAATCTGCTTTTGCAGAGACAAGCCAACAGACCTCGCAGATGTAACAAAGCAATTTTGCCAGGGAAATATCCTTTAGCCTAGTCAGACAGTGAGCATTCTCTTATCCCTTGTTGGACCACAAAGGCAGTGTGTGTGGGGACATGGGAAATCTTTACCCAAAGAATCTGTGCAACTTAAAAGAGCCCCCCCCCCCCCCCCCGCCAAAACCCACACTACTGACAGGGAAAAAAAAATCCTCTCCTCAGAGAACAGATATTTAAGTAAAATCCCCTTGTTTCTTCTAGCCTAATCTTGTTGTAAAACTGATTTTTTTTTATCTTTCTGGGTTTATGAGCTTTATTCTAGATTATATAAATGTCTACAACAGAAGACATGCATGAAAGTCTACTCTGTCAGAGTTCAAATCATTAAATTTATTAAATGAAGTAAATCGATTCAAACTCACCAAACTGATGTTGTTAAACTGGATGCCAGCTTGGTCACAAGGGACTTTACTTTGTGAGCATCTATTGATGAATGTTAAGGTACATAAGAAATGGAAGTTTATGGTTCAGAGCCTTCTCATGCTATACAGAACACAGGGAATATCCCACTGTTGATTGGGAAACTCCAGCTCAGAAACAAGATTGCAGTGCCAGAGGGAATTGAGAAACTGCCCTGGAAACTGCAATGAAGTCTTGGAAAAGTCTTGTAAAAGGAAACTGAAGAATTGGGAATTATTTGTGTTAAATGGGAAACTTATAGGGTTGTGATAGGAAACAATGAATGGTCTAGAGAAAGCTGTTAATGATTAATGAGGTGCCTTGTTATGGAAGTATTCCAAGAAATTAAGGAGGATTACTTGAATCTTATAATAAGAATGATTTTTACATACTGTGATCCACTACTTCATGAATCTTGCTGCACATTCCAAAGTCCAGCAGTATTCTAGTGAGGGTGATGGAGCACTGGAACAGGCTGCCCAGAGGGGTTGTGGAGTCTCCCTCTCTGGAGATGTTTAAAACCCACTTGGTTACGTTCCTATGCAATTTGGTCTAGGTGATCCTGCTGTGGTGGGAGGATTTGACTAGATGATCTTGTGAGGTCCCTTCCAATCCCTAATGTTCTGTGATTCTGTGACTCTGTAATTACCGAATGGCTTCATGTCTGTGTGAGTAAGACTACCCAGTGTGTTTATAGGATGTGTTCAGAAGTTGCAATTTTGAAACTTCCTGGTTGAGTTGAGGCCAACTCAGTGCAAGGGCTTAGAAGAGGCAAATTCCTTCTCAACACTTCTTGCCAGTTCTCGTTTTTCTCTGAGACATCTGGTGCAGAAAGAGCACAGCAGCTAGGACTCAAGAGTGTCCTACAATTTTAAGATGACACTCAATCTTCTCACAGTACCTTGAAGTGATTAAAAGCAGAATGGTCATCTCTCCAGTAGACTTGGTGTGTTCCTTGAGACTCTGACTTGCTCTCCCAGCACAGAATCAATGATCATCCCTGTTTAGCCTCCCTTTTTTTCAGCTAGGGAATAGGTCTGTGCATCCTCTGCAGTCCAACAAGACTTTCCTCAGTAGAATGCTTGGGTTAATCCAGGGTTATCAGATTTAGTTAGACAGACCCTTAATGCACCATTGGCCC
Organism: Rhinopomastus cyanomelas; assembly: GCA_013400115.1. Taxonomy (NCBI): domain Eukaryota; kingdom Metazoa; phylum Chordata; class Aves; order Bucerotiformes; family Rhinopomastidae; genus Rhinopomastus; species Rhinopomastus cyanomelas. The sequence goes on along the minus strand of VXBP01006538.1, from coordinate 2,672 downwards.
TAGTCATTCCAAGTCTAATGAGAACATGAGCCATCTTGTGGAGAGATATCCTAAAATAAACCATCCCAAATAGAGCTTTGCAAGCTGAGTTTGGATTTGGTTTCAGCCCATACAAGGGGTAAGTTTCTCTTCTCAGAAGAAAAATATGTGTAATCATTAGGAGTGCCTGGTCTGCTTCATTAGTGTTTTATTAAGGTTCTGGCTGGCCTTTTGTTAGTTTTGTTGCATGGAAAATATTCTGTTATGTAAATCGATGCTGCAGTTTCCTCCAGGTCCTCTTGAATTCTGCCTTGCCACCAGCCATGAGAACATACAAACACACCCACACATCAGGATGACACTTGGAGATAAGCTGGTGACCAGCCCAAGGATTTGGGAATACTCTTGCACGTGAGCAGAATGAAAAGCCTGTGACTCCTCCAAGGGGTTGCAAATGTAGTAGAAAATATTATAATCTCCTTGCCCTAGGCTACGAACAAGCATTGAATTGAGATGACTGTACATTCAGAAAGACTTTCTCCAGGAACATCAAGGACAGAAGGGTCATTAGGGACACTCAGCATGGCTTCACAAAGGGAAAGTCATGCTTGACCAGCCTGATAGTCTTTGATGAGGGCGTAACCAGGTGGATGGATGATGGCAGAGCGGTGGGTATGGTCTATCTCTACTTGAGTAAGGCATCTGACACAGTCTCTCACAGCATCCTCGCAGACAAACTGAGGCAGTGTGGTCTAGATGATTGGGTTGTGAGGTGGATTGTGAACCGGCTGCAGGATAGGAGTCAGAGAGTAGTGGTCAATGGGACAGAGTCTGGTTGTAGGCCTGTGTCTAGTGGAGTGCCCCGGGGGTTGGTACTGGAACCAGTCCTATTCAATCTATTCACTGATGACTTGGATGAGGGATTAGGGTGCCCTGTCAGCAAGTTTGCTGATGACAAAAAACTGGGTGGTGTCGCCAACACCCCTGCAGACTGTGCTGCCATTCAGCGAGACCTGGACAGGCTGGAGAGCTGAGCATAGAGAAACTGAATGAAGTATAACAAGAGTAAGTGTAGAGTCTTGCATCTGGGCAAGAACAACCCTAGGTACCAGTATAGGCTGGGGACTGACCTGTTGGAGAGCAGTGTGGGAGAAAGGGATGTGGGGGTCCTGGTGGACAGCAGGATGACCATGAGCCAGCAATGTGCTCTTGTGGCCAAGAGGGCTAACAGCACCCTGGGGTGGATCAGAAGGGTGGTGGTTAGCAGATCAAAAGAAGTTCTTCTCCCCCTCTACTCTTCACTNAAGGTCTCCCCTGAGCCTCCTCTTCTCAAGGCTAAACAATCCCAGCTCCCTCAGCCTCTCCTCATAGGGCTTGTGCTCAAGGCCTCTCACCAGCCTCGTTGCCCTTCTCTGGTCATGCTCAAGCACCTCAATGTCCTTCCTAAATTGAGGGGCCCAGAACTGGACACAGTACTCAAGGTGCGGCCTAACCAGTGCAGAGTACAGAGGCAGAATGACCTCCCTGCTCCTGCTGGCCACACCATTCCTGATGCAGGCCAGGATGCCATTGGCCCTCTTGGCCACCTGGGCACACTGCTGACTCATGTTCAGGCGGGTATCAATCAGCACCCCCAGATCCCTTTCTGTTTGGCTGCTCTCCAGCCCCTCCAACCCCAGCCTGTAGCTCTGCATGGGATTGTTGTGGCCAAAGTGCAGCACCCGGCACTTGGACTCTGCCCAACTGTCCAGGCGATCAAGGTCTCGCTGCAGAGCCCTTCTGCCCTCCAAGTCAGCCACATCTGCCCTCAGCTTTGTATCATCTGCAAACTTGCTGATGACTGATTCAATGCCCTAGGTCTAGATGATCCTTCTGTGGTGGGCGGATTGGACTAGATGATCTTTTGAGGTCCCTTCCAATCTCTAATGATTTTATGATTCTATGATTCTGTGGTAACTACTACTATGGCATACAATTTGGTGTGAAACTCATTGGCTCTGGAAGCTAGAAGCCCTAAAAGTTGCAAGAATACAGAAGAAAATAAAAGGGACCCTATGCCAAGAATATACAGCACCATTGTCTTATAGGTTCCTAAGGTTCTAACAGCAGGATACAAAACTGGGAAGAACGTGTTCAGGAGCTGGAAAAGGTTGAGGCTTTGTCCCATAAGGAAGAAGGTAGGGTTCCCCCTGATGATGAGGAGGAATGGGAACAGGTTCCCATCCGTGGGGGAAACAGAACCCTCTCCTCCCCCCCTGTGCCTTTCCTGATGCCACCTCTCCATCTGCCCTTGGAGAATAGGTTCGGGCCACTGGATTTTGGGGATCAGGATGAGGAGGTCGAAGACATTGTCTTAACCAGAGAACCCCTAAAGAGAACCCCTACAAAAAACAAACTCAAAACGTCTAATACAAAACAGAAGAGAAGGATGGTGATAGTCGGCGACTCCTTTCTGAAAGGAATGGAAGGTCTTGTGTGTAGACCAGACCCTTCCCTCAGGGAGGTCTGCTGCCTTCCAGGGGCCCGGGTTCAGGATATCACCAGGAGGATACCTGAACTCATTAAACCCACAGATTATTATCTGTTGTTGGTTGTACAAGCTGGTGGCGATGAGGCTAGTAAGAGGGTAGTTAAGACTATTAAAAGGGAATTCAGGGGACTTGAGGAACTTATTGATGGAGTAGGTTTGCAGA